>CM060846.1:284573011-285173011 GCA_030762175.1 Metallyticus violacea | reverse complement strand
TCGTTTGTTTTAAAGCTGAAATCTCGTGTTTTTTTTTAATTACTGGAAATAAACAACTTGTCACTCTTAGCTACTGCGTCTTGTTGAAAATGTGCTTGGAATTCTCAGCAACCATTAGCACAACAGCAGCAGAAGTCTTAATAAAGCTCTCTCGGGACTTGAATTCTTTAAAGCTGAAAATTCAAATATGCTAACTGAAGCATACTGGCTACATACTAGTTACATTTATCAAGGAATGTAAGTACTCGGACTAAAAGCGGCGGGGCGTTCTAGTGAAGGCGTTTGCAACAAACTCAGCCTGTGTCAAACGTGAATTCCAATGGAAAACGTCGAAGGTTAAGCACTTTGATCGAATTCCGATATACAACAGCGGCAACAGCTAGCATATCTGAGAAAACTCGCATTCCTGTCATCTGGGACTGCAAAATTCCAGACCTGGAGCATCGGACTTAATAACTGCCAAATCTCTGTAATTGCAATACTTATTCCTATAGACACTTCTGTGTTCGGTTTCATTTCACATTTAATTTCAATCCTTAGTATGACATATAATTTTCGCTTTAGTGTACACTGAAAAAGCAAAATTACTGCACTTATATCCAATGGAGACTTTAAAATCGCCGCAGATGAGACAATCATCTGGAAGTGCCTTGAAATGCAAAGTGAGAGGAATAGTAAACGGCCGTTTCATGCATCGAGAAAATATTGTAAATAATATGAATCAATATATTTGTTCAGCGAGATTACTGGTGCATATGAAATGGAAAAACAACAGCTGAATTTCCGATCGCAAGAACAGGAGAGTGACAAATTTATTGAAAATAAGTTTTTGAGTGATATGTAGATCTCGACAAATAGTACAAATTTTATCAGAAGCGGACTTCAGGTTTTCTGACTGCCAAAAATAGATAATTGCAATATGTACCCTCACTGACAGGGTTTCATGGCATATACAAGATGGCTAAAATGAAATATTATTACGCTAATATTATATTAGTGCAGCAAAATATTCTTCATTAATAAGGATATACAGGGCCCTCATTTGAACGCGTGGCCGACTTAACGGGAATTTGGTTGGCACCGGGAACCACGCTGTTTCGCTTCGGAGTCGGATATTCATAGCCCCTTAAATTCAAGCGCATAGATTTCTACAGCACACCAAACACCAATTTTTTGGTCATATAATGACATTTCATACACAATATCGAGATTTTCTGCACTCCAATACGTATTGTTTTGTGTCGCTACATGACCATGTAAATAAAACCATGCTTCGTTCGTAAAAAATTAAATACGGGTCAATAGGGCGCTACCAAACACCAAATTGCAGAAATTAATTATACTCACATTGTCGCGTAGTGACAATTCCTGAAAACTACAGTTATCTTATGACGTTTTAATTTTAAAAAAATTAATAGCATTCCAAGTCGAGGTTTGCGAAATTCCTGATTCCAGTGCATGCTTTCTCAGATTTCTTTAGGCTACGTTATAACTTTTCTTCAATGTCATCGAGTTTTTCCTCTGTAAAAACATGGCGTTTTACTTTCGGGTTATCAAGAACAGACCCCATTTCCTTAAATCTACTTGCAAAATTACGAATTTTTCTGCGCTCAAACAACAAAGAATCTGTGTATAAATTGCCGTCTCGCGTCTCTCCACGAGTTCGTGGTCACATAGAAACCATGCATGAAGATTCTGAGTGATAAAGTATACGGAGTTTTGGCATTATAACTGCACTAACACGCTATGGCACTGAAACATGTGGTCCGACAACGTTCAACTCCTGTACAACACACGGAGAGGCGGAAAAGCACGGGGGTAGGGAACAGAACCGGTTAGAAGCAGGGCAGGAAAATCCCTGTTAAGCCGGCCATGCACCCAAATAAAGGCTCTGTATATTCCACAATGATAAACAGAACTGAACGACTCATCGTTTATGAACAAAAGGCAGGCATCTACTTGTGTTGATCAGAACAACTTATTAGAATTTGTTCATAAGACCCCAGTTTTCTTTGCCATGTGAACATAATTATCAAACGCTTTTGGACTAAAAATAATTGTCATATAATGAAATTGGCACTAATCGAAAGAATATTTTCCATGTTTTATATAATATGAAGGTATGCATAGGACGTGTGACATTTACGACAAATTCGGGGGAGAGATAGATCGCACAATGAGAAACAGTTTTTGTTTAAGGACTTGTTTTCTCTGACGCGTCTTTTAAGACATAATTGTAGGAAACATAGGTGTCGACACATTTGACAATTATGACCTGATTTATTTGGCAAGTACTCTTGAAACGATACTGAAGATGCTCAAAGTGTCTGCCTGTAGCCCAAGTACCAGGCACAGGGAGTTTAGCATGTAACGAAAGCTATCATGTTTAGTAGGGAGTATAGTTGTCGCGTATTGTGAGCAACAAACTCTTGAAAACAGTTTGCTGCGTATGAGACCTAAACCTAGAACAAGAAGAAGGTAATTATTTGATCATTCCTTGTCTCTCTTGTGGCCTGCAGGTGGTGAGAAAGAACATATTTTGTTGTTGATAGTGCTACTTACATGAAGAAATGCACAAATATTATCCCAAGACTATCTAATCGATACAGCGCATAGCTTCCACCGAAGAAATTAAAGCCTGCTTTAGTGACTATGATAATTTTTATTGCAAATATAAAGAACACATTTCTGAAACGCTCTGCAGTATCAAGATATTTAAGAATACACCTGGATTTTCTTTACCTTCATTGCCAGTTATAATTCGTTGGTAGACGTGGTTAGACATCGTCTTCTATTATTCTCAAAATAATAAGGTAGTGTTAAGTAATCGACGTCTTTACGTCTTTGAGCAGAAGCGTAATTTTTCTATGAGGACAGTAAAAGATAGCATTTAATACATCCAGAGAGTATGCTTTTTTATATTCTGTTACGTACTGAACAGTTAAAAGCAAAACTATCAGATGATTTTCAGTCAATATCAGTGTCACTATTAAACAAAAGAGGCCGCGGAGAAATGTGCAAAATAAGTCGCCCGTGTATTCTATTTGCATCCACTACATCGTGTGAAGTAAACGAAGTTTTTTTTAAGATATAAAAATATCTACGTGCAAATTGCAAGCGATTTACCTTCAATACATTAAAGAAACATTTTTGAAAACTGTAACGCTCGCGTACATGAAACATAAGATAAATTCATGTATATCTACTCATATAAAACTTTAAATTGAAATCTTATGGAAATGAGGTAGTATGATTGCACAGTTATATATTTTCTTCCAGTTTTTTTTTTCAATCAGGTTCAACTGCTTCAGAAGCAGTCTACTCTTAGTAAATGACAAACCGAGGTCGTTAAAGCGCGGACTCATTAGCGGGAGGTCTGGGGTTCGATTCCCACCAGGACCGTCCTCCCTAACCGAGTTTTATTCAGGTTTTCCTCAGTCCTCATAAATGGCAAATGCCGGGGAGATACCCTAAACTTAGGCCTGGAACGTTTCCTTCCCCAATTTATCATTTCATGTATCATCAATGTCCACCGCCTGTGGTGCCTCGGTAGTAAAAACGGGCGTTAAACACCATTCAAAAAAAGGTATCGTGCACAAAACCTGTCTAACACAATGTTGTGGCTTAACTAAGGAAAAAAATTAGCTCACAATTTATACACAATGAGGGAGAGAGAGAGAACTTATTCATTTTTTTCAGTTTCTGAGAAAAATTTCCAGATATACCAGATGCTTTGCCATTATAAATATAAACATTTTATTTCCTTATCCATATAGGGATAGTAGTTTGCAGCGCGCAGAGTTTCTCAGTATTTTCTATCTAAATAATTCTCTTGATATTTGCCATTATTCAAACTTAAATAAAATTTTAGCCATTAAATGGGAAGAAAAAATTAAAATATAATTTTCTGCGGAAATATTTTATTCAACATAAGTATGTAATTAAATTATTTTTTGAGGCGTACCTCAATAAAAACAGTCCATAGTGGTAAGAAATACAACTAATTTCCATTGAGGCAATAAAATATTATCAATTAACTATCAATAGGAAGAAAATATAAACACGATTTACTATGTCTCTTATTTTCTTTCCTTTCACCCATAGAGTGTTCATGAGAAAGGACTTTTCAATAAATTCTAAATGAAAATTCAAGTAGTCTAAAACTTTTAACACAAATGAAATGCTAATGCCGCTCATAAATGGTAGGAAAAACTCTCATATGCCGGGATTTACATGCTGGCAAATGTGAACTAAGCTTCCAGTTGGCTCTTTTCTGGTTTCAAATACGTATGAGGATATCGATAAGTGTATGCATTCGTGATTATAAAGCCTTCTAGATACTTTAAAAAGGTGTAGCAATACAGTTCTTTAAAATATTGCGTCCCCACCGTACACGCTTTTCTGCAATATGAGGTTAAACCATTGAGGTGTAGGCTAGTAAAATGTCCTTGAATATCCCTCGGTTGAAGTTATCTAGAGTTGCTGTCTTTATACGTGACCTTCAAGCACGTTTAAGCGTAGTTCCCAGACACACACACACACACACACACACACACACACACACACACAATTACATATGCCTAGGCGGCCAAAGTTTTCTTTTGTTTCAGTTCTTCGATCTTGTTTCGTCTCAAATAGCCGATACAGTCAATTTAATGCTTGAGCACACAAACGGTTTACAGGATGTTATGTAGAGAGTTTTATGAAGTAGAAAAGTACAAAATATACAAATCCTAGCACTGTTCTGCAAGAGATTTATTTAAATATGGAGAGTGCAGAGTCAAGTTAAGCAAAGATCTTGTATAAACACACGAAGGGAGCTAAAGCAACATCCAGAGAACACGAAAACGAAATGTTGAGTTTGACAGAAAGGAATAAGTGGAGGGCAAATGTAACAGACTGTATTTTGACAACACGTAAAAAGCCAGAAAAAGTAAAAATTGTGGTAAAAGGTTCTTTCTTTGGATAACTACGGTGCTAAAGGGAAAACTATAGCCTCAAGAAAGTATATTCCTTGTAAACTGTCTCTGGCACTACTTCTATTACACTTGTAGCATAAGACAAAATATTTTTTAATTGTTATAGAAAAATGCGTCATTATTACCAAAGCTCCTTAAAGATAAACATTAAAATAATCTTCCTGAGGTAATATTACAACTTCTTCGACAGATAAATGCATTAAATGTGAACCAAATTAGTTCAGATCTGGTCATGATTTGATATCAGTGGAAGGCAAGAGATGGCTATACGGTTAAAATGGGGTTGAAAATTTTAAAACCTATTACAGAATTACTGAAACTTCACTATTGATGCATCTTAAACAAAACCATGGTTTACTACAGCGGATGGAAGCTATTACGGACTTGGAGGAAGAGAGCTATATTTGAACATTGGATCAATGATCATTAATTATGAATTAGCTTGCTTCTATGTACAGTCGGTGACCATAGGTACTTCAATCTAGTTTATAGTTATCTGCTGAATTGTGCAACGTCAAACAGAGAGCTTGACACCAAACTGCGGCTTCCTTAATTTATAGCTTGCTAAAATAGACGTTACACCCAGCTACAGCTATATGGAAGTGAAATATAAATGCTGAAGTTAATTAAATTAAATAGCAGTTTTCAAAGTAAAGTATTTACGAAAATTATACCCTTATCTGTGATAATGGAAATATAAGAGGTTTACATATTTAAATCAACATGAAATATATAAAATATCACGTTATTGTGCACAGCTATAAACTACATAAGCAGCTATCAATTGTTGAAGATAGGAAAAATGAAATAAATTATTACAATATAATGAGACGAGAAAAATGTTTTACACGGAAGATCAGGTATGGCAAAATAATGCATAAGGACAACTTTCGGATTTTTATAAATAGCTACGTTTAAAAGCTATTTTCTAGACTGTGATTATTATCAACGCTCTGAACGGAATAACTCAAATGTTACATAATTTGGTTTGCACAGTCATAAATGTACCTCCACGGGTGGCCAAGGTCGTTAAGGTGCGGAATCGTGAGCGGATGTCTGGGGCTCGAATCCAGCCAGGACCTACCTGACTGAGGATTTTCTGTCTTCATAATTGGCAAATGCCGGGTAAAGTATCCTAAACTTATGCCTGGGACGTTTCCTTCCTTAAAAATGAATCCTTAACCAATATATCATTTCATCTCGTGTATCATCAGTGTACACTGCCTGTGGTGCTTTTATAGCAAAAAACGGGCGTTGAACGCTTTTATTCATTCATTTGTTACAGGCATATGGCCATTTTAAATTCTGGGATAATTTGATAACTAGATTATAAAACTATACACGCAAATAGACATATATAAGCGATTCCATTTTAAATTGGACACACATACGTTTGAAATTAATATAGCCTTGAAAATAATTATAAAGAGTGTGAAAAAAGCGCAGAAAATTGTACATTAGAAAGGCAGTGCCAAATTAAGCATTTTGAAAGTTAGGAACGGGATATCGCAGATGCAGTATAATAACAGGAGCTCTGCGTGCCATAGTTGAAATTGAAGTTATGAAACAATTTCATTTGCCAGTCAAAATGAAAGCGAACAGTTACTCAACTAATGAGTACTGATACTCAATGAGAAACTAAATATTATGCCCCTCGGTGGCAATACATTGCCTGCATTGGTGTGGGAAATTTCTGTTATTTCATCAGCTTTTCTTCCCTAATAATAGGAAAAGGGTTCAAAACACTTTCTTGTTGTTGATACAGTTACATCACAACATATAGTCCTGAAGAACAGCGTCTTATGCAAGATACATATACGAAACTGATTTTTACAGAAAATCGGTAAGGAGATCGGCAAGAAAGTATGCAGAATTTAGAAAGTAATGTGCAAAGATTGGTTTAAATAATATTTTGTTGCACACATTTGAAGTTTTAATGGAATAAATGCATGAATACCTATTTCAAGGATTTTAATTCATGGCAGCCCGAAGTGTGTTATATGATCCAAAGTATTGCTATAATGACGATACAGTCAGCGTTTCGAATATTTTTTATTCAGTCGCAAGATATTACGACCCTTCATTGTATAATTTAGCAGGCCGTGAAACAATTTAGTACCTAAAAGTGACGAAACATGTCTATTCATTTTTATACGATGACCCAAGATGTTCTCATCCGCATAGATTGTTTCAATATGGAGCCGGTCTAAGATATTGCTCTAAAGTAGATGACGTAGTGCTGTGGTTTTCCTCTGGAAGAAGTCATTTGTAAAGACCGTATATGCATGTGCAGCAACTTATAATTACTTTGAGATATCATCTCTCGCAGCTTTTCACAAGTTGGCGAAGTTATTCTGCTTGGAACAGGATTGCTGAATACTTTGAGGAATGATTTATCGGAGAGTGGTTGTGCATAATGCATAATGCTTTCATTGTGTGTCAATTGTTCCTTGTCAGTCAGTTGAAATGTAACTCACTGTGTACAAACTGCCTCAACTAATGAATGAAAATGAGGGGCATCATTTTCAACATCTCTTAGGGAACAGATTGGTACTTATTTTATCAGTTTTAAATACAGTACCGTAGAGGATACGCGTTGGTCCACAGCGCCCAATTCATCTGTCACCAAATATTATGTTAGGTGATTTCGAGCTGCAAGTGAAAAATGTGCAGGGGCGCCGTCATATTGGAGTCATAAGTTTCGCCTAATTTCAAGACCAGCTGTCGGTGTTACCGCACCATTCAGTAGGTTTCAAAGCACAAATGCTGCATTGAACATCAGACAAACTTAGCGACAATGACTTTTTATGATTATTGTACAAAAGTGCGTTTTACATGCATCTGGCGCGCTACATCACAATCTGAGACTCTTAACATGGCGGGTTTAGTGTTGACACATGAAGCGCGGTAAAAAGCTTGTTCCTAGTCTCAAAATGCTTAGTTTGGTACTGCTTTTCTACTCTACAATTTTCTGCATTTTGTTTTTCCGCACCTAACATAATAAAAGGTTTATATATATATATATACTTATGTCAAGGTCATTTTTATTTTCATTAGTATTCTTAGTACAAAAAAATTATCGTTAATTTACGGAAATCATATGTTTCGAAGGACATTACCCGACATAAAGCCGGGGAAAAAATGTAAATATGAACGTAAATGGTTCCGGAACTTGTTCGACTTGCAAACTGCCTTCATAATAATTTGGACCCTGCAAACGCCTTATTAATATATAAAACGCTTCTTCAATAAGCCTGAAGTTGCAGTAGTTACGGTAAATGACGCAACAACGCCCAAAACATTAAAACTACATAAATTCGCATAACTATGCTTTTATTTTACATTTAGAACATTAAACCTGAAATGAAATAGGCAAGTAAATAATGCAACAACATATTTTCTTATTTTTAAAGTCACATTGTTATATTTCATACATTTTAAATCTAAACCAAGCACTGATGATTATTTGTTTGATATTATTGAAATATTTTATGTAATGATGCAATTTCATGCGGACTTAAATTACACAGTTACAGGGTAGTTTCAGATTCTCTCAAACGATTTTATTATAAATCTTATCATATCTTCATTTGACATTCAGTGAAAAGGGACTTACCTTGTGTGGCACAGAGCTTTGAAGTCGCGAATCACAGAAGCTAAATAAAGTCCCATATCAATCTCGGCACAAAGTCTATTTCTGGACTTATTTACGAATAAAAAGACCTTTCGCGCAAATCCTGGATGAAAAAATAATATGGATGTTAGGACTATTCGCTATCGCTGGGAACTCCTCCTTTAAACTTAACCCCAAAACAAATTAATGACATAGCGTTGTTGCAGTTAAAAACCAGTGGACATTTCCAGAAGTTGCTGTGTTTCATTTACGTTGAATGTACTCTACAAAATAGTTCCTCTTCCAAGGGTTTACGGGTCCAATTTATTATTGGACATAGCAGAGAACTATTCTCTGAAGATTTCCCAGGTCCCTTCAAATGTCTTTGACCAAACTCTGGCATTTTCATTCAAAGAATTCTTATTTTCTACTAGGAAATCATGGAGGACGTCAATGCACTTAGTTTGATTGCTATTTAAACACGTCTACCAAAAGCTGTTTTTCCTCTTTACAGGAAACGCCTCTCCTGTCACAATTCTATCATAGCCATAGTATAGCTGTGCGTGTCTTTGTAGCTCTCCTAGAACTTACATTCAAAGTTTAATTATAACAAACTGAGGATACTTATTCCTACCCCTAAATAACTAAACACGTGCCACATTTAACATTACTGCAAAAATGTGCCTACTCCACGGTTGCCACAGTTCTATATTCTAGATGTAAATACAAAATCTGTCATTAGAGAACAAATTTGGCCAGATTTTGGGAACCCTGACGGAATTCACAACCACATTTTGGGAAACGCTCTTATAACTGATAGGACACACACTTTAATACTTTATGCGCCATATTTAATGTAAACTTTTAACAGGGAAATGGATCAATTAATTTATATAAGATCAACTTTCTGCTGGAAAACGTAAATACATAATATTAACTGATAGACCTCTATCTCTTTCTTTCTTTCTTTCTTTCTTTCTTTCTTTCTTTCTTTCTTTCTTTCTTTCTTTCTTTCTTTCTTTCTTTCTTTCTCTCTCTCTCTCTCTCTCTCTCTCAAAACATGCGCAATATTTTCATTTTCTATCAAGAACAATTCCCATAAAATAATTTCTTAAATTATATTTGGAATAGGGCCTACACTAGTGTTTAAGTCAAGCTGTACTTCTTTGACTTGAGAATGAAATAATAAGTGTCGGAACGCAAGAAAAGAACTGTAATTTTGTATGACATTTTTTCTATGCCCGTATACCCCGAAGTAAATATCTAAATCTGTATTTTACTCATTTGAATGATTTACTATTTTGTCTTTGTGAAGAAATGGTTCAAATATGCATAAAACAGATTATATTCTAATCTTATAAATGAATGAGTATGTCTTACAAATCATAAGTTCAGAATATGTCTCTACGTTGTAGTAATATAAAAATGTATTAAATTTAAATGCATTTTTCTAATTTTATTTTCAGTTTCAAATTAAATCGCCCGTAGCGGTTGCATGGTACTTAATGGATTGTGTAGAGCAAGATGTCGATCTGAAAATGTCGCGATTAAGCATATACATTTTTGTTAATCTGTAGGCAGTTTGCTAAAATTCCCTCTATTTTTATTTAATAATAAACTCTAAAGTTTTTTAACCATTCTAATCCTTGATAATTCATAAAATATTCATTTCTAAACTGTGATATGTCTTTTTATGATTACTCTGTTTCAAAGCCTTCGTCATACTCACTGTTAAGTCGAGAAGCGAAGAGATTCTGACACTGGCTTTTTTCGCAACGGATACGAGCAAGAAAGAAGAACTCTTTGTTAAGGGAGAAATATTTAAACTAGGTAAAAGCCTTTAAACCAAGCGTGTCATTAATCCAAGAGGCTTCATGAAAGTAAGTGCATAGAAGTGTTCAAGGAACTGGCGATGGATTTAAGTGACAGGATCACAGGAAGCTTCTGAAAAAGGTAACAAAGATATTTCCAGCATGCATTAAAGAAGAGCGGCAGGGTTCATCGCAAAAACAACAAAGCTGCAGTATAAAAAGTACCTATAGAGAGCAATACCTTGGTTTACTGTAACGGCTTGCGGAGGTGTTTTACGCAAGATGACTATGTAGACAGAAAAGCATTGGCTGTATTAACCCAGTGAAAGAAAAATGAATGGTTCATTAAAAACGGTTATCGTCGATAAAACATATGGCACCCCATTTAGAACGTACAAATCTATCAAAACTGTCCGGTTGTGAATTTTTATGAAAGGAGATGGAGCTACTAAGCAGGAAAAATCAAGGTATAAGATGTGACCTTTAGGGAATACCGGTATAGCGATCCTAAGCCTCACACATACTTCTGAGTGTTCTCGTCCATATTTAATTGTAGCACACTCATGCTGTGCGCCCAGCATTATAATACAAGATGTTTATAATTTTGTTCACACTGACAAATCTTGGTAATATCCACACAATTTTGTTTGTGCCTCTTGTGTGCACTTCGGTGCTACCTCTGATCATTTGTGTCATGAATGGGAAATGCATGTTATTTTTCCTGTGATCAAATTATAGGCTAATTGACATTTTTTGCGGTTCATAACATTCACTAAGCTTAATTTTATAGTGCATGCAAATGCGTATTTTGCTACTATATTAAAAGCATAATATTTTTTAATCTGTTGGCTTATGCAAATGCAACTACTTCATAGAATTGATATTACAAACAAGCCTGAAACTAACATCTATGAATGGAGTTTAATTGTATCATAGGGAAATTATTTGATTTTCTAGGTGTTTGGATGCCAAACCTTAAGTGTGAATCACACGAAGAGCTAAGAAGAGGAAAATATAAATATCTACTGCAATTCAACTTATGTTTTCAATGCAGTAAGACGAAGCAAGAGCTGAGAGGAGAAAAAGATGAACATATTTTTCATTTCCAACCCAAACTTTATCAGTTGCCTGCTTTGTTTTCAGAGCAGTGGCTAACTCTGACTTGGTAGTGTTACGTTAACTCTCTTTACAAACGGTAGTTGTCATATTTTGAACAAAAAGTAAGAGCAAACAACGCATTTCTAAGATGAATGACCTACAGAAAATTACTTTATTATCTAGTTCGTTAGAAAATAATTAGTACTGAGAGTCCCTTCCAAAGGACTCAGCATTTCCACTCCAATAAGCACAAAGAAACATTAACGTTCAGAAATTTTATGGTTAGTATTTGGAAATCAGTAAAAATGTCTTTCAATTTCCCCTTGATTAGTGTGAAGCGTTCCCAGCAGTTTCTATTTATTCTCCTGTGGAAATTTCTTGAGCTATAAGGACACCCTCAGAAGCAATGGTGGAAGACTGATTCTGCAAGACCTAAAACATCTGGTGGTGACCAACTGAGGGAAATGCAGAATTTAGAAAGTAATGTGTAAAGATTGGTTTAAATAATATTTTCTTGCACATATTTGAAGTTTTAATGGAATAAATGCATGAATGCATATTTCAAGGATTTTAATGCATGACAGCCCGAAGTGTGTTATATGATCCAAAGTATTGCTATAATGACGATATAGTCAGCGTTTCGAATATTTTTTATTCAGTCGCAAGAAATTACGACCCTTCATTGTATAATTTAGCAGGCCGTGAAACAATTTAGTGCCTAAAAGTGACGAAACATGTCTATTCATTTTTATACGATGACCCAAGATGTTCTGATCCGCATAGATTGTTTCAATATGGAGCCGGTCTAAGATATTGCTCTACAGTAGATGGCGTAGTGCTGTGGTTTTCCTCAAAGATCAAATTTATTCAGTGAAACCGATGCACGAAGGAGCCAGATGTAAATAAATGCTTTTCTTATGACAGTTTGGTCTGAAAAATGTTGAACTATTTAAAGATTAAGTGGGCTTTAATACACATCTTAATAAATGTTAAATTGTGCCTATTACTTAATCTTCAGTGCGCCCAGGAATTTTCTCGGGCGAATGTGCTTCAGTGCGTCAGTGCAAACGTGTCTGGACGAATTTGCTATATAGCAGCTCTGTACTCTGATTAACGGACTACGCCGCTAAACATACATATTCCCAATAGAGACGATGGAATACACCTTATTGTTCACCTGAACCCTTCAATGCGTTGAAAATGAGCTTTGTTTATCTTCCGATAATGATGGTAAACCAGTACGTAAATTAATTTTTACATGCCCCTTCATCTTTGAGGGGAACAGGAGATGAAATTTCATTACATTTTATTTTCCAAATATCTCATTAAGAAGACAATATTTGTTGTGAAAACGAAAAATTATAAATATAACATATCTCTGGATCCTGTGTTCATAGATTTTAAATAACAATTCAAACTTCAGGAATTATCTAATGACATTCATAAATAAGACACATGTCTTTAATATTTCCATAAAAATTAGATATAAAATATCCGTAAACAATATATCGCAAAAATATTTCGCAATACTTAAACATTGCAGGAAAAAGTTGAAAGATGTAAAACAAATCATATACATGGGCATTAACAGAACTATATAAAACGTAGTTCTTCTTTATTATTTTGAAAATTTCAGTTTAATGTTGCGTCCTCACTTAATTAGTTACACCCAGGAAGATAAAAAATATGAGGTTTCGTGTTTTACAGAGTAATAATTAGATTAGTTATGTTTTTGTATGAAGCCGCGAACATTACAGAAATTGCAAAATAATATACGAAAAGAAATACAAAGTAAGGATCAAATTTGTTTACGATGCTACTAGTCTGTTTAGCAGCACACAGTGAACATTGTCAATATGTTATCATTTTTGAGCGCATTAATATTCTACTAATTTAGATATGCACATTAATCCGTTAATGCTACGATATACCAAGAATGTGTGTGTATCTACTTGTTCTGACTGCGGAAAATACAGGGAATAATTGGGCTTCAGCTGCCTGGGGTTGCGCTTTCGGCTGCCGACAGTCGCGTTCAAACTGCCTCGGAAAGTTAGACTCACATAAGTGGATGAAAGGAAATATTGTCAGAAGGTAACATAAAGGTCATATATTATGTCATGCAAACGTTTTAGGGGGGTTATAATTTCATAAGTTGAATGTTTTGAAAAGTAAGGTTTATTATTTTTTTCACAGAATGAAGGATAGACTTCATATTTTGTACAAATTTTATGTATGCCTCTTGTAGTTATGTCATAAATTGCAAATAAACTATTTTTTTTAAATAGTGTTTATAATCCGTTTTTACTGCTAAGGTGTCACAGGCGGTGGGCAGTGATGGTTCATGAAATGATATGATAAATTGGAAAATTGTCTTTAAAAAAAAAAAAAAAAAAAGAAACGTTCCAAGGTTAAGTAGAAATAATCTTTTCGTCATTTGTCATTTATGAGGACTGAAGAAAACTTAGAGCAAACCTTCGTTAGGGAGAGCCTGGTTGGAATCGAACTCTAGATCTCCCACTAATAAGCCCATGCCTGAATGACCTCAGCCACCCGTGGCGATATAAATTAAATTGAAAACCGTATTTGTACGTTACTGAGGCAGAATAAGTGAAAGACTAGAACGAGTGCAAACAGATTTAATAATAATAATAATAATAATAATAATAATAATAATAATAATAATAATAATAATAATAATAATAATAATAATAATAATAATAATACTTTATTTTGCCTTGTAGAGCTAAGTTCTTTACACTCAACCTGGTTAAAATGACGATTACATAAAATAAATGAATGGATATAAACATAAATAAAGGAAAACATGATAATGGTGCATATATAAATTAAAAAGAGGAAATAAATTTTACACTGAGCAACATTAAATGATAGGAAATACAAAGAAAGAAAAGAACTATATAATATTATGTAAAATAATTTCAGTTTACCAGTAGAATATAAGAAATAAGAATAAACCAGAAATATATAATGCTTAGCTGAAGTGACAGAGACACCGGCAGAGTTAACATTCTAACATGGATATGATATCATAAACACAATTTACTAGTTCTGCCTACTAAATAACATACATTTAAGGTAGTCAGACTTCGACTATTTCTGACATCTTGTGGCACTGAACTCCAAAATCCATCAGTGGCTGTTGAGGATCTCTAATATAATGCTTGTGCAGTAGAAGAATGCGGTTACATTGTCTTTGTGAGTTCTAACGCCAACTACTTGCCGGCCATTTATAACGCGCGCACCTAAAGAATCGGTGAATCACATTACGTTGAATAATGAAAGTGAGGATGGGGATGAGATGAAAGAGCAAAGGCGGATGGAGTGGCAGGAAAACGAGAAGTATCAGGAGAAAATTTGCCCGGGCGCCGTATCGTGCACCACAAATCGCAATTAAAGACCTGTTGGATCGAACCCGGGTCACCTCGGTGGGAGACGAGCATGGCCCCGTCCATTATCTTTGTTGGGATTCAAATATTTGGAGCTTCTACCAAAAGATATGTTCATTATTAAGCTGATAATATATGACTATTATTTTCTCATAAAACTGTTAAATTTTACAATTGTTGTGATAAAATGCAAGAGGGTGAATTAAATCAGGTTTGCGCATAACTTAGGCTAGCATAGGCGAATTCGTGCGTAATACAAACTCTGGATTTGTTGTAGCGCACATTAACTTTAAGACAAAATTACGGAATTCGCTAAACTATTACATACCATGTTTTATAAAAAAGAGAAGTCTAGAAGTTTCCGCTCTTTCCATTCCACAGCATTTCCAAGTGTATGAACAAAGAAACCCTTAGTGTTTTTCTCTTTAAAGATAAATATATTATTCTCCGCACAGAAATTCCACAAAGTTTATGAAACTTTCAAGCAAAGAGGCGGAAGTTAGAAGTTTTGTTTCCTTTGAATGAAAATAAAGAAAGCATTCACTCTAATGTTAGCACATCTTTGTGCCATTAATGTTAATTTTAGAAAGCGCAATTGAACAGAAAACGCGGCGTAGGCAACTCAATATGTACGACAGACATTTACAGTCGCAAACATTTATCACCACATTAGAAATCTACAGTCATTTGGTGAGCTGAGAATATGTTATTCAAGCTGTAGCAGAATATACACTAAATAAGCAGCATGTGACTGCTATAGCAAAATACTATACTCTTGCTATGTGCAATATTAATACTCATTGTTTCTAGTTATAATGCTGTCCAGGTATACACGTGTTTCTATAAATTAAGTTGTTATTAATATAAGGGTACATCCATATCAGCAATCGTCTTAAGTGACCAGGGGAACCTCTGAAAACCAAGTCGAGGACGGCTGGCCCCAGAGATTGTATACTCTCCTACAAACCTTGCAAGAACCAGCTGCTGTGGCGAGAGACAACTTCCCGCTATTGAATTCAAGAATAAAATGTATGCAGATGCTAACCTTTAGAGTGACGCGATAACACTATACCTGAAGTTTTTATATTTGCATATGAAAAGACATTCAAAAACTCTTTTTTGATCAAGTCTAAAAGTTGTAGATAGAAAAACTGACCTAACTTCACATTCTATAGAAAAATATCTATAGTACTGTATGAACGCGCATATCTTATTCATTTGTTAAACACAGCACTCGATCATACAGCACATAAGACACTTTCAATTACTAATAACTAGAGCGAGGGCCTTTGGTCAATTCATAGAACCTTTGGTTTGAACGGAGAGCATGGTGAGCCAAAACAATTCAAACTACGGTAAAGACACCTGCAGAGGGTTTGTGCAAGTAGGGTGGGTGGCCGCCAAGCAATACTATATGCACAGTTAAACTATTTTGGAATGCTTGGTGCTTATTGGTATCGAAACGCAGAACTGTACTAATAACACATGGAACGCGAATTAATGACAAACACATTTTTATTGATTTATTGATTGATTTATTTATTACTAATTATTTTGCTCACTTTGGATACACGTTAAAGTGTTTTTCAGTCGTAGAACTTTTGGTGTGAACGGACAGCATGGCGATTAAGAACAGTTCAAGCTACAGTGAAGCCCCCCCTCCCTACTACCTGCAGGAGAACTATATAATTGAGTTGAATTGCCGCTAAGCTATACTCCATGCACAGTTAGACTTTTGCTCAGTTTTTTGGTGCCCAAACGCAGATTTGCACTTATAACGGACATAGAAACATATATAGAGTTCTTCAGTAAAAACGTGCAAATATTAAATAGAAAATGGGCGATACTCTGCTGAACATTTTGAGATAGGGAATTTGTGATGTAAAAAACAAGCTTAAGCATGCCCATTACTATTCCTATTTTATCACTATTAGTTTTCCCGATTAATTACATATATTTTTACATTATTTGCATTATTACTGTACAGCTCCATATCGTTGACAAACTTGAGTTAACTTACCATTTTGTACCTGACACCGCTTGCTCAAAATGACGGCTACCAACCTTAATGCAAGCATGGCATCGGCGTATGATATTCTGCCTCGCCCTTTCAAATATCCCCGATCTACTGCTGAATAAATAGAGGTACCCTGTGGACGATAGGTATACGAAACAATGTATCATACATTGCTTAGCCTTCAGGTTTTCCTCCACACTTTTAAGCCCACATCTTCTTAAGCTGCTTCTCAAGTTCCCTATTTCAAAATGTTCAGCAGAGTGTCTCCTATTTCTAGTACACTTTACTGAAACATCCTGTATGATTGTCACAATATGGCGTCAGGATAAAGTGATGTTTGAATCATTGTAGAAATGAGTGCAAGGAGAAAACCATTATTTATTGCGATCGATCTCAGGTCGCCTGGGAAGAATGTCTCTCATATATACATTTAGCCATGATGCTGTTTATTATATTATTGGCATAGTAAGTGCACTATGCAAATTGTACACACTATTATTGCATAGTGGTGGCTAATCCGTGGCAGTGCATGAATGATAGCACTAAAAGTGAGGGTAATATTCTTTATTTATTGTAAAGAATTACACGTTTGCGCGCAAAACCTTATCACACTTGTGATCATGAAGTAGAAAAAAAGCAAATTTTTATATATGGCGGTTTATATAATGATTGACCTAATTTTTAAAGAAAGTAAAATAGAAATGGAAGAAGTAAGGAGCAATGTAGTGGAAGATAGGATAAGGATGGAGGATAGAGTTGACTTTGAAGGGCTGAATGGATTAGGCAATACATTTTTTTAAAGTTAGGGCTATTTTTAGAAAACTGCCGTAAAAAGAAAAAATAACGTAATTAGTGTTTGCTACAACAACATATTGCCACGCATTTACAAAGTTATCATTTACATGTTTTACTGCAAATCAGGGCAGTTTTGATACTTGAAATTTTGACTAAACTACTATTTGTGTTTGTATCCTTGCATCTCTACTACACCCTAGTAGAATCTTTCCTTATTTTTACCGGCGTATGATAATTCGCATACAGTTCACAATAAAATAACTGAATTGAAGCTAAATAATGGTGTTATAAAATTGTGGAAATGTTTTCCAGCTAGTTGTCTCTAACAGTCAGTGAAAATATATTTTAATGACTGCCAACCTACATTAAATTGAAACCGTTTCGGAAATCCCCTTTAAGCCGGCATAGTCTCCTTATTCATTTTGTCTAATAAATTATGTAATGTAATCACATTCCTATGAAATATAGGTTAGGGGCTTATCCGTAATCTCTTTTCTTCTGTGAGCTTGAGCTTAAGCCTGCATTTCGAAGCAAGCAGGTTTGTGAACATTGCATCCGTGTGCCAAATGGTCCTAGACGTATAACATTACCAGTTGGAAAGCTGCCTTACTTTAAGGTAACCTGTGTCAAACTGAAACACAATCTCAAAAAACATGTATCCATCCGAAGTTAATGTTATTAAAAAAAAAAAAAAAAAAAACCTTGTATATAAAGAATGAGATGGAATTGTTTCAAAGCGCTAAAGATATGACCTATTAGTGATCTCTTTTGCTGTATTTACTACATAAAAGTCAAACTTTGCAGGAAAAAAGCTTCAATGGAAGATACTTGATTCCGTTTTTCAGAGATGAAAGTCGCAAGGGATAGGGGGACCTAGGGGACCTCAAATAGTAATAGCGTTGTAGTAATTCATTGCTGATTCTTTAAAAAAATATGTTTGTACGTATACAACATTGTTCGCGTGTGTCTATTGACCTTACATGTTACTCATTACGCAGACTCTTAGTGAAAAAGAATTTGTACTTTAAATAAGACATATTTACAGTTATCACCTAAGAACAAGCACTTAAAATATGTGCGCGCACATACACACTTGTGCACACTCACTCGCTCATCACACACATGTATATATACACACACATCCATACTAAAATGGCCCCTCTACGCCAACAAAGTGCTCTCTTTAATTACATGCACGTTGTGCACAAAAGAACTAGCATTGGCCAGTTGTCTTTCTGTGCAAACAATATGCTAACCTATCCCTATTCGACTCAGCGAACTTGGCTGCAAGCGGGCAGACAATCTGCACTATTTGGTACGTGGGCAATGCATTAGAATGTGTTGTCAGTTTTCGCTGTCTCCACAAAAAGCTCATATTCTCTGTTCAATCTCCTGTGTTGCTTTAGTTGTCTTCCATGCTCTCAATCTAATCCACGTTATACACTATCTATTTTGACAATTCATGTAATAAATATATAAATATCTTTTGATTTAGGTCGTTGCTTAAACTAAGTGATATTTTCTCTTTGTATTTTACCTCTATATTCTATTGATTAATTTTCCTTAGTTTTTCGTACCCTCCTCCAAACATAACTACCATTCCTTGCTCCCTTCTTCCACACCCATCCTAACTCATTGCCCTCTAAACTTCTTTTAATTTTCACTGCCCAATATATTTGATTCCAATTACTAATCTGATATTGGTAGCATAAATTTCTTAAAGTTGCGCAATTCCCATTTATTATGCGTAGTCAGTACTTAACTATTTTAATTTTTCAATGAATAGTTTCTGCTTAACGCCTTAACTTGTCGTAAAACCCCACAATTTATTGTATCCCTCCCTATGCTAAAACTCGCTTTAGAAACTTGTTTCAAATCCTTAGATAAAAAGTTAGTAAATAAAACCTTTTAAAACAGTTATGGAACTGTTGTACGGCTGAATCAGCTCCATTGTACGAAACCCGCAGACGGTTACGAGCGCCGCTGTCGCCTATAGGCAAAACACAGCAAATTGGCTCATAGTTCATTGGGTCGCTCTGTATTGCATCAAAGGGGTAGTATTTATATAATCTAGTCTTGCTGAGGAATAAAGTTATTTATTAGTCCTCTCATGGAAAACATTCTAAAGTATTTTCTATAGTATGTAACTGGGAAAAATGTTATTCTTTGCAAAAAATACGATGATGTACAAAATTTAATGCTAATTTGATTGTTGAATAATTGTAATGATGTTTTGAAGTGTTAATAATCATTGGTTTAGTGTACATAAAATGGAGGTTAATTTTGTACAATGACGAATTAGTAGCAAAGGAATTTTTGTTTTAACTATACAGGCAATACATTGTTACAAAATTAAAAAAACAACTTTCAATAAGCTTAAGCATACTACTTTCTATTTCTGGTTTTATTTATAGTGTTACCTATCCCTTAAAAAGGTATTCTTACTTATGAAATGTAGCGTTTTCTTAAAACTATTTCCGTTTTCAGAGAATCTTCCATTCTGATTATTTTAGGGGCTTGGTAGCTTCCTCCTATTAAACTTTTATAAATGTATTCATATCAAGAGATTTATATCATTTATATCATGTACATAAAATACTATTTCATTTCATTTCAGATGAAAGTGTTTTTAATTAGTCTGGCCTAATGTGTTCGCAGTTTAACTAAGATGAAAAACGAACTCACGTATGAGTGGAAATCAATGGATATTAAATTTATATTTAAAATAAAGGCAGGTGTGATGGTGTGCAGGTATTTGACTAAAGTTCTAATTACAAACCGATAGATATTGCTGTGGTTTACTTCAGTGACTCTATTTTAGCACTACGGGAACAGAATAATTGGGAAGTTTGAATAATGGATTCCCAAAATAGTGGAGATTTTAGAGTCAGCAGACTAATGAAAAAAATCTGAAATTTACAAGAACTAAAACAATTTGTCAGTTAATGGCAATTTAATCACCTCAAAATATCCACAATCAGAACTTGGAACAGACATTTGATCGTAAACATTAATTATAGAAATACAGCTGCAATGATAACATATTGTTAGACAGTTCGCGAGCTTTCTCGAAGTTTCTCAGACTGAAAACAAGAATAAACATGTACATGCTCGTCATTTGTATTGCAACTGCGGAAAGTTTTCCCTTGTTTACTTTTCTATTACTTCCAACACTACGATTTCGGAGGGTCAAGAATGAAAAACGTAAGGGAACAAAGGCATAGCTAAGTTTCAGGCTTGTGTGCTATACAGTGTTCTAAGTAGAAATATATGCATGCTATCAAGGAATGCGTAAATTAAACTATGGGCAGGGATTACATACCTTGTACGGACATACGTGTTTTCTATAGTGATTAAGTAGCCTTAAAACATTTGATTAGATTTTAGTTAAGCGCAGAGTATAGTATGGGATTATTGTCATTTCCCTGTGAAGTTGGAGCTCCAATAATGCATTTTTTGAATGGTTATCATGCCAACTTGTAAACCAAAGCATTAATAAACAGCTCTAGGGGAAAAACCATAGTATTCGGGGGCTTCAGCTCTTTCTGGGGGTTGCAATGAGACTACTCAGGGAGTCAGCGAGGATCTGAAGAATAAAAGAACAGCAAAATGTTCAAAAAGGTTCACTGAAAATCATCGCCAGGCATAAAATATGCAAACGTGATGTAACAGCGTATTTGTAAAGAAGAGAATTTTTTTTGAATGATTTAGTTATGGACGCTCTTTAACAGCTCAGGTCATCAGCGTCCCATTCAACTCGGGGCGTGAAACGGCCAACAAATTTTGCTCAGAGGCCTCTCTTTCAGGCTTGAGGTTCTTTTTCGTGCCGTAAATCTACGACACGGGACCCACGGCTTTACTTCCCTTCCGAAGGAAGCCATACTTAGGATTTTTACGCCCCGAAAAAAATCCATCGGTCCTGGCTGGGTTCGAACCCGCGATCTTGGGTTTGGGAGGCAAGTATGGTAACCACTACACCACCAGGACCGACGATGAAGAGAATATTAGCAAGGGATTAGATCAAATATGCCATCTCTAATGTATGTATCTTTAGGACATCTTCTTATAGCTGATATTATTAGCAATGAAACACAAAGGAAATGTTTTAAGGGGATAGAAGCACATTATATTATAAAAGTTCAGCTTGTGCCTAACACACATGAGCAATTTCGTCAGAATTATTCCTATAAATGAGGTTTAAATTCATTACCTTACTTTTCTAAGTTTCGACATAAGGAGTAAAAATGTTTTTTATATTTTATGTACAGTGATGGAGCCATAGACGCAAAGTTGGCCTCAACTATGCAGTGTTCCTGATGCTGAACTCCACCTAGCGGTCTGTTGTAACTTCTTCCTCTGACTCGCGTACCCTAACCCGCGTTAAGTTTATGCTGGTTTATTTTTCCATATCTATTTATGAACAATAATAGTAATTGTGAAATCAATATTACAATACTTAAAATGATGCAGATAACAATCTATCACATTGCATAAGTATTACAAATTCAATCTCTGGACCCACTTTTTTCGTAGTCACTGGAAGGTCTTTTGATCATTATTTCATTAAAATAAGACGTGCTGTCCTTTTTCGTATATAACTAGTAAAAAGTGATTGTGTAATGGTGATCACAGACATGCAGGCGAAACTAACAGATAGCTTACACTAACCATTTATTCACAACAGTAAACACGTATAAGAGAGGTGATCAAAGTTAATAGAGAGCAGCAGATCACCAACGATGGAGATGTGAGAAAGCTAATTTTTCGACTGGCTTGCCGAGTGAATTACAATTCTGCGTGTTTCACAACTTCAGGCAGTCATTGTTTTCAGAATTTTGATCGAGTCATTAGAACTTGATAGCGCAACATCCTGAACCCTTGGTCAAAAACATTCGCTGGTTTCACAATGCCCCCTTCAGTTCATATTCAAAGTTATGCCATAAATAAGAAATGCGTTTGTTTGGTCTGTGCTGGATGACTGTGCGAACAAAAGCACGTGTCTAGTAATTAAGAACTACGTGTGTTCGAATCTTGATCGTGCTTGAACTTTTTTATTTGTTAGTTTGGCGAGTAAAATTGTTTAATATATGGTTATAATATATATTTTTAACAGACAACATTTATTTCAATTTCAAGAAATTTATGTTTAGTTACAAAAAACGTAAATCATCTTCATTTTTAAAATAAATGTCACATTAATTAATATTCTAAATTGAAAAACTAAAGTTGAAACATGAATTTTCTTTATTTTGTTTAAAAATCATTATTAATTTCCTATTTATTTCGAAAACAAAGTTTAATCTTTTGTGTATGAGTATAAATGCCTTAAATTTCAAATAAGCCTTTGCAATTGCAAGCTGTATTATTATGTATATACTTAACATTATTTTTACTTGAAAATATAATAAAAATAATTCACACGTGTAGGATTTGAACTTGGGTAGCTCTCATTGCTAGACACCTTCTTTTAATTGTTCGGCTATTAGCCTATGTCTGCTATGGAGAACTCTGTGCGACTGGTGAGGGAAGAATGAGGCAAAAGGCTTAAGATCCGCGCGCAAAAATATGCCATAAATTGTGTGCTGAGCCGAACAGAACTTATGCTTGAAGCGTTAATTTGTCTATGTTCATTCTTTTGTCTTAGAGTATACCACAGTTTTCTATTTTTTCAAAAGCTTTCGGTAAAGAGGTTGAGAATGTCACAAATTAGGATCTGAAAATAACTAAACAAATAAACGCAACGCTTTCTAGAGTTTTATCTCTTACGCCACCAGTGCTTACATATTCGTAAATGAGCATTCGTTTGTTGACGAGAATAAGTATGAACGAGCAATAATCGAACGCCCGTTGTTGCAATGAAAGCAGGAAAGCTGCAGTTTCAGCCACACAGAACAGAATTGCTGGACTGGTGAGTGCTTACAAGCAACACATCTAAAGTCGCGCGATCATTGCGGAAGTTAAAGGAGCACTCTGTAAAGTAGCTGCTGATTGCTTTGACGCTGAGAAATACGTTTTGCAAATTTCAACAAAATTACCTATATTATCTCTATAAAAAAGTTCATTTGTACCATGATGATTCGGCCCTTTCATTAACAAAGTTAAACACAAATTGTTTTTATGATTAGACGATCTTTCTTTCCGATTAAGGATCACGTATGGAATAACGGAATCCACAGAGAAAGTGAAAGCTGACTGGGAACAAGGAGACATTTCGAGTAATTTGCACCCCAGGAATGAGATGATCTAAAGATAGTACTGTGGCCAAGTGGTATTCTGTGGTATGAGAATCTTCATTGTCCAAAAATCAGCTACATCAAGAATATTATTTTCCGTAAGTCTTGTCACTATGAAGGCATTTCCTCCAATAAGGCAGCACTGACACGGGTGGCCGAGGTCGTTAAGGCGCGGACTCGTGAGCGGGAGGTCTGTGGTTCGAATCCCACCAGGACCGTCCTCCTTGGCTGAGGTTTTTTCCAGGTTTTCCTCAGTCCTCATAAATAGCAAATTGTTGGGAGGTACCCTGAACTTAGGCCTGGAATGATTCCTTACTTGAAATTAAATCCTTTCCCAATATTTCATTTCATGTATCATCAGTGTCCATCGCATGTGGTGCCTCTGTAGCAAAAACGGGCGTTAAACACTATTCATTCATTTCCAATAAGACAGCAAAGAAGTATGCAACAAGGGGAAGAAAATAAAGACAAACGTCTTTAATTTAACTGATCCAAAGTAATCATTTATACTAAGCAAAGTAAGAGTAAATATATGCTTTCTCGAAGTGCAGAAGTTATACTGCTCAACCCTGCTGTTATAGTAAAATAATAGTGAACCAAAAGATGGTGCAATATTCAATGACTCTCTAAAATGATTAGTTCTAAATTAAACGTGGCAACAATTGTAGTTTCCGTAGCATACAGGAGGATACATTGCTTTGCGATAAATTTTAATACCATTATTTTGTTCTTGAATATATCTGATGTTCATCTTTCTATATCAGAAGAACTTATAATAATAATAATAATAATAATAATATATTCGAGCACAATTACGTGTTGAAACATGCTGTGAAGAAACAATATTTGAGAATTGCTCTTCCAGGATATGACGTTTACTAAAGAATATTAATTCTTCCGGAAACGCCAGAGTGATGAAGTTTAGCATGGCAGACTAATGGAATACTTACATAAATTGTAATTGACTTATATCTCATTAAATTTTAGACAATTATATTTGAATTAATTCTTATAAATGATGCAGTGTATAGATAAAAAAAAATATATCGCTATCAGAAGTGTTGTTAATTTTTGTATAATCTTTCTAACCTTGTAAATTTTCTATTTCATTTATAAAAAATGGAGGTCTTGTGATACACAGCCAAATTTGATTCCAAGGTGTGTTCCATCTATTGGGGCTATCGGAGGGTGTAAATAACTGACATAGGACATCTCCGTTTCTACCACGAAGTTATGACAGTTTCGAAAATAATTAGTGTATCCTGCCCCAGAGTGACGAAGAATCTGCGTTTGTTAACTCCTTTTCGTGAAAGTCTGTTAACAAGGCTATCACTAGTATCATTGAAAGATGATAGAAGAGTAATTAATATATATGGCGGCCGTAGCACGGAGAGTGGCTTCAAGACTCCGGGTCCAGCATTATCCGGTAAAATGCTTCCTACAGCATCGTAAGCACAAATGTATTGTGAACGCTACCTTACAATAGATATTTAAAATGTCCTTCTTCCGCTCGTATACAAGTACCATATCGCTAGAATATGTCGTCACTTACTCATCTAACATAAATTTGTATACTGCACTTTAGCTTATTTTGCTTCTTTTATGTTCATTCAGAACCCAATTTGAGCAATTTACTCTTTGAACCCTGTCAGCTTCTCGCACAGTTTGAACACATGTGTACGTGTGTTATCTTTACTTTAGAAACTTTGTTACACTTCTTGCAGAACGTGAAAAAACGTTTGTTGTGCATGTTTAACTATTGATTTTTTTTGTCGAACGCCATAAATTGGCTCCAATTTCGTTAATATTTTCCTCATTAAAAGTGTTGGTGTTCGCGAACGTATTTTATTGAATACTGTATCTGTGGTTTAAAATTTATTCACTAGTTTTTGTATAGTACTGCTTGAAGGGGACACTTCATTGGCGAAAGCTTCAATAGTCTGTCCTCAAGCACAACGAGCAGAGCTGAAGCTTTTACAAAGAAAAATTCGTTCTTTATACAGTCAAACGAACCCTTTTAGAAGAACCACTATATAACGACTGGTATGTACTGTGCATGCATCCGCGACATAGGCGGCGTGATTCGCGTGTTTTCGGGCGATCTTAAGATTGCTGTTAACTTCAATGTTAAGGGGAGTAGGAAAGAACGCGTAACGGGAGCATCTGTCACGATACATGTGCCATATATGCCGAGTCATATTTAATAGCCGTACATGGAACCCTGCAGAAAATACATTATGGTTCGTTTCGACCAACTTCGGGTAACGTCGGTGGCACTCGGGAAAGCGGGATTCAAAGTAGGGCGAATTTGTTTCCGTTCACTATGATTCCAGTGAATGTTGTGCGAGATGCAACCTTTGACCCCCTGCCCAAAAATAATCCCTTGAACGCAAAATTCTTCTAAGTCTTACTCATTACAGCGCGCGGCTCACAAGGTAACCAGCAAGTCTGTGTAGTTATAGCAGAAGTTGTGTTATATACCATGCACTAAAAACACTCTTGTATGTGTTCTGTTAGCTCTGTAGTAGAGTGTACAGTGATGTGGTTAAGAGCCCATGGGTTCGCCTTCCAATATAAAGCATCTTATTTTTTTTTTAAACTTTTGTAACGTATTATGGCAAATTAGTTTTGTAATATTGTTTGCCACTCATAGCAAGTTTTAACGTTAACACACACACACACACACACACACACACACACACATACATACATATACACATATTATAATGAATATTATAATATTCCCTTTGGCATTTGTTCTGTCTAAATTCAATATGCTACACACTCATATGTTCATTTCTTAAAATAAGTGATAGTTACTCAAGAAACGAGATGCTCAATCTCTAATTCCAAGAATGGTTTAAGTGTAAAACTGTTTATTTTGTAAAATATATTTTAAACAAATTCCCTAAATAAGATTTTAGATTTAAATTATACGATATAAATGTAGAAAATGCAAGATATTGTAGTAACTATCAATTGTCTAATATTCATATTCTCAGAGTTAAACACTTCTGAACTTATTTTTGACTCAAGAACAAGAGAAGAAAAAATGAACAAATCATTGATAAGTTATGGAAAAAACACAATATTTCGACCCCTTTATAAACTTCAAAGGCAGAAGAAAAATGAAGATGGTAAAAACAAATATTGAATCTTGAAGGTAACTTAATTTGTGTAAACAGAGTAACCAAACCACAAAGGAAAAGAGTGGGAGAGCAAAAATGAATGCAAGTATTATATTAATTATGGGACAAATATAATGATGGTGATGATGATGATGATAATAATAATAATAATAATAATAATAAGTAAAAGGCTAAATTTAACGTATAATATTTAAACCTGGTGGTTACGCGCTTTATGCAAAAAATATATTCACTGTCTTTGAGGTAACCTTCAGGGACACGTGTAAGTAACGCAGCAATAAGTGTTAAATTAAAATATCATCGAAATACTAACAATGGAACAGAGCATATTGGACAACCGATAAGATAAGATTCTGTTTAAAATTCCGGATCATCCAAGGGCACATTAAATTTTTATTGCAAACTTAAAACGTCCAACAAGAAGCTACATTAATCCTGTAACCACTTACGTCCCTGGAATTGAGAACATTAAACTTATTTTGAGAGAATGGCCTCCTCGATACTATTAATTCATTCATATTTAAGAGTTTTTTTTCTCCAAATTTATACCCCACCTTACATACAATTTACCCCCAACCTTAAAGGTAAATTTGACCGCGACCTATCTCCATCCAAATTGCTCTGTCCGGTCGCAGACTCGTACGAATGAAAACGACTTAAATACAAAACCTGCTCTCTAATTGCCCCATGTCAATCCTTCACATCCCCAATTTAGCCAGAGAATTAAAGATCACTTAATTTGCTAGCAGTTCTAAGAATGCTGTGCATATGTTATGCTGTGAGTTTTGCTCATTTTATATTGCTTTAACATCTACTGTTTCGCTCCACATGGACACTCATAGATTACCTAGCGTGCCCTATCCCACTGTAAGGATTTTGATGATAGCATTAAATTTAACATTTGTTGATGTATTACCTACTCATATCCTTGATCGTTACCTCAGAGAGTAGCAGTATTTTTACATAAAGCACATACACCAAACTTGCATGATAATATTCCCTTTTTCATGTACTTTTACAATAATTATATCCTATAATATATAATTATGAAAATGAAAACTATTTCAATACAATAATGCAGCTAACAAGAGAACAAATTCAGATGCAATAAATATTAAACACTGAAAGCTCACTCCACAAAAACATATTTTAAATAACTGCAAAAGCAAAAGTGTCACAGACTGATATGCAATTATTTGAAGAATTGTGTATAGCAGCTCTGGGTCTCATTTTCGTTATATAAGAGTTTTTTCTGTAGGTGTATATTGGTATACATTACTAGATAGAAATGACATCTGCAGTGTAAACTCTAAAATAGTGAAGGTAGTTTGAATTAAATTATTTTTACACCATAGACTATGTAAACTTTCTGCAAATAATATAACTTGAATCTGTCACGACATTGATTGCAAAGCAGAGCTTTACGGGGTTATCAGCCATGTCAGATGGAATTAAGTTCAGATTTGGCCATCCTTGTTTCCATGGCCATAGTCAGAATCTGCAAAATTTATTACAGTGAGGTTATTTGTGTTACGGGTCTCCTGGCGTATAGTTATCTTTATTTTAATGTTTATCTTTTACTGAAATCATAAAATAGTACCGTATTTAAAACTGACAAAAATAAAAGCTAACCTGTGTTATTAGGAATGTTGCAAAAGATGCCCCTCAACGGCTATGCGTTGCTGGCATCTGCGTAGGAAATTTCTGTTTTTCATGTAACTTTCTTCCGTAAGAAAACGGCAGTCGGCTTGGAACACGTTTATGGTCATTGAGAGATCCCATCTCTCGTAAATAATAAGCCGATCCTGGTGGTCTACTTTCCTCGTAAACCCAAAGCCGCAGGTTCGATCCCGGCCAGGGTGGATGGATTTTTCCGGGTGTAAAAATCCTGAGTATGGCTTGTTTCAGAAAGGAAGTAAATTCGTGAGTCCCGTATCGTAGAATTACGGCCCGTAAAAGATTCTCAAGTCTGAAGGAAGAGGCCTCTGAGCAAAACTTATCGGCTGCTTCACGCCTTGAATTGAATTGGGCGCCAATAACCTGAGGTGTTAAAAAGCGTCCGTAAATAAACCAAATAAATAAAATAAAGCAACTAATAATTTAGCGAAAAGTGTCTCTAACTGAAGCACGATTACCAGAATATTTTCTTGTGAATTACCTTACCACTTCTTTGCAAAAATCCTTTATCATATATGTAAGCATTAGATACACTGTTATTCAAGAATGTATGTGTGTATGTATGTATGTATGTAATGGCATGATTAACGAATAACAATTGGTATACAACTTACACTGCCACTCGCTGTTAAAACCTCTTTAAAATTAACTACAAGCTGCTACTTGCACTTGCATTGGAGACCTCGAAGAATGGCTTCTCCCAATATGCAGGCGCGTTCTGCCTAAACGTAACTCAAATAACTTCTGTGTGTACTTCATAAATGCGATATGCTATAGGCTACTAAGATATGATAATGTTGCGCTCGTTCCTAAAATAGGACCAAGTGTTGAACAAAATTAATGTCGAAACAGAAACAAATTAAGAAACCGGAAATAAAAATAAAGTATAAACGCAAAAAAAGAAATATAAAGGGAGGAATAAAACCGGAAAAGAAATCCGAGGCCAGAACCGACGTGCACAAATTTGACTAGTCCCCTTACGTGATTGATGTAGGTATAGAAAATAAAAACAAAGTAGTACTTCGGGCGAGGGAAATTAAAGAGCCAGGATTCTCCGAAAAGGAAGACAGAAAAAAAAAAATAACAAGCATAAAGGCAATCATCCTCAGTCTATATAATTGTGTGGTAAGTTAATAAGCTTGAGAGTATGATGAAACAACTGCAAAAGCCTACTGTAGACTAGCAAGAGAGAACATGAAATATAAAGTAGGTGTATATAAAAGTTCTTGACTAAAGTGGAGCTGCTTATTAATGTGTGCTAGTTTGCTCCCGTTATATTTTGATTCTACTGCGTTACATGTTAGAAATACATGACACTGAAACATACAACCACACTCCATGACGTAATTCTCATTCACTTGCTAAGAGTGCGACTTACTGTAGGTAGTGGCACTGTATAATAATGCTTACAAAAAGCGGCATTAGCAAGGAACTTGCAGTCACGATCTGTACTGTGAGTGAGCAAGGAAAGCCTGAATATTCCCGTCCTCCTTTTGGTTTTCTCCCCTCTTACCTCCCCCACTTTACAAGTTTGTACACACTGTAACTCGTGTATTGCTCTATAAGAAATGCGAAGGACGATGTTGCCTGTAGAGCTTGAAGAAATATTGCTACCTGAACATTAAAGTGTATTTTTTTGTTGGTGTTTAAAATGTTCAGCATTTAAAGTAAATTACATAGAAATACCTATGCTTATATTCAAGACATAAAACACCAGCTGGCCCTTTAGGCTCTTTAAGTTGGCATCTAGAAGCCCAGAATCAGCAGATGAGATAAATAAAGCAAACTTAACTCTCAAACCGAAGTATGGGTGTTGCATACCTAATTAGAGATATCTCTGGGACCATTTTAATTTTGATAGGCTAATAGCTTAGGGAAATATTTCATATTACATGGCATACAACTGCAATGTGTTCTTCTTAAAACCATACATTTATTTGTTACTCAAGTAATTATTTTATACACAGTAATAAAGACATTAAATTTTTTTAATAGTGTTTAACGCCCGTTTTAACTTCAGAGGTATCACAGAGGATGGACACTGATGATACATGAGATGAAATGATATATTGGGAAAGGATTTTTTTTAATGAAGGAAGCGTTTCAGGCCTAAGTTTAGGGTACCTCCCCGGCATTTGCCATTTATGAAGACTGAGGAAAAACCTCAGTCAGGGAGGACGGTCCTGGTCGGAACCAAACCCAGACCTCCCACTCACGAGTTCGCGCCTTGACGACCTCTGCCACATGTCGCTAAATCCTAATTATGAATAAATATTCACTTAAAGAAAACAGTTTCTGGTAGTTGAAAATGAAGTGTTCAAAAGTCCTGAAAAAGCGGCTGCAGTGTCTCTTTGTTTCCTTATAGCTCTTATCTGCAGGATTGTCGAAAAGTAAGCATTTGCTTCTTCTTTACAGATATCGTGTCTTGAAATGCGGGTCGTCCAGAGGAATCTTTGAAAAAATAACAGCATAGTTTCACTGTCAGATTTTAAGATTAACGCCAGCATAAAAGGTCCAATTAATCCTTTTATATAATGTTTATCTATAGGTCTGTAGTTTGATTTCTGGCAGCATTCTCTTTCTTTTGTCGGGACGCAAGTTATGCTTTTAACTTTGTTTCATTGAAAAAAAAATAATTTCTCTTCTTCCAGGAATTTTGGATAATTTCCAAGAAATTTGGTAGGTTCTAATAATTCTGATAATTATCAAATGATATTATTACAATGAGTTCTTCGTCACTTGTTTGGTTCTTCACTGCTCCACCAGAATTCATTCTTTCCAAAATAAATATATGAACCCTGGGCATTCACGTCGACAGGCTCTTCACGTTTCAGATTTTTTACAGCAGTAGTTGTACTTAAAGCAGAACTGCCTGAAATAGTTTTGGTTACGTCTGGAAAAATTCATTAATTGTTTGTGAATTAACATATCCACACAGGTGAACCCAAGATTCACCGTAAAGAAAATTAGATTAGAGCCAATTTCTCCGTCATGCACACTGTTAAAAACCCATTCCGAAAATCTACTCCTGGATGCAGGGTCACCCGGTTTAAGTTATTGTACTACCGTAATTTTATAGTGTTTTAACTTCAGAAGCTCTGTAGCTGTTCGGACAGAGGAATGCTGAGAAAGACGTAGAAGTAATTTTTAGGGGAACGTTACAGAACATGTCCATTGTTATGTAATGTTTCTTCCGTGACTGTGCTGTGTATGTGACTGTGTACCCTGTTAATTAAGAACACTTTTCACGAAATTAATTTATCAATATGTGAATCGAACTTCGACTTGGAAGTTGAGTATCAGGAAATCTCTCTTGAAACAATCTCAATGTACCAAGAGTCAATTTTGTACACACAAATAAATCTTAAATAATACTTTTTGAGGAATAGAATACCTTTATTGAGCCATATTAACGTAATTAACACTGTATTACGCCGTAAAGGAATACTGTACCCTGTCTCACAACAAAGAGCATGTCCGTACGTTCCTAGAGTTACTTGTATCTACTGACTTTGCCTCCGACTCCTCGACCAACTTTCAAGCGTGGGAATGAGACGAGAAGTGCAGAGTTTGGTCAAATGCTGCCAACTGCACAAGTAGCGGTCCCGCGAAGGAAAAATCAGCCACTAGAAAGAACAATTTAGACTCTCTGCGTTGACTCATTAATAACTACATGCTATTACATTTCTTCTTTAAAAAATTCAAAGTTTTGGGATATTTTTTTCTTTTCCTTAAATTTATCAAGCAGAGTGTAAAGTATGAATTTCTTTAGTTTTATCTACTTAATAAAATAACATAAAATGAATATAATAACGCACTGAATTCGAATTTTATATCTTGAATGTACTTCTGCAAGGTTAAGTATTTACTAAACTGTCGCTCTTCTGTATTGTGAAAAATGTAAATATTCATTAAACACAGTAAATAGTGAGATAAGTTGACACAAATAAAGGAAATAAAAAACGCTCTAAAGTATTTTTTCTTAAATAAACAGTGGAACTAAGCAAACAACTCATTAATTAGGCTAAAGTTATTCACGGCAGGTTTAACTGTACAATTATGTTTGCATGTTTTCTAGCTGCGAAAAACTTGCATTATCTCTACACGGTCAAAAACTAAGCGCGTATTAATGCCAATTATTTCCATAAAAAGCTTTTAATATTCAAAATCACTAAATACTTATTGTGAAAATTTACAACCTTGTTTGTTTAAATATATAATGGCTAAAACTAATGTGGTGTAGTTAATTTTCATGTTATAATAAAAATCACGCATGTGCTTGGCGGAATTTACTGTGCATATTTATTTTATTGATATTCAGAACTGCTTTCTACAGGTGTATTTGTTTTAAGAAACATCAGAAATAGAGGTTCTCTCATATAAGCTGCCTAACGTTGTTACACTTAAGTATAAGAAATATTATAAGATAATTTAATAGTAGTATTGACACCACATTAGTTTAAAATATCTGCAATAATAATAATAATAATAATAATAATAATAATAATAATAATCGGCATCTGGAATTTATATATTTTTCTTACAATAAACCACACTGCGTTTACGTTACACAGGTTGCGGGAAAACATGCACAAAGAATTTACAAGTAGAAAACTACAAAGATGTTTATCCATGAGCAAGAGGCCGGAAAATATAAAACCTTAAATAATTTATTCTTTCAAATAGCATCACTTCAATGGATCACAGTTAGGATATAATAATCGCTCACGAATCTGCCGTACTGTAGTTCTCAAGACGTATTACCACTTCCACGAAGAATTTTACGCTGAACGACAGTGGGGCACTTACGGTTAGATGTCAAAGACAATGGATTACATTTTGCTAGCTATGAACACGTCATATCGCAACGTAGGTACGAAGTTAATATATATCGGAGTCTGAAGCGTTCTGACATTATTCATTCCCATTAACAAAATACTTAGTATCAAGCCCTATTTTTACTTTGCAATTCTTTCGCGGAAAGTTCCTTAAAGTCTTGTATAGAGGGTGATATTCACCAAAATCATTTCTCTCCAAATTAATTGTGTGGGTCGAATACTCTCTGGAAGACATCGAGTGTAATGCTACCCACTTCGATGCACAATTATCTAATAAAAAAGGTCACGTCAGTACTGGTATCCGAAACTGAATTCATTGCCACGCTCCCTTCAACTTACAAGCTATTGAAAACAAGCTCCACTCTGAACACCCAATGCTATGCCCATCGACCAGTCAGGTAACAAGCGAGGATCTAGGTAGCAAGCCATACTTTGCCTTGTTTGTAGAATAGTGAACGGGAAGTCTGAGATTTGACTCTCATCAAGACCGCCCTTCATGTCTGAGTTTTTTTTTTTTTTTTTTTTCAGATGTTCCTCTATCTTCATCAATGGCAAATGTCAGGTAGGACCCTACTTAGGCTTGGAAAACTTCCTTCCCAATTTATTTTGTATATTCGGTTCGCTTCATTTGAATACATATTTAGACTACCGTCAACCTATAAGCTTACTCAAGAGGGTATGGAAATTGGTTGAATCGTTACCCCAAAATGTTTTCTTCTCTTGCTTCTTAGCAGATCTAATCAACTGCTAAAAAGTGTAAGACACAGTTATCATAAAACCAGATCTTATGAGATCCTCACAGTGTGCTATATTTTTCTTTTGCCTCAGAAATTGATCTTTTTCTATCCTACTCTATTTAGTAGCTGTACTTATTGATAAAATGTATACATAGGCTTGAATGTCTCAACGTTTCAACAAAAATATATATGTTGGAATGAATATCATAAAGTGTGGCCTTTAGTCTTGGAAGATAAAAGTTTCACAACTATTGTTGTTGCTGTAAATTTAGCCCGAATTGTGCAATGCTGTATATGGTGAAACGTATGTGTCGTTTGTAAAATAAAACTTATTCTAAATTAAAAATGCACATGAATCCTTCGATAAATGCATCATAAATCCAAGAAAGTTATTCCAAAAACAATGAAACTTTTTTCCGATCTCAAAATTAGTTTGATACTCTATTTTGAAGTTATAGACTGAAGTTTTTGCCCCAGATGGAAGCTAAAACTTCCAGCATTTTATAGGAGCAGACATTACGAGCAGCGGGATGCAAGTTTGTTTCGAAAGAGTGCATTTCAGCATAATTTTTAGTTGTCTTGTTCGGTAGCAAACAGAATAAATATATATATAAATAAATCCCAATAATGGTAATAATATTATTAACGGGGATTATATGCAGACGGTATTTATACAAATTAGATCCGCGCAGAACAATTAACCTAACCATTTTAAATTGATGATGCTAGTTTATGCATTGACGGAGCAGTAAACAATTCAGGACGCAATTTACATAGTCTCAAAGCTATACTTTTAAAAACAAGATTTACTCCCAATAAAGTGAGTATTTTTACAGATTTAAGTGGTATGTGAAATAAAGAAAGCTTGCAGAAGAAAAAGCTTAAAGAAATTTCAGTGTAAGATTTCTACGTAAATAGCTTATGCTTTCCGCTTTCTGAGGCTGGTTCCGCAATACTTTCCAGTAGCTTTTTTCCGCCGAATAATTCTATAACTTTAACTTATGATCTATATTTAAGCATTTAATATGAACTATACTTTCAATTTTATGCAAATATTTTTCATTTATATTCCAAATCCCTACCATTTCATTCAGCAGTAATGTGTCTGTCTGTGCATATTTTTTTTCAAACATGGTATAGCTCCTGTTCTAGAACATTTAATATGTACATTTTTGGGGGTGGTGAATTTCCATTCATTCTTCATTGTATAAATGAAGGTGTTTCTGTTTTGGATTTTGCATCTGTAAACATATTTTGCAGAACCTATTCCTCATTTGTGTTAAGATGCAATTTAATTTAGGAGAATTTTACGACTTACGTTCCGAAATGTTAAAACACATTTGTTAATATATTCAAAACACCCAATGTTGCATTTTACTCATTTTGGACTATCTTATGTGTATATGCCTGAGCATCCCTCTTTTCTTTCTAAAGATTTTTTCGGGCGTAAAAATCCTAAGTATTGTTTTCTTCGAAAGGGAAGTAAACCCGTGGGTCCCATATTGTAGATTTACGGCATGTAAAAGAACCTCAGGACTGAAAAAACAGGCCTCTGAACAAAATTTATTGACTGTTTCACACCCTGAATTGAATTGGACGCTTATGACCTGAGATGTTAAAGGGCATCCATAAATAAACCAAATCAACCAATATTTCTAAAGTAACTAAGTGCATTGATTTGATACATAGCGCTTGTTCCTTTGACATTTGATTGCAAAGTTAAATTTGGAGAGTTCTTAACCCATTCTAAGCTTTTCTTTTGCTTTTGAGGCAATTTTTCGCATCTTGCACGACTACGGCATCATATATTTTTTTCGGCGGAATTTCGCGAAATGATGAGGTTTTTAACAACGCTTCATTGTTTGGACCAGAAATCTAAATATATTAATAGTCTATAAAATGTAATAAAATGAGGTTTTGGAAAGAATAACCACAATAAATAATATAGATTTATTTATTTATCATTGTATATTGATACTAAAATGTTTCTGTTATATGATTCTCAGCCTTGAAACTAATTTAAAGTCATACTTAAATTTCAGTTTGTCAATTACAACCAATTTTCTGCTGTTAATAAACTGCCTAATACAAAAGAGCCTAGTAGTTTAATAAGTATTCTGAGACCTATCTCAATAAAATCTGTTCACAGTTATTGTAAAATAACAAATTTCTACTAAAGCAATGAAAACTTTAGACAATTAATATCGTCAAGAAAATGTAATATTAACAACTCATCATATTTTTGTATTTCACTTTCTGCCCAAGGAATGTTTAACAGAGAAAATTACCTTCCACCAAATTCTGAAGGGAAATTTTAATGCGCATCGTTATTCTTTTATGAAAGCACTTCTGTTCTAGATAGAAGTCTAGTGTTGGGGATCGGAAATTAAATTTGCTCTCCGTATCTTTCTCATTTCTTACTTCAATTATTCACGAGTTTTCTGTCTCTGTGGCATAACAAACAGCTTCACTTCCTTTGTTGCTTTCCCTTGCATTATCTCAAAGAAATCAATATTGTAACGTGCATAAGTAACCATATTATATTTAGATGAACAGGTGCTGCTGTGTATTAAGTTGATTGATAATAATATTAAAACAGTGAAGCTATAGGTAGATTTTGTTTAGGTGAATCAAACTTTAGCAAATTTATTTCACCATGCTACAAGGTATAAGAAAAGACAAAATAGTGCCAGTGCATGGTAAAGAAAGTTGGAGCTGAGTAAAACCAATGTCTATTATGTGCTTAGTTTTCAAAGTACTTTTAACGAAACACACATAATAGAAAACAGTGTAATCCTTTTGATCATTGCAGAAATTAACACATTTTATCTCTCTCTTAAAATCTACTATAAAGTGCAGAAAATTTTATTAGACCTTATACTTCCCTCTATCTCTATTAACATTTTTATAATATTTTAAATACATTCTGCAGATATTTGGTGACAGCATTGAGTAAAACTGATGCAACAATAAAAACAAGTTTACCAATGTTTACATAGGCTAATACAAAGCAAGTACTTGTAACAACTGAAGTTGTATATAACATGTTTGAAATGTTTTCTGTAACTTTACTCATGAATGTATTTCCGATTGCAAGCAAAAGCATTGTCTTACCTGTAATTTTAACACATGGCTTAAACCATTTTAACTGTGGTACTGCCTTCATCATCGTCTCTTTAGGCCTTCGTTATTATGAGGGATGTAAATCTGGAACAAAAATAATAACCATCAGCACTGCCACTATCCTCATTATCACCGTCTTTTTCAATATGAGAATTATTAAAAAGTATCAAGTTTCAAATGAAAGGAAGTCATTTAGAAAGTTACTTCTGTTAAATAACCTAAATCAATGTGATCCAATTGTTTTTAAGTTACAGACCAGCTTTCTCGCAAGAATGTATCGAGTGTCACTCTGAAGTATTATTATTATTATTATTATTATTATTATTATTATTATTATTATTATTATTATTATTATTATTATTATTATTATTATTATTATTATTATTGAAACGAAAAACTATAAATATGAAGTTGTTTATCTTTTAAATGTTAGTGCTTTTAAACTACATTTTAAGATATTTTATCTTTGGTTCATTGAGATGACTGAGCAGTATGCTCATCTACGAAAGTAAGAATATCTCCATCTCTTTTGCCATGATTTGCAGGTTGGAATTCAAGGATCTCTGGAATATCCTGTTTTTTTGCTTGTTTTTTTTTTTTTTCCTTCTTTGAATTTCAACAAAATATCTTCGAAAAGCAGAGTCATAAATCAAGCATAGAAGTTGCTTTTAAGGAAAATGTAGGAATATTAAGGTACAGTTTGGTCATCAGAAGAAGGCGAGCGAGAGGAATGTGCTACATGAACATTTTCTACCCTCCTTGTTATTTTATGCCGATAGAAATAAACAGTGTTGTCGTAGAATCGCTCATGGTTAAAAGTCCAGCGGGCATGCAAGATATGGGCCTGAGAGGTCTTCATCCACAACACTTCACCGACACTAGGGCACTGCCAATCACATGTAGGGAGTGGGACTAGGTCGGGCAGTTCCTTCCTGACAGAAATTTGATCAATTGTTCGTATAAAATTAACAGCTGATACATATCAACCTGTACTTTCATTCAAAGAGACAGAAAAATATATATAAAATATTTTTTCTATTTCTTTTCTTAGTTGTGTGTCAAGTGGTTGCTTATTTCCAAAATTCTTGGAAGTATCTGGTTGAAAAGAAAGCTTGTTTAGACTTTTTAGCAGATTTATTATCGTTGAATGAAATTGTCATTTTAATTACATATTGCTTAATCATTTCACCGAATCCAAGTGCCATTTATGCACAGGAACCGCAAACCTTTCCTATGATGCCTGTTGACTGGATTTCTGAATGTGTCTTGACTTGAGAAAAAATGTTCTTTTTTTCCTCTGGATTTTAGATTTGAGTTCATTGAAAATTCAGTCATATCAAGCCACCAACACTCTGAATTTACAATTTGTTTTTTCATTATAGCTTTGAGTATTATTGCTCCTTCTTTACGTACATTACTTGCAAACATATTAAACATTTATTCCACAATCGGTAAACAAAATCGCTTCTTCGCACTGTTAATTGAAGTTGTTTTCCGAATTTACTTTTCCTTGTTGTTTGAAGTACTTGAATTCGCATTTAATGGAGATCAAGCTAACTGTACACGTTTAGGTTCACATACACTCTACTCATTCGCAAATGTCACGTGTCGAAGAACCGAACACACAAGGAAAAAAATATCTGTATTCCCTAGTCACATTATGAATTGTCAAGATTTCCCTTCTGCGGACATTCAATTTGGTGCTGAAGCGACCTTGCACTGGATTTGTTTTGTTGTTCACAGTATAAAAAGCTATGCAGTTGTCTTGGAACAGCAAATAACTCATCCAGAAGGAAGGAAGGAATTTGAATCTATCCTCTTTCTGTTTATCGACTAATTCTTTAACTTAGTACTGTGACGGGTAAAAGAATATCGACCTTAAGAAGGGCAAACAAGTACCACATTACAAACTGAGCTCAACACCTGACCTTCACAGAATACCAATGGTTGGTAAATCAAGGAAACGGTGCTTCGGCGCTAAGTCAACTTTTCATGGTGCGCGACTCAGACTTATTTTCATGCCTTAGTCGTCGGACATAACGAAAAGACGCACATGCGGTCATTCTATTCTCAAAAGAGCCTTTGCAGTCGACAAATCAGAGGATTCTGTCCGACTTTGAATAGCCCAGTTCCAAGTACAAGAATAGTAGGGTTTGAAGAAATATATCCTACAAGTGTGGAAAGGCTCAAGTTTGATGCCTCGATATTAACGAATTTCTTGTCTCATCAGTTCCGAAGACACAAAACAAGGTCATGGATAGTGATGGTTGGTGGAACTCATACTGATTAAAAAAAAACATTTGTTTCTGGTATGTTTCATTTCAATGTTAAAAGAAAATATGTTAATTACGTTAACCTTAATTTTAATACTCATGTTTTTTTTCCTTATAGGAGCTTTGAATAACTCTTGTAATGATCTTTTTTAAGTTTATATAGGCACACACAAAATGTCAAAAGTAGTTAAGTTATATTATTTAGTGTTATTTTAGGTAGAACGTAATGTGATTTTATTTTCATTCCCTCTTTAATAATTGAAAAAAAAAAAAAAAAATTCATCTCCATTTGAATTTAAAAATTTGCAAAAAATTATAAAATATAAATGTCGGACTCATAATTACATGTACCCATACATATATAATGTATATATATATATATACCATATCCATATACAGTTAGCTTTCGTGGGGAGAAATAAGAGTTTAGTCATTCCTTATATACATATAAAGTTTTCTCATTCAAAAGTCTCTGAGTGTGTTTTGATCGATCGTTTTCCCCTTTATTCCGCTCCCTTTGCTCACAAGCGCAACAGAATTCTGCCAGTTGAACTTTGAAGGGATGCCCAAAGCAACGCTATTTTCTGGCGGCTATTCTTTTCTCCTTTACTGTACGTATTACATTCCATTATATACAAACAAATTTCTTTAAGTTTTTAAGGTACGTAACAAATTATTTCCTTTGAGAGCCAGAGAAAGGACTTTTGGGGGCCATCCATTGAACCACACTGACTTGCGCTATCTTTAATAAAAAAGACGTGTACCTCTAGAAACTCTTACCATCAGGAAATTTGCATCATCAGTTGAAGTAGAAAAAGTAAACAAGTTTCAACATATGGGCAAACTTTTAGCATGGATATATCACACCAAAAGTGTTACTAGTCGAATATTACTTAAAACTGAAAAAATTGATTTTGGAAGTTTTTACGTATAACACATGAAATTAACTTCTCCCACGTTTTCGGGGAGGTGCAAATAAACACATGATTATTTTGAATTGAGTTATGTTCTGTAAAATACAGATTTTTGAAAGTTAATGAATATTGTGGTATTGTTTTTACAATAATGTCAATGGGGGAAAAAAATAAGATTTGTAACACTTCGTTAGGTATTTGTTTTCATGCTAATTTTATTTTGGAAATACTGCATCATATTTCATTACTTCCACTAAAAAGTATCCCTTGAAATATCTTTAATGGCTTTGTGAATGTTTTCAGCAGTTTCAGAATGTCCCCTGGAAACAAACTGAATAAAATGGAAAAAGAAGAGAGAGGAAACATGACTACTATCTGCTTGAATACAACGGTTGTGAGCGGTCACGAATTTTTCTCATCACTAAAAGCTGTACAACCCGCTAAAAAAATCTCCAAGTTTAAATAGTTACAAAACAAATAAGGGATTAAGACTTTCATCAAACAGATTGGAACTATAGTAAGAGCGATAATTATATTTAGGTATTAATGAACGTTAGCTGAATGAAACTCTCAGCTACTTCATCTGTCTACGATTTGAGGGGTGCAGAATTCTCATTGAGGTCTAATAGCTGCTTAGAAACAGAAACCAAACTTAGTACTAGATAGCGTGCAAGACATGGTCTTCATTTGTATCGTGAAAACAAAGGAACTTGGATATGAAGTATATCATTACAAGTGTTGTAATGGGAAAAGAAACGATATATCGGGTCCTATTCCTATCGGCAGTGACAAAGCAGTTTTCAGTGTCTAGATGAGTAATACATTTCTCGTCGTTTGTGTTAGTAACACAAGTGCTACGTCTCTGTTTCAATGCCACACTTTCGGAAACCAGTATCAAGTTCCTTTGCTATTTAAAACAAAGCTCATGCTGAGAAGATAATAAGCAAAGGCATGCAACCAGATCCAAAAGCACAATTTTGAGTTCTGCTTGAGCCAGTTGCCTTGTTTGGATTTTCTGGAGATTTCTTTCATTTTAAAGACAAATTTTAGTAAATTTAGGATCCAGACCGTGTATATCATAATTAATACATTTAGTTAATTACGTGGAAGATCTATAGCAGTTTGCATTAGCGGAAACACTTGAAATAGTGAATGAAACGTACTCCAGTTACAGGGGACGTTCAAATTAAAATTCTAATGGCACTAGTGCTCACACATGATAGTATGCAAGAAAATGTCATTTACCGTCTAATGATCTGTTTACGACCGTTTAGCCGTATTTGGCGTGCTAGCGCTATATTAATTAACTATGGCTAACTTGAATGAAAAAGTAAAGAATTAAAGTCTGGAACAACAAATCAATGTCATTTTTAAAAAAGAATGGAATAAAATCCTCGGAAATATGCAAAAGAGGGAAGAATGTTGTCAGAAATAGGCATTTATAAATATAACAAAATATTGAAATATGGACGATAACATAACCCGTGTGCTCCAGAATATGACGACAGAAGAGATTGTTAAAAGTTTTATGAAAGTTATTCGTACAGAATATTGCTTCAAAGTTTAACGTATTTTCTCATACTAGATCACTTTAAGTCGTGTAGTCCATTTAAATATCATTTCGCAGCACTATGGGGAATATCTGGGTGCACTATTTCACATAATGCAAAGGCCTGAAATCATAATGCGAATGATTACAGTTATTTGCATTTGTGTGTGTATTTGGGAATATAAAGGGTGTTTTGTTTTGTTCAGTCACATATCGTTGCTACCACGCAAACTGAAGTAGAATGCCCCAACCTCACTACAGTCCGCACTTGGACCGACCGGGTGGCCGAGGTCATTAAGACACGAACTCGTGACCGGCACGAATGATCTGGGGCAGTACTGGAGCCTTGCTCGAGGCTGACCCTACGTGTTTACGCCTCCAATGGGAGTACCACGGGGTGGAAGGGCGGTAACTGCGCGGGCTCAAATGGGGTCTCTAATATGTTTCCAGGAACCCCCCTCCTGGTTGTGCGAGCCCCTCGGGAGACCCGATTCCATTCCAGACGCCGGGATAGAAATCTTTCCAAAGCGCAAGTCACCATCACGCCACGCCAGTTTAATCTAGCGCTTTCGATTCCTGTAACATAACCAACGGAGCGAAATCAGAACCTACGCTAGGGTTCGATTCCACAAGAACCGTCCTCCCTGACTTAGGTTCTCTTCCAGGGTTTCCTCAGTCCCCACAAATGGCAAATGTTGGGGAGATACCCTAATCTTAGGCCTGGAACGCTTCCTTCCTTAAGACCAATCAATTTCCACAATACAATTTCATCATGTACCATCAATATCTACCGCCTCAGTGGTAAAAACCGGCGTTATCACCCCCTCCCCATAAAATCACATTTCAGCGTTTGCATTAGCTTAAAGAAGTCCTGAAAACTGTCCTAAAATGGTAATGTAATATTTCTACAGTGAATCAGGAGAATTCTGATGCGAAGACGCCTTATAAAGGTGAAAATCTACAATGGGAAAATGCTTTGAACCTAGTGGATTATTTCAATTTATTTCGGTATATTCATCAAATTACAATTTAAATTCTTCCCTCCATACTTAGCCCAGACTTGAACTATTCCGCTTGTAAAACACACAAAAAAGGAGTTTAAATTAAACCAAACTCAGTGTTGTAGTAATTAAAACTTCGTGTTAAACAAATAATTAAATGATTAATTTTATGTTGTACTATGTAACAAACCTATGTATGTAATATCATATAATTACTGACGCTATATACATATTCTTTCTGATAATCTCTTATACACCGCCAAGGGTGACTGAGGTCGTTAAGGCGCGGACTCGTAAGCGGGAGGCCTGGGGCTCGAATCCCGCCAGGACCGTCCTCAAAAATGGCAAATGCTGTGGAGGTACCCTAAACCTAGGCCTGGAACATTTCCATCCTTAAAAAAAATCCTTTCCCAATTTATCATTTCATTTCATGTATCATCAGTACCCACCGCATGTGGTGCCTCAGCAGTAAAAATGGGCGTAAAACACCTTTCAAAAACTCCATAGACCTAGAATAACGATTATTATAGTAAATTTCTTTATAACGTTGTTGTCTTAAATTACTATTCATAATAGGCATTTTATCACAAATCTTCTCTCGTATTCTTGCCTATGAATTTAATATCATGTTCATTCGGATAACCTTTTTTACGTTCGTGTGATACTGAGCAGTTGATTAATATTTTAAGTATACAGTGTTCGCTTTCCCTCTCTTTCCAAACTTTTAACTGCACTAATTGTACATGCTATATTTATTGCATTTAATTGTTGTGGAATATATCACATGAGGCACATTCTGAGATATTCTGTTGAAATTTCTATTAATACTATTAATATAGTATATTTGTGCGTCATGTGTTTATGTAACATGTCGTACGCAGAATCGACTAGAGCGAGGCTAAGCAGACTTTAAGCTTTACCAGTTAATGTAGGGCAGACACCGTTTTCGCTTTCATTTACTGATAGCTGGGAAAGGCACCACAGAGTTTGGATTTTTAGATCGTTACAGATGTAACATCAAATACCAGTAGAACAGCGAAGCGCACTGAGCCGATTTCCGCTCTGATTACTTTGCTAACTTTTTACTGAAGCGTAACCCGATATGCATCGCATCGCTTCGCTTAAGTACCTAAATACTCTCACAATACCTGCGGCGCTCTCTCTTCATTCATACACTGCTCTTTAAACACTTAATTTAATATCACATTGTACTGCAGAAAAGTCATTTGGCAGTAAACAGACATAGACTGAGGATTTCAGAACAAGAACCGGAAAGGGATGGTACTATGCGACAAAGAAAGAAACGCAGCTGGTTGAGGTTACGTCATTATGTTGCAGATTCAGATAGCGGCGAGATGTACGTGCCTGTATTAACGGACCCCGCCTATTGCTGACGTAGCACCTTAGTTCCCAAACCGACCATCTGCATTCATATCTTGGAGGCAGGAAGGTTCATGGGCTCATAGTATAGGGAAGCCAGCGAAGGAAAAACATAGCATAAAATGCCAATAACTTTACAGGACTACACTATTCTTAACGTTTAATGCTTCATTTATTAACTCTGCAAACTCTCTAGCATAATAAAAGTAATGTCTTGAATGTCATAAAGTCTCAGGAATTATTCTTAAATATCCCCTATAGCAAATACAAGCTTAAAAATAATTTCACACTGAGATGTTTCTGTTACATTTGTGGTTTCATCGGCAATGCAGGCAAACAATGGAGCATTCTTGATTTTTTTGTCAATATAACACTGGACAGTTTTTTGAATACGTAAAATTAGTTCATTTTGAACTATTTGCAAATAACCCATTTACCCAAATGTTCTTTTAATTCTACATTGCTATTTGGTATCAATGATGTATAGATTTTGACTTTCCAGGATTATTTCAATCGTCTGATTCTAAGTGCCCTCCCAAAGGAAAGGCTGTTGTTTGGTTAAAGCACTAGTAACAAATTAACATTTTTAAAATATCTCTATTTTTTCTAATTTCTTCATTATGCTGTAATTTTTACAATTTGTGCTCGCTAAGTAAGTCATAGGTGTAGAAAATTTGTTTAGACAAAGTTTTAAACGAAAGATAATCTTTACTTGCTCTATGTCTATATGACGTGGTTTGATTTTTTGAAGCCATCATGCAAAGGAAAATTTTTAACTGTGCTTAGCAGCACAATCATTTTCCCCTTAGAAGCTCTTTCACATAATAATTGTGAACTGTCCATAGGAAACGATATAAAACCAAAATTGAAAATTGTCAGGAAACAAAGAAAAAACATTAACTCATATAGATTATTAATTATTTTTATTTTAAACCTGTCATTATGTATTGTGATGTGAAGATATGAGTCTTTATCAACAACCTGAGTATAACTTGAAGCAAAAGTTTTAAACCCGGAAAAGATCTGTGCGAATCAATATTTCTTCAATATTGATGTATGTACCAGGATTCAGCATGCATTACAGGATTAACAAAGACAATAGTATTACTAATAAACACAAGTGAATAACACGAATAAGAACATTTAGAGTTTATTTCCGTTTTATGAGGTCTAAATTTTGTATAATTTTATTTAATGTATAAGTTACATTATAACAAAATAAGTTACAAGTATCTGCATAGTATTTATGATGAACTCTTAATATCCATAGAACATAATTTTTATTCTCTGCAAAAACCCCTTAGCGGGGGTTTGAACTGCTTAGCGGTTTGAACTGTTCCATGTTTGAAAGATTCTAAAGTTTTGCATATTTTCTAATCATATGGAAAGTAGTCCAATCCTAAATATCACTTAGACACTTCTTTGTTGCTACCAATTTATTGTATATAGCATAGGCACTTGCATCGTTCCCTTGGAAATACTCCATGAAACTTATATTAAAGGTCATCTAGCAAGTGTTTTTGTTTTTGAACTATATCAAACAATAAAAATAACTTTTTTTAGTAGTACTTATAACGCTTTCCGCGGATCATTTACAATTCATGATTATTGTACAAAGAGCAATGAAATAATCTAATTTTATACCTATCCTTCTGCAGCAATGATACTTTTGATCTTAAAATTTAATTCCTTTCACACTCCGTTCCGTTCTTTTTGATAAGGGAATTTGAAACAAACTAGTTTTAAAGTCTTCATTATTAGGTTCCCTAGAACTGGATCTAGGTTTGAAAATCTTTATTTAATAAAAAGAGTATAGGTAAAGGTTAACATATGCATCACATTAAAATTGCCAATAAAGTCATTGTTAATAAAGAAAACACCAAAAAAATCCTATACTAAGAACTCTTACTTTGCTGCCTGCTTTCACAAGTTAGGAATGGATAAATGTCCTTCACTTGTAAACCATGGCAACCATGATGTCGCATGCACAGTTCACCTTCAGTATGAGGTGGCCTCGTCAGCTACAATACAATATTACCCATTGTAACATGTCGATGAAGAAGTGATAGCTCACGCGAGATTATCTCAAATATATAGCAACAACATTAATTAAATGATGAATGAATCCCTGAGATTAATGATGGAAAAACTTAAAGAATAAAAATAGCGATGGGGAAAGAAGGGGCAAAAGATCTGACTTCCGTTGCCTCCCCACAAAGGCCGCCCCTGCTTCGTGGGCCAACGTTGCAAATCCCAGGACAATAACCATGCGTTCACCTGTAACTTTAAAATCCTTGTTGTATATCATGCCACAATTATTTCCGTTTAGGGGAGGGCTGCTCATATTGTACCAGTGCCTAATTTCTACAATTGCTGCAAAATGTGTGGTTGTGCTTACTTATGACATCAAGCGTGTACAATGTCAACTAAATGTTACTATGAATACCTTGTGTGCTGAACAGTTCGTTTCAGTGCAGTTTTAATTTAATTATTTTTTTTTTCATGAGAGTAAACATAGTAAGGCAAATGGAAGCAAACAGTTTATAGGCTTTAAAATGCGAACTTCTCATGTAGCTATGAATCTATCATTAATAATTGTTAGTTTGAGGGAAAGGGATAAAGAGAAAATGGAGTAGTTATCAGACTGTTGCAATATCGTGCCGGTGCAGCTTGGAACATAATTTCATAGAAAACTATCATATTTGTATAATTTAAAGTAAAATTTACAATTTATTCAATATGTTTCATTTTTATTTGTGCTTTATTAAATTATTACATGTGCAACTAAGCAACTAAGTTATTTTAACAGACGCCCTGAAACAACATCCATAGCTCCGGCGAAAAGTTTAATGAAAGAATGAATGCTATTTTTATACTTCCGGAGACCTTATGTGACAGGAACAGTTTTAATTTCAATAGCATTTTTAACGTTGATGAGAGAGTTTTCTCAACCATTCAAATAATGCACAACAAATTAGTTCGTGAAAGCAAAGGGAGGTTACAAATTGAAGTAATATCCAGGGCAAACAAATTGTCAGTGTTCTGTACCAGTGCTTTAGGGCATATGATTATATTTAAGAAAAAGAGAATGGGTAAGGAACTGAGTATTACTCATTTCCTGATAGAATTGCAGCACCTTTTTGTAAAATCGAAGAGAGAAACAATGCTGGTGCACAGTGCCTAATTGTCCCCGACCTTTCAGCATCTTGTCAATACAGTGCTGGAAAAGCTAAGGAAAAAATGTTTATTTTCCAACCATAACTCTCTTCGAAGTTTAGGAACATTTAGGGGAAGCTTAGCGCCAGATTGCGCAATCAAAAATCGTTTCAGATCATCGAGTGTGTGGCCTGTAATTCGACTGGTGTTTCAGGACAAAGTTTTTGCGACAGTTGCAGATAAACCAAGAATGAAGGCTTCTTCAGACTTGCTAATAGTGAACATAAGTGAACGTTCAGAAATGAGAAAAAATAAACGAAACGGCATGTAAGAAAATGAAGTAACCCACAATAGTTAACTAGGCTACTCATGCTCTTGTAAGTTTATCTCTTTAAAATTACTTTAAAATTGTTTTAGAAGTACGCTGAACGTTCCTATCGAGGATATATAAAAACTCTGAAGGAAAATAGAAGTTCCGAGCTCTTAAGATCTAATCAAACATCCTGTGAGTTGACGAGTAATGTGTATAAAGAAGGCATGGCAATAGCAAAGAAAGCAGATGTGAAATTGTAACTAAAAAAAGAAATGTTTTGGTTATAATGCAGAGAATCCAACGAAGAAACCAAGGAATGAAATTTAAAAACAATATTGTGAATTGTGCCACGAAGATAAATTAAACAAAAATATTAAATGTATATAGGTGTAAAATGTGAGTATAGCACAAACAGCGGGGGCTGGAAAAGGGGGAGACATTTTTACTGTAATATCTGTTAATAGATTACTCACCTGCTGATGAAATAAAATGCCTTAATTATGGTTATTTGAAAAATAGTGCATTAACATAGCACAAAACCGAGCGAGATGGCTCAAGCGATGACGCATAGGACTCGCATAGGGAAGTTCAAATCCCTTGAGGCCGATCATCCTGACCTGGATTTTTTTACTAATTGTCGTTGGTCACTTAGGTAAATGCTGGGATGGATATTTCCTTAACACGGTTTTTCTGACCACTCTATTCTTATATTATCATCCCATAGATCTGGTTGCATGATAGAAAGTGCCAGGCGATTGAACTGGTGCCATGAAGAGTGGCGGTGGTCTTTTCCTCTGGACAATGTTCCTGTTCTGGGCGAGTTCAGCTGAATTGGCACTCGGTGATACCTTTGTGGCTGCAGTAGGTCTGCTGACGTCTGAGAAACGTTAGGGACTCTGTGTTTATTCCCGTATTTCCGCCCCCAGGTCTGGCCGTCCGGTGAATCCCATATTTCATACCTTCCTCCCGTAGGTACCCCCTTGGGAGAAATAAGTACAAAGACCCATTAGCGTGGCCATTGTGCCGAAACATCCTTCTCTGTCCTATTAAATCCTTGTCTTACTGCACATGGCAAAAAGATATGATTAAAAATATATGATCCATATTAATAACACATCGGCACGAAAAGGAAAGGTATTGCGTAAGTGGTACGACTTGCGGATTTTGAGAAAAAAATTATATTATTTTGAACTGTGCGATTCTGAATTGTTATTAACACGTACTCGAGATAGCATCAAAATAGTACTGTTCAAATCTCTTGGCAATGTGCCAGGGAAATGTATCAAATAAAATGAGAAAAGTGGTACAAAACTTTTTCATTGAAATGTATTAATAGGTTTTTTTTATTGTTATGAAATTCTATATACATATTACAAATATATTTTATGCAAGAGCCATCGGCCGTACACAATTAGAGAGAGGAAAAAAATAATAAAAATATAAAGCAATAGTAATAAATTAATTTAAAAGTGAAGTATTTAAAAGTTAGAAGAACGGAATATACAGATATATGAGTGCAAGTTATCTCAGTGGGCATATTTGACTCATCCCCTCCATAAAATGGGCAGATTCTCTTATCAGAACTATCAGATATTTTTTTAACCTTCCAATCTACCAATCTAAAACAGGTCATTCCTGATCTTGCCTTTCTCTCTACAACGAGTTTACCCCACATACATTTAATTTCATTTCATAGGCTCAAGGAGACTTTCGTATTGCATTCTATCTGGATTTTCTGCCTGTTCATATACTCTAGCCTTGTTCAAACCTTCTTTCATACATTTTCTTTACCTCGTTACCACACTGAATGCAGATCAATTCCTCTTAAGTTTTCTTTACATCACTACAGCTGAAAAAGTTGGTTTTATATCTTATATCTGGTTACTGGAATATAATATCTATGCGGGGACATGGGGTAAAATCTTTTGAATTTTTTGCAAATTTTTGTCATTATTTTTCATTTTGAACTATAAAAAACTTCAATAGACAAGTAGAAATAAACAGTGCAAAAGAATATACAAATAAAACGTAATATGTATATATATATGAAGAGAAAATACCTAACTGTGGTCGTTGGTAAACTATTGTTTACCATTTTGCCACCATTTTTACAATTTTAATAGGTTAGCTGAAATTTGCGAATTTCGTCTGTAATTCTCTTGGCTTACATCTATGTTTGCAAGTAACAAGCATTTTAATAATACTTAATACCATTCTATTAACGAAGTTTTGACAACACAAGGCCAAAATATTTTCGACTATTTGTTCTTAATACATTGTGATAATTTAGCAGTGCAGATTCGTCTCAGATCACATATCTTTTCCAGTCAAACTCAAAAAACCTTACAAGAATGAGAAAAAATTGCTCAACATGTCCTTAATAAACATCACCCATAGCACCAGCTGTGAGGTCACAAAGGCACAGCGTTATATCAGAGATATGAAAGCGCAATTGAGAGAAATGAAAGAGCCGAGAGCTTAGAAATATCCGCAGCTCTCTAAATCTGGAATTTGCATATATCAAGTGCCCGATGGCATATGTATGGGTAATCCTCAAAGCGCACACATGCGAATGTTGAAGGGACAATAGATCAGTGGTACCAAAGGCTCCATAACAAGACATCTGCTCTTCCCGAGATTGCTAGAACATCTGACGAGCAAGACAAAGGCAGATTTTGATGTACCGAGACCTAGTAGGAACATGGTAGTTTCGGAACTTATTTAAAACGAACGACTACCAATGACTAAAGATGTTTAAGTAGTGAACAGAATAATCTCGTGGCGTATTTAATAATAACTAGCTGTCCTAAAAGCCTCAAAACACTTTCTAATGTGTATGTTCAAAAGTATTCTGTCCATGTTTAGGTCCAGTAATAAGTACTTAATTTTTATAATGCTGAATAAACACATTTCACAGTGTTAGCATCATCTTCACAGGACGTTTACATCAGGACATGTATGTACATATGTTGAGGAATAGCACTGCACAAACTTTACTGATGGTAGAGACAGGAACCAAAATGTCTAGTAACTGAAATTTACAAGTTACATGTATTATCAATACGATAACGATCATGCTTTTTAAAGGCATAACTTCTGAGGCCTTTGGAGAGTTTCTTTCTTATAGCACTGCTCCAAGATGGTTTAAAATGTTTAAAGAGGGGAAGCCCCGTAGCTCCGGTTTGTGCTCTAATGGAAGAAAGCATTGACACCACTATTGTAATTGTGAGAGAGGGTCGTCGAATAACATTAAGATCACTTTCCGAAACTCTGAAAGTTTTACTATGCGCCACCTGCATGTTGGTAACTAAAGTTGTACGTGAGATGAGTTAATGCACTGTGGGTTCCGAGACTGCTGATTCCCGAACAAAAGACGTTCAAGTGCTGGTTTGCATGCAGTTGAAAAAAATGCTACAGAAGCTTTATTCAATGGTAAGCACTGCTGATGAAACTTGACTTCATCTTTTCGGTCCTAAGAGCAAACAGCAAAGTTCTGTGTGGAATTCTCCATCATCAGCACCAAAAAAGCAAAAGTGCTGTAATTTTGCTAGGAAAATTAGTCATTTCATTTTTCGATATTCAGGGAATAGTTTACTAGTACGTCACCTGCACACACACAGCTGTAGCTGGGCAGTACTACAGAGATGTTCTGAAAACTCTACAAGGCCATATCACAGGCAAAAGCCACATTTCAATGCAACAAGCTGGATACTGCACCATGATAATGTACAGTCACACATGGCAGAAGTTGTTGCTGAATATCTCACAAAAATCAATGTGAAGTGTGTTCGTCACCCTCCCTATGATCAATAGTTGTCCCATGTCTTCTTTTCTTCAAATGGAAGAAATACCTTCTCGAGAAGAATTTTCCATCGTCATTAACACTGGCGAAAGCTGCGGAAGGATTCTGAAGGACCCGGTGAAAATGGTTTCCAGCATGTCTTTGAAGATGGCAGAAACCGTGATCAATAGTTTTGCATCCAACAGGGACTACTTTGAGAAAGATTATCGAAATTACGAGCACGAGATAAGGTATGTTTGTCAAATTTATATTAATTTTTTATTGAGCAGTCCTCGTAATTTAACTTCCGATACCTACAAATCCCACTAAAGCGAAATAGATTATAAAGATAGACTATCACAATCTATGGATTATGGTAAATAACGTAGACTTTGGATATTGTTTTATTTTGACAATGTTTAACGCCCGTTTTTACTGCTGAGGCATCACGTGCAGTGAACATTTGTAATTTTTATGAAATAACACTATTAATTCGGAAAGGGTATTTTAAGGAAGTAAGCGTTCCAGGCCCAAATTTAAGGTATCTCCCGGGCATTTGCCATTTATGAGGACCGAGGAAAACCCGGAGAAAATCAGTCAGGGAGGACGGTCCTGACGAGAATCGAACTTGGATCTCTTGTTCAATGTCCGCGCCTTAGCGACCTCGACCATCCGAGTTGGATAGACTTCGGAGATGAACATAGGGCTGGGACTGATTTAGGGCAAGTTTAATTGATTTAAGAAAAGTATGGTTACATATAATATTTGCATGCATAATAAATTGCTGTTATTGGTGCGTCCGTTAACAACTGATGCGTTTCCCTTTTGTCTATACGTAAGTAAATACGGCACCATGTTGCGATATACAGTGCCCTCATTTGGCTACTCAATCGGAGTTTGATACACTAGGAGAAACCGTTTGACCTTCAGTGGACGCACGATTCCTGGTAAGACTAGAGTTTAAAGTTCCGCTGACATAGACTTCCTTAGTCGTGTTTATCACGACAGCTGTGGCATTTATTGGTCATTAACACAATTAGCAAGTTGGGGTATCTGTCGGCAGTGCTTATAAAGCCACTTCAAATGTATAACATTAATGAAATACGTGGAGGCACTGAAGCAACATTTCCGGAGGTAATTTACAATATTATAGAGGATGTATTGTGATTGGTGTCCCAAAACCTTTTCATAATAAACCAGACATGTATCGTAGCAGAGGACAGGTATTTCAAGCATTTACTATGATGGTGAGTAATAATATTAATTCCTATTTACTTCTATTAAATAAAGAAACAAAAATGTGGCCTATGGGTCCCGATCAAGCGGCATGATTTACTTCACCAGGTGGCGAAGCCATTACGCAAAATAAAGTTCTGATTGCGTAGCAGAAAGAGGATCTTGAGTAAAATGGAAAACAGTCACCCGTTTCCTGAACTTAACAATTTGCACCTAAAATATAGGTAAATAAGTGATGGTGCTTTAATAGCTACAGAGATTTACCCTCATAGATGACATTTACTTTCAAGTATGTTACTCAGCATCTGCGAGAACGCGGGTTCGGGAAGCGAAACAAAGTAGACTGTGCACATCGCGTTCCGTGTATGTGGGTTCTTCACATACTGGGAAGAAAATCATCGACCAGCATTAGCCTTATACCCGGAGGACATTGGTTTCTCTTAAATGTTGTAGCTAGGCATTACAGCAGCTGCTGCGTTTTTTTACGACGGTGCTGTTTCCTCAGAAAGCTATGTACATATATCAAACACTTCATGCCACAGTTTAGGAGAACCTTTAACATAACATTTTAATTGTTTAACTGCATTATTAACTCTTACCTATTCCATACCAGTTCTTAGAGAGCGTACTGCCAGCTAGTTTGGAAGAAGTGCTAATTGGCATTCCCATTAGAATGTGCTTCCAACGCCATGGGGCGCTTCCTCATTTCGCTGTGGTGTACAAGAGCATTTGGGTCGAGTTTTCGGCGCTCACAGGGTTAGAAGAGGCAGTGCTATCTCCATCTCGCTCCCTGGATCTCACTCCTCTTTGATACTTGACTTTTGCTCGGTCCGCCCCGAGATTATAGCGTATAAACATTTATCGACTCTGACGAGGAGTTGGTTGTCCCATCATGCAGATTGTGGTAATATTTGTAACATTTCAGGAATCCTCGACAGAGTAGAAATCGTTTTTGCTGCGAGTTGTGTGTATCGTGATATAGGTTGCCAATTTGAGCAGTTTTTGTTTCGTTTTCATTTCCTTGCATTTCATTGTGATTTATCCCTTCTTCTGTTACACCTTATCCCATTTTTATTCCACAACTAATACAGTAAACGCTTTACTATGCATTATGTTCATTCAATTTCCTCAGCCACTATCATCGCAAACTGATTCATTGTACATTTCTATATTTCAATTGTATTATATTTTGTTTGCTGCTATATTCTGTTAAGAGTTAATTGAAAAACAAATGAATTCACAATTCCTTCAAATTAGAGTATAAATATTTGGCGCCTATTATAACATATTAAAAAGGGATGGGGGAGTCCGTTAACAATAACCTTGCGCCTAAAAGGTGCACTCACGATGTTCACTTGTTATTTAATGAGTTGGAGCGAAATTGCCAATAGCGTTCTAATCATTAGAAACTTTAACACGTGACTTTGATAATCTGAGTCCTTGGACCATTAATTTATAATCTCAAAATTTTAAGACCCTTCTATACAATTAAGATTCTGGTGTTTTTTCCCCCTTGACACACATTAAATAATATAAGGAGACTATCTTTTTATTTTTTGGTATTTTTTCGGAATAAAATAATTATATTAATTTGAAAATAGATTTATATCTATATATGCAATTCAGGTCCTGATATTGCATGGAAAAGGATGTTGCGTGTAAGTGTTATTAAATTTTGTAAACAGCAACATATTCTATAAAATTTGTAAATAAATTATTTTCTTTCAAGGCTTTCACCAATAGGCTGTCTGAAAGTGGCCAAGTTTGTGTAATAAACGAATGAAAAATAGTGGATGATGCAGGGTTTGTTATACTAAAAGAAAGGGAGGATTGAGCACAAAATTCCTATCATGTAACTGTCAAGAAACGTAAATGTGGACATCTATTTATAAAACTCTGGGCCGGTCTTCCAGTATCTAAATAGTAGAAGAAACCTATTACGTGCATCTTGCTTGATTAACTTCTTTAATTTTTTTTACATATAATTACTTTTTCCTTTACTCAAAGAGGAGGAACTCACCATAAATTGAAATTAAATTGCATGTCATACATGTAGTTAGGTTTAGGAAACTTATTTTATGTCTTGACGATGATTTACCACTGACGGGGTAAGGGTTTTAGTAGAATGCATTTGTTTACCTCTTCTGGACTATATAAATAAGTACGTTTCTTCAAATATGTATACAAGGATCACCTATAAACTGCATGAAACAACGTGGAGTATAGCAATAGGCAAGAAACACAAAAACAATATCTGAACAATCTTCCGAATCACATTCCATAGATGAAAAATCAAATATTATTTTAATTACATTTTTTTTACGTCAGGGACTTGCACAGAATTCACTTTACCGGCTGAATTCCAGGAGTACTGAAGTGTAGAGCAATATACTTATTCAGAAATGCCTGTTTAATGTATTCATATCCTGAATGTACATTTCTGTACACAATACAAAATATATGCGAAAAGAATATCAGATTATGTAAGAATTCTGGTAGATAATCACAAAGTTAAATTGGGAAATCTAATATTTAAATGAACCTGCACTGTGTTAATCATGAACCAGCATATATACGTCAGTATACGTCAGTACGTCAGTATTACCGGTAGTCAGCCGGTTGCGTGAATTCTGTACAAGTCCTCGACTTCAAAAATGTAATCAGGTGACATCTGATTTTTCATCTGTGAATTGTGATTCAGAGATTTTTCGGACGTTGCTTTTACATGTTTTGCCTGTTGCTCTATTCCACATTTTACAGAGAGAATTTTCAAACAATATTTTTGAATAAGTATATTGGTTTAAATGAGTGAAATGAAAAGTTTTTATGGTTATCATCACCATTGTGAGGCAAGCCTCTGTACAATTTATAACCGAAAATTCCAGTTCGAGTCAAAACCCTACACTTGTGATATGAACAAGAAAATGTTTATGCAATAATTGCCATCCTTTCATCACCACCACCACCACCACCACCACCACCACCACCACCACCACCACCACCACCACCACCACCACCGTTCAAGAATGGCCACATTGATCTTTTAGGCATCCGAGAAATATATCCCAACCAATTTTCCATATTCTGTTGCATTTTATTGTTTATATAAACATATTAAGTATTAATCTTATTTAAGCAAAAGTACAGCCAGCTACATATCTAAAAATTCATTTTAGCAGTTTGTACATTATTTTAACAGTTTAATTAATGGCCGAATTTTCAAATCCGTAACTCAAAATTGGTATCGCCATTATTTCATAAAATTTGAAAAGCTTGCCCTCCCTGGAATTATTTTTAATGTGGTTTTATAGTGCCAAATATATTTTGAAATTTATAACTTTTTTGGTTTAAATCCTTATCACAATCATAGGACATATATCTCAAATAACTAAAATTTTATCTTTTTCTGTAGGATTATTATCAAGTATGATTTTGAATCACTTTTGACATTTTGGAATAAAGGCTTTTACTTTCGATTTTTCACTTGATATTGTTAAATTATATGTCGCAATTATTTTAATAAATTGAAATTGAGTGTTCAAAAATTTCTCAGCCTGACTCAGAGATGTTCTGAAAATTACCAAATTACTATGATAGTTGATAAGTGTCATCTTTTAGATGGGGCACCTGTAAGGTTTCACCTAAGCGTAGTCACTTGCTTATGACGAGCTTGTAAATAAACTAGTGTTAACATTTTCTACAAAATGAATAAAACTGGAGTACGAGCCGTTATATGAACTTAGTTTTGAAGGATTTAACCCCAACAGAAATAAAAAAGCAGTTAGATTACAAATTAATGGATTTTTCCTCTTCGTTTTGGACAGTTACAAGATGGGTTGCTGAATTTAAGAGTTGTCGTACATTTATTCAAGATTATTAGCGCTCAGGGCGTCCCAAAAACTGCTACGACCGACGAGATTGTGACAAAAATTCACTATACCGTGCTCAGTGATCGTCGATTGAAGGTACGCAAGTTTTCTGAAATTGCAAAGACCTCTATTGGCAATGTCCACTACATTTTACACGCAGTTTTTGGTATGAGAAAGCTTTCCGTTCGATGGGTGCCGCGTTTGTTAACAATGGACCAAAAACGAATTCGAATGAAATTTCGCAAGTGTTTAAACGCAGTTCCAGTGAGTTTTTTCAACGTGTCATAACATAGATAACACATGGATTCATCACTACATGCCAAAGACGAATGAGTATTTCAAACAGTGGGTGGCAACAAGCGAAAGTGCACCGGAGAAAGCAAAAACGGTTCCATTTGCAGGAAAAGTCATGGTTAAGACTTTCTAAGATTTTCATGTTGTCGTGCTCGTAGACTACTTCCAGAAGACACAACCAGGAACTATTACGCTTCACTAAAGGACCAACTGAAGGATGCTATTCAGGCGAAAAGTTCACTCCTTGCGAAAAGGAAAGTTGTCTTTCATTATTATAAAGCTCCTTCACACATGTCTGGGATTGTTGCTGCGTGACTTTCACTTCCAAGTGCTTCCACACCCACCATACTCACCGAATTTGGCTCCCAGTGACTACCTTTTGTTCGAAAACCTGAATAAATGGCTCAGTGGATGAATATTTAAATCAATGACGAGGTTGAAGCTGAGACGGATGCTAATTTTTCACAGCGGGACAAATCTTATTTTTCTGAGAGTGTTAAAAAATTGAAAGTCGTTGGATTAAATATATTGATTTACAGGGCAACTATGTTGAAAAAAAACCTCTTAAATCTTGTGTTTTATTGGTCAGGCCGAAAACTTTTATAACTGCACTCGTTCAGCCAGTTACGTATAAAAAATTATTTCAGCAGTTTGTATAGTTCTTTAATCACTTTTATTTAGGGTCCAATTTTCATATCTGTAAGTCAAAATTGGTAACGTCATTGTTATAAAATTTAAAAGAATGCTCTTCCTAGATTTATTTTAATTTTCATTTTATTGTGTCAAACATATTCTAAAATTTATAATTTTTTGGTACTTTCAATATTTTCTAACAGTCATTACTTTTGATTTTTCAGGTAATATTATTAAATTATATAAAGAAATTATTTTGATAAGCTGAAATGGTGCTAATGGAAGTTGTTCTTCATTATTCCCGAAGACTTGGTCGTCAGCAAATAAAACTGCACTTAGAACATTAGATCCTATTTTAAAATACTTTCTTAGCTGAACTTGGCATTCGGCCATTGCTACATATTTTAAAACGCGCTCGCAAAATCGAGCATCCAGGCTTAATTTCTAAGTTAATGGATTCTATTCACGGCTTATACATGCTAGTTTATCAACATCAATAAACGTTCCTTCGTACATTTGTGTATCATTAAAACTAAATGAATCGGAAATCTTTTATTTTACATAATTTCCCATAATTTTTCACATATAACTTTGTCAAAGGCTTTTATATGGTCAACACATATTAGGTTACCCTTTCTTTCTCTAGAATTTCGACATATATATTCACGGAATGAAAGTATTTTATAGTGGCATTAGGCAGAGTAAAGAACTGTACCACAAGATGTTTATATATAACAAGGATGCTTCACTTTATTGTGAATACTATTCGTAACAGAATAATGTTGGACAGAGGGCTGAGCGCTTGAGCTAATGAAAACTGTAGAGAACAGTAAATGTGAAAAAATGGCGAATGTATTTTAAATCTGCAGAAGTGTTTGGGCATCTCTACAGCTTAAAACTGTACAAGAAATATACAGAGTGTCCCATTTATCTTGTTCGCCCAACATATTTTTTCAGAAGCGTCTAATGTAATTCATTTTTTTCATTTGAAGCATCAGAAAAAATGAACAAGATAAATGGGACACCCTATATAATGAATAACATTAAATTATCTGGGGCGGGGGAGAATACTATTGATACTTAAGCCATGCTCACGGCTGGGAGGGCCCGCTTCCATTCCAGACATTGGAACAGAAATTTTTCCAAAGCGCAAGCCACTATCACAACGCGCCAGCCACCTTGCCCTAGCACTTTCGACTCTGTAACAGAACCAACGGAATGAAATAGGAGAGAGGAAACTTAGTGGAATTTAAATACCCATCCCAGCATTCGCCTAAGTTACCAGGGGAAATCACGAAAATAAACCTAAGATCATGATGGCCAGCTTAACGGGAATTGAACCAGGGAACTGCCAAATGTGAAACTGGAGCGTTAACGCCTCAATCACCTCACTCGCAACATTAACTACCTATAAACTAAAGCAGCACTGTCTGCAGGTGTTAAATAATTTCTTAACGGTTACAAGATAGCAAGACGATTTTTAATATTGATCGTAGTAATCATATTCTCCTCTTTGTTATATGTGATTTCTCTAATATGTGGATAACGAAATTGTCTTTAGTTCATAAACTGTAAACAATGAGACTTTGGTTATCAAAGCCGCTCACTTTGGCGGGCTTTTCGTACATTCTTACGGACAGAGAATACGACACATTTTCTATATATATCCTTAGAACTTTAAATAAGCGTAATATAAACATTTTACTTACTTCACATATAACGTTTACGCTGTACATTTCATACAATTTTCAAACGTTATGTTTTCGCTGTCGGGATATAAAAACACATCGTAGAGAGCACAAAGGTATTAAAGTGAACGATGCGTAAAGAGGTAACAGTAATGTGAAACCTTTAAATGTCTATATTAAAAAGACATCAAAGGATGAAAATGTCATATTTTAATAACTTAATTTTTATATCTGTTTACAGATCAGCTTCATTCCATTGCAGATTTATCTACCCTATCCAAATTTCTCCAGTTTAAATTATAGGAGAGTTAACTCTTTGAAGAAGCCTAAATAGAAAACGTGTGTTCTTTTTCTAGTGTTACACGTCACTCTTGATACTCGGTATATTTTGCATTAGAAGTGCAGATCGACGAATGTAAATGTCGTATTTAAAAATATTAAATGCAGAAAAAGTAAAAAAGAAGCTCTCAAATTCATATCTGTTAAACTGGAAAGGGGCAAACGTTTGCAGTGCTAATGTGTTGGAACATCAAGTAAATGGATTAGTTATCTGTAATACAGTTGAGCATATATTTTGCAAATTCAACTCCTTATCAGAAGATTCGGCAATGGTAAGAACACCATAGCATCAGAGCGGTGGATCCATGTAAACGATAACTCACCTGAAACGGTAACTAGTTTGATATTATCAGCTTTGTGTCAGCAGTCATAAGTATTCCTATAGTGCTGCAAACACCGCGCAGTGTATCCAAAAATAAAGCAACAAAACAACTGCAGTTAAAGTAACTCATGGTTTTTTGTAGATGATTCGCAACATCACTTGATGACCCTTATAAATGAAACCTGTAAAATTATCACATTAACATCAGAACAAGCTTCCGCCCACTAGCTTTGTAGTACGTTATCATTTTTGTTATCCGTGGTTTATTTCTGTTTGCTAAGTGTGCAGATTGTGTTTCAGGACAGAAACATTTATAATATATTCTATTTCGAAGAATGAAGAAATTAATTAAAATTTTCTGTAACATTTATTAATCAAGAACCAAACAAAGTTAGTACACATTACAAAAAAAAAAAAAAAAAAAAAAAGCACTTCTCTTACAAATATTAACTGTAATTGAATTATCGGCAAAACGCTTAAGCTATAAACATATGCATATCAATAATGTGTTTATTTAAATTTTTCTTTCTTTCAATGCGTATCCTCATTTGAGCCACTGTACATAAACTTTTGGCAACATTTTGCATGAATATAAAATAATTATAGAACAAGACAAATTATGTAAGGAAAAAAAAAAGGGTATAATTAAATAAATGTTACAAAATAACGTTCTAAACAGTTCCCAGTTTGAATTGACTGTATATTCAGTAAATATTGTGGCATATGGGAGTTGGAAACATTACATAAAGAAAGATAGGGTGTGCTAGATAGAGTTCTTTAACGGATTTCTAGAGTAGAATTCGAGTGTGTGAGCTTCAGAAAAGAGGTCGTGCCGCCGTCTGCTTCAGGGTAGTCATCTTGGTTGACGTCAATCATGAATGTAAATATTAGTTATTATTTATAAAAGCAGATTGCCAATGGTTTACATAATGTTTGTTCGTACTGATATGTATGTATTTATTCTATTTGCAATTGGACATACACCCAATGGCAGTGAAGAAATACTGACATTTCAATATTTACAGCTTTTATGTACTTACGTTATACATGTTAACGTGATTAAATACTTTTCAATATAATTAAATACGCCAGCCTAATTGTGCACATGTTAACCTAACTAAATATATAAGATGCATTTCATCTTGATTAAACACAATTTCGGTCTAATTAAATATATTTTAATGTGATTAAATATATATATCAACGTAATTAAATACATGCTAATCTAATTAACGTCGCTTCAACACAATTAAACATATTTCAAATATCTAGTTAAATAAACGACCACGTTTTATGTAGTGAGAAAATTCAATGCGGGCTTAAGTTACACACTTACAGGGTAGTTCCAATCTTTCAAACCTTTCTCACTTAATTTTAAACGAAGAGGTGAATAAATAATTTTATTTGGATGACACAGGGCCTTATATTATAAACTACAAACTTTGAAAGTGATATAAGATTTTAATTTAACTTCTGTCACCAGTCACATATCTGTGTTTATAATCAAATTCTTCTCCATATAACAGACTAAGGAAATATTTTCCTGTCGCTGAATTTCTAAACTCATGCCTCATTTGAAAGAGCTGATAAAGTGTGTTTCATTCGCAGCTGTCAGGTTCTAAAATGTAATAACAATATCATTACAATAAAAAGAATTCAAAAGCAGCCATTAGAGAACATTTTGGTGAACTCCTTGAAAGATTTCGGGAGCCCCCAGGTAGTTGGTGCATTATATCTTAAAGCACTGAGAAGATTTTGAACGTTACATTGGTTGAGAAATGGATCCTGCTCTGAAAAATCATTTCGTCAGCCGATGAACAAATTACAGCATACTGTTGCAGTTAGGGATAAAAAACGATCGGGTAGACCCAAATTAGTAGAGAAAGATCTAGTTTTACAAGCAGCCAAGGAATTTCTGCTATAATGTTTGTAGTGTTAATGAAGTTACAAAGCGTTTAGAGATGAGGTATTTAACAGTAAAGCGAATTCTGAGAAGACAGTTTGGGCCCTATCCGTATAAAATGAGAATGAGATTTGAACTCAAGCAGCAAGATAAGCAGACTCGTTTCACTTCCACTTTGTAAGGTATATTTCCAATTAAATGGAGATGTTGACACTCACAATTGTAGGAAAAGGGCAGAGAATAATCCGAAAACAATTGTTCAACATCACATAATCCCAAGGTTACTATCTGGTGTCGTTTTACGTCGCATTCTATAATGGGATCTTAATTGTATGAAGAAACGGAAAACACAAACGAAAGCCTTAACGGTAAAGTGCAGCAATATTTTCGAATGTTTCAATACTATTAAATACCGTCATTATAGGATAATGATACTGAAGATATTTTTATGCAAGTCGGTGCTCCACCTTACATACAATATCAGAAAAACACTATTTGGCTGCAGATTTGGTGATCGTGTAATTATAGGCATTTTTCGAAAAGCTGCCTCCCAGGCCACAAGCCATGTGGTTATGTTAAAGCAGGTGTATTTTTAATAATCCTACTACTCCCGAGGAAATAAAATAATCGATATTCATATGTTATTGAAAACACTATTATGAATGCACTTATCCAGTTTATAGCACAGAAGAACTATTTCTTGTTTGACAACACGGTGGTTGTCCTATTTAACTTACTTTTGTTTATTATTTCATAATATTCTTGTATATTCTTCTTAGAATAACATCTTATTTTTTACGAACAAGTTTGTGTTTTTATTTTTGCTGAATCTAAAATTTTACTAAAGCTATTGTCATTTAAACGGGAACTGGTATTATTATAATCTCATATTTTTACAGCTTAACAATTACTTTCCTTTTTTTTTATTTATATTTGCGAAAAGCTAATAGGATATTCCAGTTTGTATAAGTGCTATATATTCGTTTACTTTACTTATTTGAGGGGCTCAATTGCGTTTTCAGTAAGCCATGTAACCAAACCGAACGAAGTTGATCTTAGAGACAGGAACTTTCAATGCAGTGTAACTTCTGTTGGTACCCTCATATCTCTCTAACCCCATACACAATTCAGCATAATTAAGTTTATAAATGCTAGACCGCACTACCTTCAAACTTTTAGCATGTCTTTTAGAGGTGTATCAAAATGCGCTATATGAAGTTTACTCAAATTAGGCTTACACTGATTTATATGAACTGGTTATACTATTCGGTAATGAAACAAATACTTGCTGTCTTGATGTATTGTTCCTGTACAATAACACAATAACTTTTTTGGGTGTACAAAAACGAATAACAAGAATCAGTTCTTGTAAAGTTCCATTCTCTCACTTTGAAGTGGTGAAAAAAATGCTTTAAAGGAACGTCGTTTAATATCCGTTCATGAGGAGGAAGAATGGTTGTGACAGTGACCAACAAAGCTCTTTTGTAGCGAGTTTGAGCTACGTACCACCTGAGTGCTTCTCTCCTACGCAGTAGCGCTCTGCTGGCTAGTAATTCAAATAACCTTGTATGCTTTACTTGAACTACAGAAGACTTGCCATCATTCAGCTAATGTAAGTCTTTTTGCCTGAAACCACATTTGCGCGCTCTCTCCATGGGAATAGTGTTGAAGTTTAAAAACTTTCTTTCATAGAGATACTAATTTTGTTAATGGACGGTCGTTTTTAGGAGCGTGCTTTAGACATTGTGAGCTAAACCTCCCCTCAAAAAACAAAGGAAGAAAAAATAATAAACGAAAAAATAATAAAAAAAAAACAGAAGGAACAAGATATGTTTTTAGATGTTGTTTGTACTATTCTAGAGAAATTAATATACTGCTCTACAAGAATTCCATTTCCTATTCAATAACCTCAGAGTCCATATTTTATAATCTTCAGGGTTTATATTTCCCTCCACAACCTCTGCCACATGATTTAAACACTGTGCACATAAGTTTCCAGATTTTAAATAGTCCTAATTTAATTTTAATAATCCAGTTCCATTGTCGTCCTTTGCTAGCCACCTGAGAAAACTACAAAAATATCACAGATAGTAAACGATGATATAAATAAATCTGAAGAGGAAAGTTTTTCCTAAGAGAGCTTCTTTCATGGAAAAATCATGTAATGAAAATCGGATGCTTTTAAAGTACAAAGGAATGAATTTAATCATGAAATACATTCATTTATTTGTTTAAAGTGTCGAATATTTTATTACCTTTGTGGCAAAGTAATATTCACATTTCCTCACGGATCTTGCTCGCTCTAGAAACGAGCGTGAAGAAGCAGGGTATGCACAGAGCACATGAAACATGATTGGGAGGTTGGGTTAGTGTAGGGGGTTCTTATTTATCACAACATACTTAGAAAAGTACAGTGGCTATTTCACTAATTTGAAAGTTGGTTGACATACATTGGAATGCTAATGCGTAGTCTATGTAACGAAGCGATTTAGTCGGCCCCAACAATTAGTGCCTAATTATGAGACTGTTTGTTTGTAGCCTCACGTTGGGCACATAATTTTGAAGCGGTTTAGTCGGCCCCAACAATTAGACAGTAATTATGAGACTGTTTCTGGCTCCAATTATGAAGCTCTTTAGTATGGTCCGACTATGTGCCCTAGGTTGGGCACCGATTTAGAAGCGATTTGTTGTCCACATCGATTGTCCTGACATTGTGATGCCAATTTTGAAGGGGTTTTGTAGAATTGGTTGCTTCAGTGTTGTTGATGGCAACAATTTCTCAGGGTAAATTCTGCTATTTAGTTGATTTGTACTCAACAGGACTGGGAGAGGATTTCAATAGTGTAAATAAGCACGCAATGTGACATAATATATATTGGTACTTTATTAGTCCAAAATCTTTCGCGTCCCCTGGTGTTTTGCGTACGATAGACCTAGCTACGCCGATACAAACTTAGCTGCCGCAAGCGAAACTTACAGATGAGTGCTGCAGCGCGTGAAATTGAAAACGGCTTAACTGATTTATTGGAACTACGTAACTGAACTGCATAACTGATAACTACTTCTCAGCTGAGTATCAACTTACTTGTCACCGCGTCTGGAACTTAGACTGCTAGCTTCTCTCCAAGTAAAAAACTTCAAACTGCGTACAAAGAATGAGCAAATGACAATGCACATGTCTCCCTTCGTGTATAACTTCAAACTGAGTAATGCGCACTGAGAACTGAGAAGTTGCTTGTGTCTAGCCATGTATAAATCTTCAAACTGAGTGCCCCAGCCCAGCAAACGCTACCTTAACATATTAAATTCAAATCAAATAATCGTTGGCTTAGCGATTGTCACGCAGTATAAAGGGCACGCGCAATCTCTGCGCCTATCTTTAAAAGTTCAAACATACATTTTCCATTGGCTGGTTTAAGTTTACCTATCACGTGTGCTATTTTTGAAAGTTTAAAACATTTTGTTGTCATTGGCTAGTGTAAAGGCTAACAGTACAACGCCTGTCGGGGTTAAAGCCCCAAACGGATTTAAATGTACTTCAGGTTTATTAACCTTGCAACGGCATTCTATTAAAGGGGGTGGGTGGGTTTCACACCCTCGGATTTCTTCCCATTATTCTTATTCTGTGGTTTTATGGCTCTCTTGGCCTTCCAAGCCTCCGTAACAAAACACTAAGGAGCTCTCTCTTTTGTACTGTTCTTACACTAACGTTAAAGCTAATGACACACACATATATACATAATATTTTATTACCTACTAATTACATTATTGGGCTTACATAAATATACATTATAATTATATTTCAGTGGGGGTGGAACGTAGGAATTTTATGATCAGAGGAGTGTAATATTCAAACAATGGGAGAAATGAAAAATATCGGAGATGATTAGCGATGGGCTACCTGATCACCTGCTTCATGCCAGCAAAACTTTTGTCTTGCAAAGAGAAACCTGATAAAATAAAGTGCTGAGAAACTTCCATACTGTCTCTCCAACATAAGTCCCACCCAGAGTAAATGACTTAGTTACCATCGTTGTGAAGACCGAAGATCTTCCTACGCAGACATTGAATAATGTCTTCCTGACCTTGCAATACATCACGATCGAATGTATGAAAACCAATGGAAAGAACTGCTACAAACTACCTCGCATAGGGAAGTAGCGTTTACAATGACGGGGGTGTTTGTCTTTAGTTCTCTGAAACACCGACTTTATCTCCGACCATGCTGTTGTGAACCATATTGAGCGAGTGGTCATCTGAGAATACGTTCATACCATCTAGATTTCTACGCAGTATTTCTATATCAGTACTATCTGTAAATAAGTAACTGTATCCATTAATTGGCAATAAATACTTCTCTAAAGAAACGAGACTGTTATTTTGGGGCAGATGTATTATATATTTTAGTTGTATTATTCCTTTGTTATTGTGTAGTGTCTTTGCTATAATATTTGAGTTGTCAGGGTTTTCTGTAGTGCTGCAAACGATTGACCTATTATTATTATTATTATTATTATTATTATTATTATTATTATTATTATTATTATTATTATTATTTTATCATCATCATCATAATCATCATCACATTTGCACCAAAGCCTACCAAATAGTATGACTGCACGAATTATGGATATCTACAAGAGAAGTTGCTATGCATTTTCAATGGTAGACGGAAACAAGGAAAGTCCATTGCTAGGAGCAGGTATAACACATAAGCGTAATTCGATAATCAAAAGAGGGCAGGCACTTTATTCTGTTAAGTGAGTTTTACTCAGTTGAAGTAGTGCGCCCTAGGAGTGGACGTTGATTTCGTTACTAAAAGAACAATATTAGCATTTTAGTAACGCTTTTCAGACTTTAATTGCACATTAAAATTACAAATAACACTGAGTACTTGTTTTAGCATAGTTACACAAGGAAAGTAAAATCCTTTATGTTGAATTTGACAGCCACGGGTGGCCGAGGTCGTTAAGGCGCGGACCCGTGAGCGAGAGATCTGGGGTTCGATTCCCACCAGGACTGTCTTCCCTGACTGAGGTTTTTTCCAGGTTTTCCTCAGTCCTCATAAATGACAAATGTCGGGGAGGTACACTAAACTTAGGTTTGGAACGCTTCCTTCCTTTAAAAAAATCCTTTCCTGGTTTATCAATTCATCTCGTGTATCAACAATGTTTACCGCCTGTGATGTCTCAGTAGTAAAAACAGGCGTTAAGCACTATTAAAAAAATTCTGAATTTGGATGTTGAGTAAGCCTAAATTATTGCGTTATTATTTTACTGAAACGTAACATTTAGAGAAAAGCTATACGAGTAAATTTGTCTTATTAGAAGTTAAAACATTTTAGGATGATTGTGCGCTATAATTTGTTCGTACAACACCTTACTTGAATAAACAACGTTAGTAAAGCAACACTTAGCATAGATTCCGCATGCCTTGACACCACAGTTATAAAAATATACAGATGAAATAGCTTCACAGTTGTTTATTTTTTATTTATTTGGTTTATTTACGAACGCTCTTTAACATCTCAGGTCATCAGCGTTCTATTTAATTTAGGGCATGAACTGCCGATAATTTTTGCTCAGAGGCCTCTTCTTTCAGGTTTGAGCTCATACCGTACTCTACGATTTACTTCCCTTCCAATGAAGCCATACTTAGGATTTTTATGTCCAAAATACATTGATCCTGACCGGAAATGAACCCACGATCTTGGGTCTAGGAGGCAAGTGTGGCTTTCACTAGACTACGTGGATAATATCACAGGAGTAAAGTTAGCTTTCAAAAATACACTTAATAAGTTTTCTGTTTATTGGTGGTAGTGGCCAAGGGACACCGTAGCATAATAAAACTATAAGAAAGTAATTAAGTTCATAATGAAAAATTTTTACCTAAATAACAAGATGATTACCTAACTTAATGTACTAACATTTTTTCTAGAATAAATTAATTAACTGCTTCTGCAATACATTTCTCAGGTTTGCAATACATTTCTCAGGTAAAAATCTTAAGTATGGCTTCCTCCGGAAGGGAAGTGAAGCAAAGCCGTGGGTCCCGTGTCGTACATTTACGGCACGAAAAAGAACCTCAAGCCTGAAAGAAGAGGCCTCTGAGCAAAATTTGTCGGTCGTTTCACGCCCTGAATTAAATGGGAGGCTGATGACCTGTGATGTTAAAGAGCGTCCGTAAATAAACCAAACCAATCCAATCAATCAACATTCTATCTGGTGTATATAAAAGCTTTGCTCTTTTTGCACAATGTCATCGTCAGCATTATCAAGATGCTTATTTTATTGGCCCGTGTATTGGAAGATGACTATTTCATTTGTGTGACATTCTCTTAAAATCGACCAATGAAACGAAACTAAATTCTGAATTTTGATCAATCACAGCCGGATATCGCAGTGAAATTATCAAAACCGTTTTTATCATGCGACGTGAATTTTACTATCGTCAGGGTAGCCAACTTTATACCTGCACTGTATAATTCCTGAGTACTGACCATTTTTCTGTGTTTTCTGTAATTGCAAATGTAACTAACTTAACACTCGAGCAATTGTTTTTGCGTATTCATCCAGACAGTGTGAAATAGTTTTGTAGATTATGTAACAATATCTGCCTAAGCAACCATAAATGTTAATAAACGCGTTGTTCAAAATGGTAAAACATTTTCTCTGTTTTGTTTTTCCGTTAGTATTAGTAAATCGAAGGATACCGGCTGTAATAGTCGATTTTCGTCTATTTCATTCTCACGGTTTATGAATAGGTAGGTATTCATAAGTAAGTATAACATTTCATACAATTGTTAATAATCCGTCCGCGAATTTCAAATATATATATATATATATATATATATATATATATATATATATATTACTTTTATTCTTATTCTAATCATGAAATAGTACTAAACCCGTATTTTGCTCTTCTCTATTGGCATTTCTCGCAATCGACATTTGTCTGTTACTAGATATTTTGAAAATATTAAGTATTCATAATACAGATGTAAAATTATTACAATATTATAAGCCAAGTTTACTGAAATTATATTTAAATTCTTATTTTATTCGAGAAATAATCTTAATAAGTATCACTCTAGGGTGTGAGCTTTCCAGACTCACTACGTTCGTCAATTTATCAGCAATCTGAGACCCTCTTGTGATATTACTTGTGATAAAATCTCGCTGTTTCACAAAAGTATATGTCGATCCTGGTGGTGTAGTGGTTACCATACTTGCCTCCCAAAACGCGGGTTCGAACCCGGCCAGGATCGATGGATTTTTTCGGGCGTAAAAATCCTAAGTATGGCTTCCTTCGGAAGGGAAGTAAAGCCGTGGGTCCCGTGTCGTACATTTACGGCACGAAAAAGAACCTCAAGCCTGAAAGAGAGGCCTCTGAGCAAAATTTGTCGGCCGTTTCACGCCCTGAGTTGAATGGGACGCTGATGACCTGAGATGTTAAAGAGCGTCCATAAATAAATCAATAAAAAAACAAACAAACAAAAGTATATAAAACAAATATTGAGACATTTCATTAAAATGTATAACTATTCTCTTACCTTGCATAAGTGAGTTTGAGGTATGACCTTTCCATTTCCTGAAGGAAATGGATACCATTAAATAAATATAAGATTTTATTATCCATTATATTATATATAGATTTCTGTAAATGGATTGCTTCAACTTATCAGCTCTAAAATCCTTTAACAACACATTTAACACAACAAAATCGCAGCTTAAAAACCATTCCACATAAATATTGAAATCGTATATGGAGGTTATTCTTTCACACTATTCTTGTGTAGAACATATGTTCGAAATGAAAAACAATACTTGCAAAATTCGGGCCATGACTGTGATTCGAACCACGGATCTTCAACCTTCCGTGCTGACATTCTAACCAACTGAGCGGCCGTGTCCTACTAATACTGAATCGCGAACCTCTCTCATCTGATTCTGATACCCCGGAGATTTTCCTAAGATTTCTCTGCTCTTAGAGATTTATTCCTCCATTAATTTATTTTCAATCTGATTTTTGTTATTTCCAACTTGTATCCTACATGCGGCTAGTTGTTGATTTGGTTTATTTATGGACGCTCTTTAACATCTCAGGTCATCAGCGTCCCACTCAATCCAGAGCGTGAAATGGCCGATAAATTTTGCTCGGAGGTCTTTTCTTTCAGGCTTGAGAATCCCTTACATGCTATAAATCACGACATGAGACCCACAGATTTACTTCGCTGCCAAAGGAAGCCATGCTTAGGATTTTTAGGCCCGAAAAAATCCATCGACCCTAGCCGGGATTGAACCCGCGATCACACATGGCTAGTGTGACATAACTACTTTTATGTATAGATCAACCCCCATACGTTGATTACTGAGATATTCAAGAGTTGTATGTAATAAAAATATAAAATCTTCTGTTAATGAACATGTATAAGCCCCCTGTTGTGGCAGCAGTTTAGAATTTAAGATATCTCTTTTGAAATATAACTCTCCTCAAAAGACACTAATGAAAACATCTAATGTAAAGATAAGTATATATGTAATGACGGAGGAAAGTGCCTTAAATTTTTAGGGATCAATTTTCAATCTAGTGGCCGGAGGTATCTCATAGACCCAAGATTGTGGGCTCAAACCTGGCTAAGGTCGATAGGTTTTTATTACATAAAAGTCATGAGTATGATTTACTTGGAAGAGAAGTAAAACCATTGGTCCCGTGTCCTAGATATACGGCACGTAAAAAAACCTCAAGCCTGAAAGAAAAGGCCTCTTAGCAAAATTTATCGGTCGTTTTTGCTCTCTGTTTTGATTGAGACCCAAACGATCGAAGATGTTAAACAACGTCTCTAATGAACGTAATAATCAATTAAAGACATCTCTTTTAAGTTCAAACATTAATTGAAACCGAAGACGAAGTTCAAATGTTCTCTGTTGAGATAGGGTAAAGTGAACCAGACTATGTTGTTTCGGCTTAAGAGAATGACGTTTAAAACGATCAGATCGAACAGAATATATTTTACTGCTATAATGGCAACAGGGTTATATTTAAAATATTCATTCCCTACATCAAAAATGCTTAAAGCAATGCTTTATGCAAAATTAAGAAATCTTTATATTGTAATAAGGAGGAAGTTTTATACATTTATCATAAAAATTACAAAAAAAAAAAAAAAGATTAACTGTACTAATGGATCATCAGTTTAACGAGGCTCACCCTCAGCGGTATAGTGGCTGCCAGCACCCTCCGCTTGCTTACCGATACCTCAGTTTCCGCGGACCGAAGCACGTATATTCTTTTGCATCGATATACTTCGGATGAATGGACAAAATAATGGAGTTAAGCTAAATAAAGTTTACTCTAATCTAAAAGGTTATTTTGGAAAGTAAGTGCACTTTTTAGAATGGAATATCCGTTCCGTAAAAATGATTATAAAAGAAAAAAAAAAAAAACGGAAAAACCATTTTGTATAAAAGATCGTCCCGATAATAAGTAAAGACTCTTTTATTTGAACACTATAATTACAAATTCCAATAAATGCTTCCTAAATGAGAGAACGGGAAATACAAGAAATTAAAGTTCATTGATTGTGCAACTAAATTAGAAAAAAAAAATCCATTAAATTTGTTTTCTTTCCATAATATAATGGCAACCACCAAGTGCAACAGCTGTTCCAATTCATGTTTAACAAAGGGACTTAATATGCTTCGTCCCGCAAGACTGCAGCTGTTGCATATGGCTTCCCCTTTGTTCATTTGCTTACTGAATTAGCTGATATTAGCTGTTATAAACTGTTTCTTGCAAATCTCATTATAAGTAGAACAGCAGTAACATGAAGCCTTATTTTACATTCTTTTCATCTATTTGGAAATTAATCTATTCATTAGTGTCATTAATGAGAACATTGCTGAGGGTACTGAGTACTATTTAACGAGATTTAATGCATGGAGACGAGTCGCTTTTCATTTGTATGTGTACTGAGATGACAAGTCTTTAAAATCCTTCTACTATACAGAAAACTGATGCTATGCGCAAAACTTAGCAGACATAGTTACCAACGAAACTTGTAGCATGCTTTAGGTTGTTCTAGGTCTTCAAGTGAAGTTTGTTAGCTTTTGTGAGTAATTGATAGCACAAGAGTATTTTCCGGGAGATAATCAGAAGCTTGTTATTATCAAGTATGTGTTTTGTTCAGAAAACTGCTAATTAGGGTAACTCCAAGGAAAGCCATATAACCAGAGTTCATCATTTTAAGAAAATAGGTAATATAAAGGCATATATTATATAAATTGCAGGCTTATTTAGTGTTATAGAACTCTTCTAGTAAGAAAAGAAAAATAGGTAAAAAAACAAGCAAACAAGACTTTCTTTTGTGTTAGAAGACAATTAAACATGGGCGTTCACAGAACATTTACCTCTTTAAAAATAAGAATGGTTAAATATAAAATATGAAATATTGATAGTTAAAATTGTCTCTATCTTGTCGTGAGATAGGCTACGCCTTCACTACCTTGTTCGCATTGTAAAAGAGTGGCGATTTAGAATGGGCGTTTGTCTCCAAGTTTGCTTAGGTGTAAGCCTTCCTTGTCTTTGGAGATAAAACGGTTAGAGAAAACAATCGCCTGTGCTGGTCATGCTCTAGTCGTGTGCTAGTGGGGGAGGAATTCGTTCGTTCGCGACTAATGATTCCTGTTAAGGATACAAGCCCAACCGTAAGTGGAATTATAAACAGACTTACAGCTTTAGCAATATAGGTATAGAATGAAAGAAAACTCCTTTTAGAAAACTGCCAAAAGCTCCAGTCTTAGACATATTGTTCTTTGGAATAAGTAATCATTTTGTGCTTCGGCATAAGACAAGCTTTAGTTCAAATTTCTAATTAGTTTGTAAAAAAAATAGATTAAATTTAATGTAAACTCTAGAGAAAAACTATCTGACATAAAACTTTGAATGTTAAATACACAAAATTAGATTGTATAATTTGGTTAGCTCAAAGTTAATATACTTCGACTCCCATGAAATATTTTAATGAGAAGAGTAGTTTGCTGGGCCACATTGAACCGACTTTTGTTCGTATTTTACAACATAAGATTTTAGTTACAATAAACCTAGCCTTGCCATAAATACAAAAACAGTTTCATTTAAGTAGCTATCACATATTTTAATACTTTTTCATCTGATTTTAATGTGTAATTTTCTCGGTTCTATTCAAAACTATTAGCCAAATAGTTTTACTTTATTCTCACACATGATCAAAGTCTCTCTGGCCATTCATCTATGGCAGCACGTATTATTTCCATGGGGAAATGCGCCAGGTAACTGGAGAAATATTTTAAGGCTCTCAGTATTAGGTAAATTTTCTGAATACCACATTCTCAAGCACTGATCATAGTTTGCAGCCCAGGGGGGTCAAACTGAGACTGCTAGATGGCCAATCTTGAATACTAATAAAATTTGAATGTTTTATTTCAAGCCAGATCTGGGTGGACCTTATATTTTTGGCTGGAGAGTTCCACTGGCTGTTCTTGAGCAAAGTCGTGTTAAGGCTCTTCACCACAGGCTCCAATAGAATGGTTTCGTATGCTTTGGCGGTTGTCCTCAATCCATTTGGAAAGAAATAGATCACTCCCGTACCAAAGCATTCCTGAGGCTGGAACTTTGGCTTCTCTGAATTCGAGGAGTGATTTTGTCATTTTGATAGTTGTAACTATCTTTAATATTGAATACTTCCTCGTTAACAAAAGGAATTTCCGATGGCCATTGTTTGCAAAACACTGTAGTAATAATTTGTAACTCCATTCTGTTTGCAGTTAAAACTCCTTGTTACTGTGACAAAAAACCCTTAGTCCAAGTTTTGTCTAAGTACTCTGGATGGATTTCTAGATTATGCTTATTGCGGGGTCCAACACTACTGGATGGGCGGTCATGTTTTGACAATAGCAACAGTCAACAGTACCGGCCTCAACGAAACGTTGGTTGGTACGGTACACTCCCAACTTTTTAAGAATTTGGAAAATTTTACTCCATAATTTTCTAACCCTATAAAGGGCTTTCGGAACAACAAACTTTCATAACTCCCAATTCCATGGTTAAACCTCAAGTAATTCACTCTTTCTGCTGCACCTGAAACCAGTAATAAAGGTGATAGTGTCTGGTAAAAACCGTGATCTGATCACCAAAATACCTGGCATAGTTTCCTTGGAAAGCGTGAAACAAGACTATTTATAACAAGACTAGATACAGAAATATTTCAGATTCAATCACATTAACTCTTTACAACTTATAACTAATTTATTCCTTTGGAAAGAAAGATTTGTAAACAACAGAAATAATATTCTTTTTAAAATATATAAATTGCTGATTTAACATAACACGCTTAACCACCAATCTTACCTTAGGAGGACTTTAATTGCATTAATAAATACACTCAAATATAACTGCACATTAAAAAGAGCATATTATAGCTATAATTTAACGAAAGTTGGTGGATTTATTCCATAAATAACCCATTATCTTACTCTTATTGTGTAAAATATAATTTTGTAATAACAAAACTTCAAGATAAACATAATGCAATATTAATTCTTGTATCAAGCGTTGCTTAGTCAAAAATAAAATGCAATGTTAAAAACTAAAACGATGGGGAGAGTGATTGTCCGTCCTGCAGTTTGGGCTTGTCTAAACTGCATGCGCGAGATGTTGAGACATGATATCTCTGGTTTGTTTAATAAATCTTTGACCTTTCTTCTTGTTTACTCCACTACAGTTGCACAATGAACATGGATGCGCCATTCTCCGCCTACATCGAGGAAGAAAAAAGTGTATTTTTTGATCTGAAGAAGTTTTTGAACTTCTCAGTCCATTCGTACACATTACGTTGCGGTAAACCACTATTCTCATGCTGTATTGAAAGCCTGTGATAGATTTCGGCCCCTGGCCACCACAAAAGAGAGAAAGAGATCACAGTAAGCTGTTCTTTGGTGCAAAAGGAGAGTAGAGGGAGTTTACTGTGCAAAAGCAAACTGAATGATGGTCAAAGATTCGATAAAATGACAACAAAGGCAACGTGTCTGGACATGCGCGTAGAAAGCAGCAAGGCCAACCTAAAGTACATTATAGCAAAATTTCGTAAAGGTCAGTTTTGTAAGCATAAAATTTGCACAATGGGATTAATTTTGGTTCATGTTTCTATTAAGATGTTCTGACTGCATATTCACATTAATGCAACTAATGGAGAAGCGCTGATAATATAATAAATCTATTTGTGCGGCATTCATAGATTTTAAGACAGCATTTTATTAAATAATCGAATCACTGTTTTTTTTAAAAGGGCAGATGTTTCAAATTTCATTTTTTGTTTATATGCATTCTCCTTCCATTCGCTGCGAAAGAAAAACATCCTAAATGTTCAGGAAGTTTCCCTTGATTAATGCACATATTCCGGTGTAGGCTTAGGAGATTGTAATACTATACTTGATTTATGAAAAGATAAAGCTGTTCATTAATATTAATGTTGAAAAATGTAGTGCACAGGCTCATAAGTTAAACCAAGTTGTAACGTATGATTTTGCCTTACTCATTTTAACATATTTCATTTTTGAGAACGTTTACTCGTAAATGTACATGGAATCAAAGATTGACATTGTCTTTAACGCAACATAAGAAATTTACCATAGGGTGCAGAAATAAACAGTCAAACATTTTTTTGCAACATTATGAACTTTGAAAATTTCTTCTCTAGAGGCTTTAGTTTTAACATAAACTATACCTAGAAACCCTTCAATATTATTTTAATTCACTGTCAACCCCCCCCCCCTAAAATACATAGCCAGTTGAACCTTGTTATAGCTAATGTTTTCGATCAAGGCATGAGTAAAATAATTTTGTGCTTTATTCTTTTCCTTAATTGTTTTCCAGAATGCATTCCACATCTTCAATGCGCTTCCTTAAAGCATTACTCAAAAAACTTAAAAGATTTAAACACATCTACTTAATTGGGACATATTTTCTCAAACACTTTTATGAAGCATTCGCATTCACTAGGGACTCCAAAAAGGTTTCACAATTCTGTAAGAAAGTTTTACAACATTCTCAATATTAGTAGCATAAGGAGTTGGTGCTTTCAACTATTACATTTTTGTGATATGCCTCATACCTGAAAAAAAACCTATTATAATTAAACATTTTAAATATTAAGTTGATATAGTCAAATGCACACACTGACAACTAACATACCGAATATGTTTGCGGCGGTATTTATTAAAATGTCTTTCAATGTCACACGAGGGACATGGTAAATAATTATTGCAAATAGGGCACTTGACTTTCTCATCATCTTTAATGCCATGTGTTCTTTCTCTCGTTTAACTCGAAGTATATATCTCGACGCTGAAGGCGACATTGTGAAACTGAACTCCAGCCGTCACTGCTCCAATACAAGTATAACGCAGGTGCCTTTCACTACATGTAGTGGCAGGTGGTAGGGGGTAAACAACGGATAGAGGTAAATACCACGCACGTCTCATGTTTGGGCACCGTTGCTTACCTTCGGCACATTGATTTACATTAAAGGAACTTTAGGAAATGCAGTAAAATGGACAAATACATTTACAGAATTTCACGATTTTTGTTAAAAGAGTGAATCTTCCGGGCTTCTAGCCTATTAACAAAATTTTAATTTCTGATAATATTTTAACTTAACTAATCTGATAAAACATATGAATAAACGGTACATAATAATGTGATATTGTTCATTCATAACTTCTTCAGATTGTTTCAAGTCTGTTAAACGTGAGAGATATTATTAGTTACTAATGAGATATGGCGTTTTCTTTTTACAGTATTTGAGTTCTGTCCTATGATGAAGTGCATGTATTATATGATAACTATTCTGGACTGAATAAAAGCTATACAATGTTATGTCTCATAGATGGCAACAGATTAAAGAGGAAATGCTGTTTAGAGCTTCTTAGACTGTAATGGAAATTTTGCCATTATCAAACATTATCGAATTTGCACAGTTTATCAACTGATTCAGCTGAAAATTCAAATAGTATCTCACTTAAAATTATATTTGTAGAAGTTACACAAATTCAGCAATTTACCATTTCTATAACCGTTGGCAGAAACACTACAGGAAAAATCCTGTATCACTTGAAAGTGCAATTATTCTTTCAATTTCTGTCCAGATGTTTTTTTTTTTTTTTTTTTTTTTTTTTTTTTTTTTTTTTTTTTTTTAGTATGATGGTGTTCCAGTAGATTTTTTCTCTGTTTTAGTGGTAATATTTCAATGCAAATCACAACAGTAAAATGCGTTATAAGGAACAGAATAAGAAATTTACACCTTGCTAATTATTATTTTGTATATGGTTGTCAGCGTCCAGGATGCTTATCAATGGATTGACCGAATACACATGCATCCTTCACCTGCATTCTCACATCAATATTCATTTCCCAAGTGTAATGAATAATCTAAAGGGAAACTACCTTTGAATGAGGAAAAAGTCAATGATATGAAAAAAATTGTCCATACATTGAAGAAAAGAAAATATACATTTATGAAGCATTCATAAATTAGCACTCTGTATAAAAATAAAAGAATATGCACCTTTCAAAAATTATGTTTTGCAATAATATTGGTTGTACAATATGCTTTCAGTGGGAGTTTAGAAACTTTTATGCATCTGGTCAACGTGTAAAGAAAATAAGTTCGTATTTCAGATTTTACTACTAATTAAATAATTCTAATAATTGCTTTTATATTTGACGTTTTTCTAAATTAATATTGTGTTAAATAAAATGTTTTAAAACACTTTTTTGTTTATAATCTATTTTTTAAAAGGGACAAAGTCCAAAGTTAAATGAAGACACTTTTGGCTGTCATAATTAATTAAACACTTTAAATAAAAGATCTGGTGCTGAAATTACTGTTGCCTAAATCCAAAAACATTATTTCTATAGGAGAGACAAAAACTAAGTTTAGCAATTCTAAATCTTGCACTTTTCAGGCATATTTCTTCAACTTTATATCGCAGAATGCCCTATTAATTTATTAAGCAATGATCAAATTTTCATGATGGTACCTCTAATAGGTTTTGAAATAAAATGTTCTTTTTATTTACATTTACATGCTTATGTGTTACATGTTCACACAACGCAACAATTCTGATCGAATAAAATATTTGAACATTAATTTTATGTTGAGAAAACATTGCCATTTACCTATATACTTAAGTAAGAAGTTTCCAGTTTTTTTAAGTTTTAAAGAAAAATTGGTTTGTTATAAGATATTGACCAAAATTAACATTAGGATACCCTTATGAGAAAAAAATGTTTACAATACACATTAAAAATTCTGAAGGACATTTAAAAGATATATTTATTATAATGGATAGATTATATTCTAATATTGTTCCGAAAATCAAAATACACGTTTTCTACTTTAAACAAATAAGTTAAAACCTACATTGTATACTATTTCTTTTCAGAGTGGGAACACTAACTAGTTAAAAAGCCAATAGGAGTTCAACTCTCCTACGAATTTCGGGAGGAAAACTCAGTAACACATGGATTAAATATATGAATTGAGCCATTGTTGCACATATCCTAATTCGCCCGAGCTATTTACGAAGTTGTCTTCTTTCTTCTTAACCCTCCCTTTTTTCCCTGTGCTATTTATATGCATAGTCTGATTCTCTGCTCTTTTGCCTAATTGATTGCAGAACATGATATGGTACTAGAATTATGGGTTGCCAGTTGTGCTACATAGTTATTTCACTAGCCCAGCTCTTCACTAAAGACAGCAAGAAAGCCTCTGGAATTTTGCGTTTTTTCGCTACTATAATTAGAAATTATTTTTAGCAGCTCCTTCACTGTGTCTGTCCAGTGACCCAAGAGCTTTGCGACATCAACCAGAGGATGTCACTCTCAGGTTATTGGGACACAGTGCAAACCCTTGCGAGTGAACGACGTGCAAGTCTTAGCCTAACTTATAACAACTGTTGAAAATGTTGTCCTTCCACCCTAATAAACTTCAGATTTTGGAGGGGGGGTCATTCTGGTGCTGTTTCCATTTTACCATCTAATGTCTCTTTCCAAGCGCAAGATGGCCTTTATTAATTTTATCAATATTTCCATCGATGTAAATCTGTTTATATAAGTATGATTATAACTCTATTCAGTACAAATTCTTCCGGATATTTCCTTTGAAATGCTCGATGAACCTCCAGCCAAATCAATTTTTCTTAACTACTGTAAATAAGTACATGGTATTCCACAGTATAAACAGTCATAGATTATATAGTCACCACGTTTTCCTCGTTAACAAATGTTATTAAAGGTTTACTTGCCTAGCGATAGAGACTCTCTTTCTGATCGCACTAGTAATATTATAACTTCAGCCCATAACAGTCTGGGATTAAACAGTAGACAAAATGCACGTGGAGTGACCAAAGCAGGGTGGATTAGGCTCTAACATTGGTCCTTGGCTCAAATCCATTGGGGTTGGTCGTTCTGAATTTGGGTTTTTCATGCCTTTCCCTTGGTCGTTAGGCGAATGCTGGGATGGGATTTCTAAATTTTTCATTTCATTTCATTTCATTCCGCTGGTTATGTTATAGGTTTGAAAGTGCCAGGCAAGGTAGGCTGGTTCTGTATGCGTTATGGCGGTGGTTTGCACTTGGGAAGGTTTCTGCTCTAACGTCTGGTAATGGTAGCGAATCTTCTGAGAGGCTCTAACTCCTTGAAGTTAGATGCCGGGGTATTCTATGTTAGGGACCCCGTCTACATTCGTAATTGCCTCGCCGCCCCTGAATGCTACTTTCCTCTCGCAAGTATCCCTACTGTGGGCGCAGACACAAACGGCCAGTCCTTGAGCAAGTGCAAACACCAAAATAATCTCATTCGTCTCTACCATTCCACCCATTCCACGTGTATAGGTTACTACAGCTGCGGGAAAGTTTATCAGAGTTATTGTTGAGTCTTTCTTTGGCCTGCCGGTTGTTAATGAGGATACCGTGGCTGTAATAACAGCCATTCATCCATTGCAGTGATAGCAAATATGAGTCTCAACGTTAGACTGGGAAAGAAAAAGGTGTAGGGACTGCCGATGCGACTGCGCTTAAGGGAGTTAACCAATTCCCTCTACTTTTAACACTAAACCGATAATTAAGTATTTAAATAAAAAATAATTTAACAAATGCTCTCAAGTTGCAAAGGGCGACTGGAGTATATTCAAACGTATACATTATATAGGTACTCTTTACGGTCTTAGAATGAAAGAAGTGCGTTATTTTCTTCAATTATCATAACACCGCTTCTATTTGTAAAAAACTGGATTTTATTTCTTTTTTATCTGATGGAATTTACATATTTATAACCGTTAGTGTTAAAGTGCCAGATCACCTGTATTGATATTCTGGTAACTGTAAATTAGTTTACATTGCCGTAGTGACGAGAAATGTCGCAGATTTTATATTTTGCAGGTCTAAAATGTAAATATCACATGTACTTCCTGCGATATATATATATATATATTAGCTTTTTTATTATTTATTTGGTTTATTTACGTACGCTCTTTTAACATCTCAGGTCATCAGCGTCCCATTCAATTTAGGGCTTGGAACGGCCGATCAATTTTGTTCAGAAGCCTTATCTTTTAGGCTTGAGGTTCTTTATCGTGCCATAAATCTACGACACGGGATCCATGGCTTTACTTCCATTCTGAAGGAAGCCATACTTAGGATTTTTACGCCCGAAAAAATTCATCGACCCTAGTCGAGAACCCGCGATCTTGGGTTTACGAGACTGGTATGGTTACCATTGGACCACGAGGACCGACTTCAACTACTTTAAGTTACGCCCGCAAACAATAACGTGAAACATATCATAATATTTAGTCAAATATATGTACTTCTCATTTGACGCAACAGTCCGGGGCGAGCCTTAGCCTACAGCGGCGACCTCTGCTGCCTCTACCTCCGTCTTATGACTTCATTGATAGAGAACAGTATTGCAAGGGGGCATGTGATCAGCATGCCGGCACCTCGCCGGTAGCCTATCACGCGGCTTCGTGATCAAAGAACGCCAAACGCCAACTCTCCATCAGACAGATTCCCAATTATCCTCATGAGGCTGGGTAGACCCGTTCCAGGACTCCCTAACTTAGAAAAAATCCTAAGTACCAGGAATCGAAGCAGAGCCTTCTGGCCAGCAGTATACCAAAAAGGCGGTCAGTCAAATATATTATTCTTTTTTTTTTAAATAATGTTTAAATTTTTTAATTGACTAAATGTTGACTCTTTAATCTGGAGCTGAATTTTATGTGGACTTGCGAATCTTTGTAAAACGCGTGAAAATGAATTCATTATAACTCCAATTACCGGATTAAACTTAACGAGATTCAGCGTTGACTCGCGGAGCTGTTAACACACAATACAAACTGTCAGATCAGCTACTACTGCTGACACAACGAATTCCGGTAACTGCCTAGATGTCTAAATATATAGAGTGATGGGCTTTCACTGATTTCTCCAGATAGATAACAACATGGCAATGACAACTAGAGCGATTTGGGTAATTGTTGTGGGATATTCTTTTCTAAGATGCTAATTCGAGTCCATTTTCTCTTTAGTACTTGATACTCGTATAAAACACTCTCAAGGCACTGGGAGAACATTTTCCTAACGAGAAATCTAACAACTTTAAATTTAGTTTATATAATAAATAAACAGTAGATTGAAATATCTCGTATTTTGGGGTGATTATAGTTTGAATGTTTTCGATTTACATAATGGATAAAATTAATAAGTTACAGTTAAATCATTTAGAAAAACTGGCGAAAGTTACATAGTGCATGATCAAAAATCAGAGAAAGATGGAGCTGGAATACTTTGAAAAGATAATGAACTTTGAAATAATTAAGGGCTTTACTTTCACTTCAATTTCTCAATTTGTTCCTCGAAGGATGAGCCGACCATTTTTGCTAATTTTTGACGTTAATTGGGCGTAAGCATTCATTTTATTAATAAAATAGCTGCTTTTGTTGTATATAATTGCAATTTTTATTCCATTCAGATTATAGATATTAAAAACCTATTTTAAATTTGGAGACCATAGAATCAAGTTTATATATAAAAGCGTGAACCTAAGTACAAACATGGCGTAACCCATGTCATTTTCCTACTAAATCATATATATGTAACGTATTTATTTTCCACTTGTTATTAGCACAAATACTCCACCTATATTCAGCACAAATGACATAACAATCCATAAATAATTGTCATATAAACTAAATTTAGAGTTATATCATGTGTCCTCCCTCGCAGTACACTTAAACATAAGATTGGTACTAGCCAGAAGGATGGATATATGAAATAACGTAATAAAAGCATAATGCACTCTTATAATCGATTTAAGGATAGTGTGCATGGTAATTATAGTATTCAGAGCGCTAAAGCTCAAAATAAATGTTACATATTCCTATGCATAGACTTGAGCAATGTGATCATATGGTTTTTTTTTTTTTGTTTTTTTTGGCAGAAATTGAACCGTTATCCACATTGATGAAAATGTTTGTTATATGGTGCCTATTTGGAACTCCAAAATGAAGAGCTTTAAAAAAAAAAAAGCAAGTGGAAATTTTTGGAGCTAAACTTAAATTTAAAATTCAACTAGAGTGATGCGAAAACACTGAACACCCCCTGTTTTGAAGAAACGAGTGCAAACTCTTCTTCCTCGAGGGACAAACACTTGCTACTCCAAATTAAGATCATCTATTGGAGAAAAAAGCATTCTCGTCGAATATACTAAAAAGGAATTCCGAATGATTCTGTGTTGAATAAATGTGATATGACAAAATCTCTTCACCTGTAAAATACCGGGTTTAGCTATAATCAATCCTGTAGTTCAGAATACTAGATATACCGAGAATTAGCATAAATTAATATTTTATTTACGTTTTTCGAACCTATCTGATATGGTGAAAATTATTTGATCTCAAGTGATGCGAGTAATCACTTTTGGTGTATACAATATATCCTAAAGTAGTGGAAAACCCATTCTCAACTTATAATGGAAAACTAAATTTATGATTCAAATTTACGCATTAAGACCTGTACCAAGATTTTGCACAGTGCACCCGCAAGCAGTTTTTGGGTAAAGGCTTGATAAAAGTAAATATTTCAGCTATTTTAATACATTGACAATGTTCTAGCGCTCTACAAGGATTTGTTTTGCTATGTTCCCTTAATTTTTATCATCTAATATGAGACAGATCGTAAAAAAAATTACCCACCTTCTGGACATTGGGCAGTATACCTGTTGCTTCAATTTGTGTGTCGACTTAATAGGGCTTTGAGAATCCAAGCTGGAACATCCGCGACCGCAACAGGTGTAAGCACGGACGGGGTCCGGTTTATTTTACTTCGCAACTGATTCCATTCTAAGCAATTTTTCACCAAATTTTTTAATGGATTCCTGTTCATTGCAGGAACACGAACACCATTATATTTGACTCCAAATTTTACCGCGTTTTCTTCATAGAACCTCCACCATTGCAGTTGTTTGTTGCACAGAGTACACCTCGAGCGCATGGCTATGGACACTTCCTTACGGCACAAGCAGCTTTTTCCTACTGAAATAACCACAAATCATGATTTGCGATAACCGTCCTCCTCCTTTTTTCTTTCTCTTCTCCGGCAGTGTTCCTTCGTTATATGGCTCGCCGTAGTCTTGGCTGTATGCACGCTAGAGGGTAGCTCGCAGTGGCCGAGTAGTTGTTTCGTGGGCTGGCCAATATATTTATAAAGTCATTTGAATTTGAACTTTGTGAAAATGTATAGTATCACAGGGATCAGAATGTATACTTTTTATTTGCTCTATAAATATTTCTTTTAAATTTCTTTTATTTTACCGTGACGATCACTGCGTCCTCTACCTCCATCACATGCTTTTATTGGTATTTCAGGGAGCATGTGATAGCATACCGCATCCCGCTGATCGCTATATTGCGGCCTACTAGATCGGAGATCTCCACCTCTCCATCAGGTAGCTTCTCCGTCGTTCTCACGAGGCTGAGTGGACCCGTTACAACCTCCCTTTCTTAGAAAAATTCCTAAGTAGGTGCCGGGAATTGAGCAGTCAGCAACACTAACCACTAGACCAAGGAGGTGGTCATTTACAGCTTTAATAGAAGATATTAAAATAGCATCAATGAACATTATCCAATACGAAGGAGTGTAAATATCCTTTTTTTTTTAAATTTCGCAATCAAATTTATTATCATGTAATTAATTTTTCCTTACTGCTCATAGAAATTTTACGACGTGTCTTGAATTAATACTTTTGTGCTAAACTGGCTAATATAGGTGAAAATAGCCATTGTGTAGTATAACATTAAAGAAAGGCAGTCAGCATTAGAGGAATATTACATTTGCTATGCAGCAATAAAAACTGTAGAAGCTAGGAAAGCGTGAAACATTCGCCCCGCAGTGGGAGACTTGCTTCCTCTGTCAACACTTGAAAATGCGGTGCATTCCACCAGTAAATAACGCTAGACCGCAGATAAAACGGAGAATTAAACGAACATTGGGTGTCTTCCATAGGCGTGCTTGGTGTTCTAGTTAAGTTTTGAGAATACTATTTTTTTATATTTGTTTCTAATTCGCACAATTTTGATTAAGTGGTGTTACTTTAAATCGTGCAGCAATAACAATTACGAAGCAAAATTTTCCGAAAAGTGTACGATTATGAACAAAACAAGCTATTATTATTTTGGAAGGTAAAATATTTGGACAAAAAAATTAAATAAAAATAAGCAAACCAGTTGTGAATGTGTAAAGTTTATTTCAGAGAGATACAATAGCTACTCGATTAATGCTTTGTTTGCCACGAACTGCGATAAATAAACAGTATTTTGTAGCATTAACATTTCTTATGAATTACACTCATATGACAGAATAAAGATAAAAGAACAAGAATATAGCTTATAAGCCCTACTTTTTCTGTGCAATGGATTTATCTTTACAGAATCAATAGACACTGTGCCAAGATTGACTCAAAATAACTATATACATGTTAAGACACGCATAGAACAGAACAATTCCGGTATGCTCAGTAATGTGTTTTCGTTTCGTTTTGTGTTTTTTTTTTCCCCTTACTATAAGTGAAGAAATCAGCAGGCGGGGAAGAATAATATCATTGCAGTACAGGCAAATATGTCAGTATATTCCGTTCGCTGGTATTTTAATCAGGCGTAAGACATGAGTATGACCATAGACCTGTTGGCGCGTGCCAACCCTCTGTGGAAAACAAGCTCGTGATCGAAAATGCAGCGTTGTCACATTTCTGCTTAGCTTTACATGATTATTTAAGGTTTTGCGTAGAAACTACTACCTTCTTTAAGCAACGTCTCACATCCGCGTTTACTACATGGTCATTGTGAAGAGCGGATATTCTCGAGCAACCTAAATCCGGGCAAGTATAAATCCTCCCATTGACCAAATCACTAGTGAATAGAGCTTAAAACTTAATTAATATTAATTATATCAAATAAGCTGCAAAATTTGAACATTCTGTTTCTAACAATAATATCTTTTACATATAAAATGTTCGACGACTTAATTAGTAAAACAACATTTTTATTAAAAACATTCCTGCACTTTGAATTTTGTAACTGTTAAACTAAAATGAATAACATGCAAAGGCAAAAGTGAAACTAAAGCTCATCGCTTAAAAATTAGTAGAAAAGGTAAGATAAAAGAAAACATGAAAATCACATCTCGCTTTACGCAGCATGGAAAGGAAAAGTTAGCATGTTGAATATTATTTTTTATAAATATTTTGTGGCATCTTTTAAACATAAGGCATTGTTAGCATTTCAAGAGAAGATATTGACATTGTTATTTTTAATTGTGATTCTCCATAAAATGCAATGGAGGTGTACGCATCATAAGATTAAATGTATTAGATTAAATGACAGTGGTTCCCTTACCTTTGGAGATGCTGCCAGCGCTAAAGTAGCTATTCTAGTTCCTCACTGCAAAGTTCATAAGTGCGGAGCATACGGGTCAGTCTCTGACGCTCTGCCTCTTGATTCTTGATTAAGACTCCCCTGCTCTTGACTAAGACTATTTGTCATATTTAAACGAGCCTTTTCCTTTACAGATAAAGCTTGGTATTCGCTATATCTCTATGTTGACACTATTAAGTTTCCAAAGAGTTACTGATCTCAGATTCGTCCTAGTTTCCAATCGAATGTTCTAGGAGTATTCTTTATCGCCTATCTCTTGCTTAATAGAGCTAATTATCTACACTAATGATCTTACGTTGTGTGCCGGCCAGGAAACAGCAGTTGCCTATAACGCTAGGTAAGCGTTTTTGTCACGTATTCAAGTTGTTCGACCTACTTGAGAAATTTCAAAGCTATCGCCATCTATTTATTTACGGACGCTCTTTAGCATTTCAAGTCATCAGCCTCCCATTAAATTCAGGACGTGAAACGGTCGATAATTTTTGCTCGGAGGCTTCTTCATTCGGACTTGAGCTTCTTTTACATACCGTAAAATGGCGAAATAGGATCCACCTTTACTTTCCTTCCGAAGCAGATCTATTGTAAGATAATGCCCAGCTAAAAGAAATTTTACTTATCGTAGAAATTTTCCATTTTTTGATCTTTGACTCTAACATGTGATATGTTCCTTAACAAATTATCCTTTCTGCGCGATCTACTTATTCCTCTAGTTTAGCCATACCAGCCTTCTAAACCCAAGATCGCGGGTTCGATCCCTGCCAGGACCTATGAATTTTTTGGGCGTAAAAATCCTAAGTATGGCTTCCTTCGGAAGGGAAGCCGTGGGTATCGTGTCGTACATTTACGGCACGATAAAGAACCTCAAGCCTGAAAGAGAGGCCTCTGAGCAAAATTTGTCGGACGTTTCATTCCATGATTTGAATGGGACGCTGATGACTTGAGAAGTTAAAAGAGTGTCCATAAATAAACCATATCAGTGAACTCATAGTTTATCATTGAGGTTCTGTTACACTGTATAACCAGGTTACTTAAACTGTTTCTTTTCTTTTCTTCATACAAGAATATACTGAAACAATCTTCCAGCTTCACGTCACACTGTTTACGATAGAAAGTAACTATAAATTAAAATTGAAAGTTTCTTATATAGAATAATGTAAATAAATAACAAGTACTAGTTGTTCAGAACAATAAAATGTTTTACTTTTATATGCGGCAGATTAACTCTCTTACTGCATACACTTTACAGACTTTATTGATAAACTGGGAGTTAACTTAGCTGTGTGTCGTACCTCATACACGCACAATATGCATCCTTGTGATATGTGATACATTCAGGAATACATTCTTTTCAATGTGCTGCTGGAAATGTTAGTAACCATATTTAGCTCAACTCTGCCCGCGTACGGACAGTGAAGCCAAGCCTCGCCCTACATATGTCCACATTGCGCCTGAATGCACGCGGCATCATTGATTGTCTGACACGTTCAAACACCGCAGGTGTATCACAGAACTGATGGCAACCGACGTGTGTACGATGTCAGCAATGAAATAGGTTTAGTAGCACACACTTTTAGCTCGTATCTACCTCTTGGTACGCAAATAGAGTTGTGCTGACTGCCAACAGTGAACGCAGCGACATTTCAAAGTTCTGGTTACTTGGCAAATAAACTTATATACTCTGCACGCACAAATTTTCCTCTAAAATGAGTGTAATGTTGAAAAGGTTTAATATTTCGTCAAGGCCTGGTCTCTTAGCCAAATGCCCAGTTAAACATTTTCTGTAACTAGCTGACAAAATTTCTCCTGAATTTGCGGCAAAAAATATGCAATGTATTTTAAATTGTGACATTTGAAATTTTCCACCATTCATCATTTTTCAACTTCAAATATCTTCATACATTTCGTAAAGACACATATAAATTTGCATGTACTTAATGTGTTTCTTTCGATAGATAGATTTGATGTGTTCACACTTTGTCAACGAAATGTGACACTATTAGTGCACTGAAAAACGAACGGAACGGATGTGTTTCTAGGTTTTGGAAATGGGCTCTAACTGGTCATGGCGATGTTAACCATGACACGTCATGTTTTGTGATTCGACATGTGCTTTTTAAATCTTTCAGGTAGCAAAGGTTGATTTTGTTCCGAATTTGAACGTAAAGTTGAAAAGTAAAATACAGCAAAAATATCTAACCATATATTGAGTGAATAGTGCAGAAAAACGTTGCGTAAATAAAATGTACAAAATTAATGAAACAGCAACAGGTTACCTATGTGCATGAAATGGTGTAAAATACCAACAGTGTTACAGAGAGAAAGGGATTATTTTTTTTTTTGATTCGTTTTATTTAATGACGCTCTTTAACATCTCAGATTATCAGCGTCCCATTCAATTCCGACCGTGAAACGTCCGAAAACATTTGTTAACAGGCCTCTTCTTTCAGGCTTGAGGTTCTTTTCATGCCATAAATGTACGACATGGGACCCACGGCTTTACTTTCCTTCCGAAGGATGCCATACTTAGGATTTTTACGGCTGAAAAAATCCATCGATCCTGGCTGGGTTTGACCCCACGACCTTGGGTTTAGAAGGCAAGTAATGGTTACCACTACACCACCAGGACCGACAAAGAGAAGAGGGAGGATGGGAGAGAGCAGATGATGCATAATTTTGAGACTCCGGAATGGGTCGAGAATGCGATCATCAATGCGACCCAAAAGGGTGGAGAAAGAGGAGAAAATAGATTGTTGTTAAACTTCAATTAGCACATGAGCGTTTACTTTGTGTCATGAAACTACATAAGTAACATCGCTTTCGATAATTCAAAGTGAGGTATGCATTGCTTTCCTTCTTTGTATAAGTCGCGGAACTCTTGTTTGTTACTGTAACTCATTTAAAGAACAGAGATTCGGATTTCATTCTCTTCCGTTCGTATTGCCTTTCTTTTCCGTCCTTTTAAGGAATGACGATTTTATTGCCATTCCTGCCCGGAAGTGAGTACGTGCTCTGCTTACGTATTCGATTCGAGAGGCTCCTTATGAAGGAACAAAAATACGCCCTCTCCTGGCTCCAAAAGCCTAAAGTTTAGTTCATGGCAACATGGAAAGTAGGTCGAAGACATTTTTACTTCCTTTCTTTCCTTCCACTGTTGTCTGGAGGTGGCGTGCCGGCAAGAAGGGCGCGGTTTGCAAGTAAATGAAAAGCAAACAGAGCGCACACTCTGGTAGAGTGTAGCAATACATTAACTTAAGCCGGGGTGGAACTATAGTAACTGATGCAGCAAGAAATCTTGTTGATGAAACGCTTATAGAGATTCAGAGCTTTCAATAACAGTTGGAATTACGGGAGTGAAGAACATCAAAGTCGGTTTCCTAACTTAATTCGGTCAGTGAACAGTAGCGCAAAAATTGAATAGCTTAACTCTGCTTCTAATACCCACGTATTAGACTTAATTATTGTTGAATTGAAAATCAAGGAGCTTTGTTTTATGTTTTCGTGGCCCTGCGATTTCGATGCAGGGTGTGAATAGTGTTACTTCAATTGGACAGGTTAACTGCATCACAACTGACGTCAATATGAGGACAGACGGGTTCGCGTCTTATGTTAGTGGTCCTCTAGCGGACGGAAATACAGCAACACTTATACCAGTCAGCGGTGCACTGTGATCTGCTAAAAAAATGAGTGAAAAGAAGCTTTGTTTCCTTAACCGTGTCGCTAGACCAATTATATTGTCCGTTTGCGAAAATGATTGATTGTACGTCAGAAATTATATACTAAGTATGTTACTGAAAAGCGAGCCCTCGTTTTGAATGTGTACCTTTTATGTAAAAAAAATTATCCAAATTTCATAGGTGGTAAGTCTTCTTTACTTAGAATCTTACTTTCAAGAAAGTCAGGATAAGAGAAAGATATTAGTTGAAAGGGACGACGTGCTTGCTTCAGGACTATGTATTTGCACACAGTGGAACGTAAGAATGAGATTGAAAATCAACCTGTTATATATGTACATGCAACATATATTCATAAAAATAATTTGAACCCTAAATTCAAAGCGAATTTGAATTAGGGATATCCAAATCTGCAAACCCAGAACAAAGAATTGTGATAGTGCTTGCTGGTGGAAAAGAAGGATTTGTGTCGAAAGCTGCACTTATATTTAAGTCTGGTCTTAAATCTGGCGATTTTTAAGGCGATGAATTTTAACAATTGCACAGAGGAACAATTTTTACCGGCATCCCTCCAAACTGTATTGTGGTTACTGATAACTCACGATACCATAATATTCAAATCCACCGCATCCCTTGTTCTTGTTCTTCTTCACACACACACACACACACACACACACACACACAGAGAGAGAGAGAGAGAGAGAGAGAGAGAGAGAGAGAGAATGCGGAAATGATAGCCTGCCTACGATAGAAACATATGACGTTCGATAATTGTTTAACAAGACCTGAATTATAGCAAATAAACCGGTCTATATATACTGACTGTATATGCTACGGCCATACAGTGTTAAGACTATTCCCTTATCACCCAGAATTGAATCCAATAGAATTAGTATAGAGTTCAGTGAAGCGATGTGTACGGTCCTGAAACATACACAGAAACTTTTCAGACTCAACCAAATATGATTAAAGGGGCTTTCGCCTACATCGTCAAAGAATAATGAGATGAACACACAAAGCACATTAGAGAAACGTACTGGCATACTGATTGCTTAATGGATCAAATAGAACCCATTATCATCAGAACGGAAGAGGGACCTTCTGCAGTTCCTCTGAAAGAGACGGAAAGCGCCGACAGCCGACATATGCAGATTAAATGGTCATCTCTATTTCTCGCTGTTGTTAATATATTTATTTCATTTTGATAGAAGTAGTACGAATGCAATGAGTTGCTCATTGAGAACTGCTAGTGCACCACTGAACCAGGAGGCTTGGCTGTTTGCTTTCCACTTCTACATTTCGCCACAGCTCCGGGACTTGGAGTACGATTGTAACTACTGATCATTATTGCTGTGATTCCTATCGTGGCATTAGACTTTAGAAAAGCGGAAAAGAATAAATATAATTAATGCCTGTAGAAGAAAGTTATGTATTTCAATAAGCAAACATTAGTGCAGATTCATGTGTAGATGTACAAACTCTCTATTAGAGTACCTGAACTTTAATACATATTTTTATTTATACGATATAAAAACAACGTATAACTTGTTTTTGCGTTGATTATATACCTTTCAATGATAAATATTGGTTTCGTACATGGATAACGAAGACTGGTTTAAAAGTTGCAAAAGACAGGCAAAATAACACTTAAAACGTGTTATACAAGCAGTAGAAATGAATTCAAACGCAATGATCCTTACATTTCCAAAGGAATAGTTTTAAATTGTTTTATCTGAAACGGTATGTGGTTTCTTTTTCAATAATAAGAAAACAATTTAATTAATAATTGTTTTATTTTTTAACCAACAATATTATTTGTAAAGAAAAAGTTAAAAAATACACATGATATTTACCAAACAACTTTTCTCCTTAATATTTTCCTGTTAACAATTTGCATATTACGAAAGAAGAGTGTATTCGTTGCTGGGTCTAACAAAGGATGCAGCTGGAATGTCCGAGGCAATAAATAATGTTTTAAGTTGGTATCTCAGAGAAAATGCATGAATGCGAATCACGTAGAGCAGCCTCGTTTTCGTTAAGGATGAGCGGCATTAAAAAGATATTTCTCCTTATCGGTCACTGTCGCTGTATAAGCCTTTGTAATCGGAATCGCGAGGCGCTGTACTGCAGTGATACATTAACAAGTAAGTAATAAAATCACAAAACGAAACAACTACAACCACCAGCTTACCCAACTTGCATTTTTATGATCCTTCTTCATGGAGCATTTCCTTTAAAAAACGAAATCCCCCGCAAAACATTCATTACAACTGCTGAACAAATATAAAAGTTTCCCACAATGTTTGATGATTCATTTACATATTTTCTGAGGATTACCAATAAAAAGTATTTTCCCATAAATCCTGACTCTTTAACGATAGATGGGAGTTTCATAATGAAGCATTCAAAGTAGCAGAGATAGAGGCTTTATAGTTTCAAATAAAAAATATCCACACCTACCATATTTAGGTAATCTTATGGACATTGGCACTAACTAAAAGCAATTTCTTTATCCCAAGTCCTGCTACAACACAAGTGTATGCAATTTGTGCCACTTGAATTTAATGTATGCAAAGTCCATTTGCATTCCTTTGCGGGATCGCTTCACGTCTAGCGAACGGTCCGTCGATCGGTCGGTTCGAGCTGGTACCGCGGTAAACGGGCAGCTATGATTGTTACTAACATTCAGACACATTTACTCACCATTTTGAAGCAAGAAAATGCTGGAATCGCCTACCTTCATTTTCCATACATACATCGGATTAGGAAATTAACTTATTACCCTTTGGAGTTTCCTCTGAGAAATGGAAAACATTTCTTAACGAATATTATTTTTCATTTAATCTAATGTGTGTGGATTTATCTTGTCAACATTTTCCTTTGATGCCTCCCCAGAGATAAAAATCGCAGGGAGTTAAATCAGAAGAGATATAACTGTATTTGTCGATGCGGAGTCCTGTTGGAAAGTTGCGAACCTACGTTCCCTCACAGTTAATTCACGGAAAAAGTATTGCAACATACCTATTAATATTCATTTTTTTAATAAAAGAATCAATTACTCTCTCGTCACTAATGGCGCACCGCGTTCCAATCTTTTGATTGGAATTGATTTTGATTGGGTTCCTAATTAAGTACTTTTAAGTTTTCCGGTATTTTTTGTTTTGTGAATTAACATACCCACTTAGGTGAAACCAAGATTCAACCTAAATAAAATTAGATTAGAACCAATTTCTTCATCATGCACACTATTCAAAATCCTTTCAGTAAATCTACTTCTGAATGCAGGGTCAACCGGTTTAAGTTGAACTACAGTAATTTTATTCGAGCAGAGGAATGGGACATTTCTTTTTGCTGAAAAAAAAAACATGGATGGTGGCTGCACTCCCTTAATAATATGCATTATCAGAATTATTAATTTCATGACTTATATAATCAGTTCTGCTTATCACATTTGCTTTATTGTATATTAAATTAAACTTTTGTAATGATATTGTTGAACGCTCGCTAACAGGAATATATTCATGATAGTTATGCTATGTGTAAATAATCAAAAATAATTTGAAAATTACTCTGTGTTCTGCATTTCTAGTTAGCTGAGTTGTATGAGATAGCCGTGCATCTATACCATTATTTTGGGGGGAAATTTTTAACAAAAGAAAGAAGGGTCGCTTCAAGGTTCTTCTTTTGGATACAAGCCGGAAGCTTTACTTTGTTTAGTTGTTTAAAAGGAGAAAATTGTAAAGAAATTGTCGTCTTGGGGGAAGTCACAGGAGCTTGGGGTGTAGAAAAACCCGTAAAATTTAAAGAGTCAACAAATCGTCCATGATTTAAAAAACGGAGAATGGACAGAGTTTTGCGTAAGAGCAAATAAAGTCCGTTTGCAAAGCCCCGTAGCCAATAAGAGTAGGGGTAAGAGGAAACGTTCTCTAAACTTCTATCAGGAAAATTTGGAAGATTACTATAGTGTCTCAATTGCTACAATTTAAGAAGTAGCATAAAAAAGCAATTTGAGGTCTCAAGAGACACATTTGAAGTTTGGAGCTAGGGGAGGCAGGACGTAACTTGATGTTTAGATTCAGAGGAGGCAGGTAGCGTCATTTTCAGGTCCGAGCCTGTGTAAGGTAATGCATAAATAGTGACAACATTCAGTGAGTGTTAATGATAAATTGTAGTGTTTGAGTGAACTTTCGGGAATAGAAAACAACATTAATACGAATATGTTTAGACAAAGGGAATATGTGAGAGTAGAGAATTTAAAGCACGCATATTCAAATAAAGTGAAGTTTAATTTTGCGGTTACGAGCGTCTAACAGAGTTGCAATATATATAACGTGACTTTGTATATTGTTGTGAACAATTCAGTTGCTAAGATAAATGTGAATCACAATCTTACGTTCACCTTCTTATTAACATACGGTGATGTGCACGTAGACAGTGAGGAATCAACGAACAATAAACTGTGGTTACAATGAAATTCACGAACCGTCTTCTTTCACCCCAGCTATCCATCCCCTTCTTCCCCTTGATATAAATACCAGGGAATCCAGCACATCTACGTGGAATGGTAACTTTTCGAACTTGTAACTAGGAACGTACGAGTTAAAGCCAAGGCATCTTCAAGAGAATAATCGTCAGTGAAAGGGAGACAATGCAGCATCTGGCCCATACATTAGCGGCCCGAACTACTTAACCCATTCCCAATTAAACAATCTAAAGATCAATAATTCAAAACCAATCTCCATTCAATAATTAATATTCAAGTCAACCAGTCTTTCCACACGTCCTACCATTCAAAATTTGTTACACGTTCCACAGCATGTGCAATGTAATCGAACTTTCTTCTGTGAGTACTGTACGTTGTTGTGTATATTTTTTTAAATTAAAATACTTCCTGTTTCAAGGAATTTATTTACCGATCTGTGAATCGAACTTCGCCTTAGAATTTCAATATCAGGGAATATCTCTTGAAACTATCATCGTACATCACGAGTCGATTCTTTACGAACGTACAAGTCATAAATATTCTTTGGGGAATATAACATCTCAATTGAGCTACATTAACGGAATTGATACACTATATTACACCATTCAATGAATACTTAGTACACTGTCACATAACACTCAAGAACACGATCGTACTTCCTAGAGTTAAACTTGTACTGACCTCCCCTTCGGCTTCCCGCTGGACTTTCAAGCATGGGAACGGAATGGGTGCACAGTTCGGTTATCTGCGCCCAACTGCACATAGAGCGATCTCTCGAAAGAAAAGACACGCAATAATTATAGAGATTTTAAAGGGGTCTTAGATAAGTAACTTGATAAAGGGAATATATCATCTGTTCGAATTTAAAGTAATGGCATTAAAATTCTGAAGAACTAGTAAACCACATAACTTATGCGTAAGCATACTTCATCATAAAATAAAAATAAATAAATACTCTATTCCCTAGGTCCCGAATCTATGATCTTCGAAACCACAGTATGTCGCCTTATCAATTAAGCCAATGAAGTAGGTAGCTCCTTCTAGACTAAACTGCACGACAAGATAAATCAGTTAACCTGTTCAGTGTCGCACTGTCACGTGGTTAGCCCAAACATTTAAAAAATTTTATAGCATTAAATTTTTAAAAAAGTGTGTGTGTTTTAAAGACAAACCATTTGCCTGATCAGAGCACATGGGCTGCAGCGGGCAGTAGTCTAATCCATTTGTAAACTTCGCACCGATATGTCTGCAGACCCTTACGCTGAATCTTGAAAAGTTGTGATGAGCTATTGAATATCGCGATTTCCCCACTCTCGAAGCAAGTTTGAAGACATTCTAGAGAATTTTTACTTCATTTCCCTTTAACACTAATTCATCAGCATCTAGTTTAAATGTTTTTTATCATCGCAAAACTCAGTTAATTTCCTTCGTAGGCCATAGATTTCCTATATCAAATTGCTTGTCTAGACCGGGGTGTGATTCATTTACACCCGGTATATAAGAGCACATTAAAAACAGAGAATATTCCAAAAGTATCATCCATTATAATGGCAACCTCACACATCTTTCTTCTTTTTAACAATAATTAATCTTAATGTAACCGAAGGTTGGACGTGGCGTGGGTGGAAGGGGATAAATTTACACACACATTTTAAAAACTATCTCCATCAACGGCACAAATTCATCTTCTTGTGAGCACCTTCAAGCGCAAAGCCAGTGTTCACGTTGAGAAACCCCTATGAATACGGAAACATTTCCAGCGAGATAGATGGACTGGGGTTCATAGGAGCTCAGCCTGTATATTTTTTTATGTTAAATAACATCCTTCCTGGAACCTTCATTAGCTTGAAAGCGTGCACAGGTTTAAACTAATAAAACAAACTATAACAGGTAGGAGTACAATAATCTATCAGGCAAAACAATAAACACGTTTCACTATACGGGGTTTTCTTACATGTGTCCAAAACTATGAAACATAGATCTACACATTAAACACGAAAATCCTTAATCAATACAGCTTTTCAAAATCTGCCACCAGAATTTAGCTAAGGCTCAGAGTTTGCAAGCTTTGACCCATAATTAGATAATTACTTGTAAATGTAATAAAGGTAAAACAGAGCAGCAAAGAACAGAACGTTATGCAAACATTGTATATAACTGTTCAGTACAATTAAACCTCATTACAATTTGACAAATATATATATATATATATATATATATATATATATATATAGAAAAAAACGTTTTATGTTACTGTACAACATATTTAAAAACATAAATACATTAACCAGTGGATATTAGATAACCATTTGTACCAATATCTTCCATGCAAATTCATTAAGTTAGGTTTTCGATCTAAATTCACAAGCGGATTTAGTAGTGGTGGTGGTGGTAACTTTTATTGTAGTAGTTTTTAATATACACAACGAAGTATAACCGTCGCATGGATCTTACGGCTGTACATGCTAATGCCGTCCTTGTAACAATCAAAATATACATACATATGTACATATACACACATCACACGTTTTCTATGAGTCATTTTACGAGCTGATTTGTGTAATCGCACCAGAGCCATGAAAGATCATATCAAGATCAAAATGCATAAAGCTTATTTTTCACTCCTTACTCAAATACGGCGTTTTATTTTGAAGAGGGAATGATTTTAAAATTTAAATAACCTGATTTTTTTTTATAAAATGAGACGTGATCTTTGGAACACACTGTATATGTATGCCAACGAGATGGTATAATGATGTCTGCTATATGTACTTTGCTCAAAACAAAGACTAAAACAAGATAAGTGTGGTGAAAATAATATAATTGGTGACTATAAACTGGAAGCCGGGGTTATAAGTACACGTAATATCACGCGTCGCCCCTTGAAGAATAAATCTTCCATAATAGAGAAAGCTTATGGAAGTCTGCAGGTATTTGAATCATACGAGAGAGGTTCGTAGTTCCGCGCATGGAGGAGGACACGGTAGTTCAGTTGGTTAGAGACTCGGTCCGGAAGGTTAAATTTCCGCGGTTCAAAGCCCGACAGCGAATCGAAATATTCAAGTCTTGATTCGTTTACAAATTATATATATAAATAAAAATAAGGTAACGCTTTGAATAATGTAACTAAAATAACAAGAACTAAAAAAGCAGAAATAGACGAAACATTTAATATTCACGCAATTTTAATTATATTTTAAAGAACACTAGTTGTTCGAAATATAGCAAAAATAATGTAAATATTAATACTTTATCTGTTTCTACTTCTTTAGTTTTTGTTATATATAAATTGTAAGTATATGTTGTACATGTAAGTTGGTACTTGATTCAGTGTGTCTAGAAACTCATAGTTTGACTCCTCCAAGAATGAGTGTTTGTTGAATGTTACAAAATGAACTAGAAAACTTTGGGGATGTAGCTTCAGAGCTGCTTCATTAATGTTATTAGAGGGCTAGAGCACTCAAGCTAAGCACGTTCTCTAAAAAAATGTAATACAAAATTTGTGCAAGGAAATAGCTATGAAATAATTATACTCAATAATCCGCCCCGCCAAAAGCCAGTGTAGGAGCCATAAAGTTTCTGGATGCATAATGTGTTCCCCCATCCTCTTCATTTTATAGCGCTGCGTTGTTGAAGGGAGGAATGGAATGGGGAAGTAATGTAAATATGGGGAAGATTATTAGTTGATAAAACCGAGCGAAGGCAGCTTCCAAAGCGGATACTGCGCATGTGATGGGATCGGTGAAAGCTAAAAGAAGGGGGAAGGTAGGTATAGAAAGAGAGGTAAGGGAGAAACGGCAACCCGTTATCGAATTCAAACGATATATAAAGCAGGAAATTGCGGAGTTTCGTCATTTCGTCATACGCCCAAAAATATAAACGGCTGCAGAGAGTTGGCGGGAGCTAGCACATACATGCCTAAATGACTGAGAGGGAAGACTTTGTTTGCAGCCAAACTGGCTCACTTTTGTTGAGCTTGCAGAATTTTTCTCCGTTAAATTTACTAACTGACAAAAGAACGGGCTTCGGTCTATTTATCTTCTACATGAAATAGTCTTTTTCAGATGTTATATTCCAATCTAGTACTCATTTTATGAGTTTGCTATTTATGTAATATAAAATGGATAACCCCTTTTAAGTTGACAACATGAGTTTAGAAGCACTGTTACTGAAAATTATCTATAACGTAAATCAGGCATTTTGTAGTAACATTAAATTTAATACAACATATAGGTAAAAGTTGTAGGCAAACTATTATAAATAATGGATTAACAAATAATATATATTTTTATTGACAAAACAGTAACGACTCCGCGTAATTGTGGGCTGCCACAATGGACGGAGCATAGTAGTACAAATGAATAAATGTAGAAACAAAAAGTTAAATAGATAATAATGAAGAGAACAACAGAAAAACAGGAAACAAACACTTATAAAAAGTGTGAATTATGAAAATCATATCTTATTTAACATTGTTCTGTAAGGATTCTTATTGGCTGTGCAAGTGATGGAGAAGTAGAAAGAGAGACTCACGTAGGGCAGCTGTTACCGTATCTTTTGTTTTTCCTTTCTGTTAATTAAACCATTTTCAGGGCACTATTCCGCAAAAGTACTTGTAAAGTATGGTCTTGTAACTTTCTGTTTCACAAGAGAATGTACAACACTTGTAAAGTATTAGTTAAACGTTACAAATGACATCATATAAAATCAAGATAGGGGAAACAGCTGTTTGCGACACGTCGCCATATCTTGAATAAGGTTATGTCCATTTCTTAGAGATAAATTCTTATTTTTAATGTACAGAATGGATTATTATCATTAATGGGTCTTGCTTTTTTCTCACATATTTTGATAATTTAAATACTTTATTCACATTTTTTAATATTAAAGTGCAATAATCCCCTTGGAGGCAAAGGTTATAAACTGCTACATTTAGGAGCATCAATTTCAGTCGTCGAGAGCTAGCAGGAGAATTGGGCTTTCCGATTGCTCTTGGTTATATTATTAGTTTATTTTTTATTTATATTATATATATGTTACACTGATTGGCAAATACGTTCTCATTACAATCAAACAAAATGGGAAAATCATGCCAAGGAGATTATTTTGAAAGGTAGCAAAGAATGAAAAGAGATTATTTTCATGGCATGTATCAAAAACCTTAAAAAAAAAAAAAAAAACCAATTGGATTGAAATATTAACCATAAGACGTACTTTAATTGCACTTAACCTAAAATGCGAACTTCGCCTATTAGGTCAAGTGACTCCCAAAATTATTAAAAAATATTACATTTTGTGCTAATAGTTGAAGTTAGCTCTACACTTGTAGAGAAATGTACAAATCACCAGTGCCAGACTTCTGTAGCACAGAACAACAACAACAAAAACACTTGTAGATTTGTAATTATAGGACCATACTTTGGTGAAACAGGGCCCAGGTAATGAAAAAGTGCCAAGAACAGGAGTTCACAATTGCAATGAAAGCTAACTGCATGCATACACTTTATAAGCAATGTTCGAGTGGTACAAATAAATACCTGAAACAGCAATCAATATAGAATTCAATCATCACATTCACAATATAGCTCCTTATGGAAATGACGTTAATGTAATGTGCAAACTTACTTAACTGGAAGAGTCCAGGTTTCAATTGGGAGAAAATAAACTCTTAGAAACATAAAATGAAAACTGTGACGTACGAGCTTTTAACTCAACCACTGAAAATCAAAACAGGAGGAAGGTAAAAAAAAAACAAAAAACAAAAACAAAAACAAAAACCAAAAAACAAAAACAAAACAAAACAAGAGAGAGAGAGAGAGAGAGAGAGTAATAAGAAAGAAATAAGAAATAAAGTAATAAGATTTACTTGACCAAAAGAACATAAATCAATTCTATATCTTACTTTAGGTTTAAATATAATGAAAAATATTTTTAGCTCAATATTGAAAAAGGAATTTTTTGACATTTAGATAAAATGTGTAAATTTTGTAAGCCATACACATGTAAAATATGTATAAGCAGCACTTCAGCAACAGATTTTTTCATGTTTGTGGCTAGGTTGTCTGTGTAATGTATATTGTATCTTAATTGTAGTTATTAATACTTGCATACTCATTTAGTATACTTGCATACTCATTTAGTATATTCCTTTTAAGAGGCCTAAATTCCTATATAATAATATGGTAAATAATATATATATATCAGGCAGGTGCTTATTAGCTGCTAAGATGAAGATTGGGATGCCAACTTTGCAGATTAGCACATTTCTAACTTATTACTTAACTATTCTTACTGTGTAGTATAACATCAGGAATATCCTATTTATCTTCTTAAAAATAAGAATGAGAATTAAGTCTCCCTTCAAAGCAGTAATTTTTGAGTAAATTACCTTTTTATTAGTCATAAAATTTACCTAATTAAATGCAAATGCATTAAACTCAGTAATGCATATGCGATACCACAAAATATTTTTATTTAATCCCATTGTTTTCTCTATTGTAACATAAGAGCTAATTTAAGTTGTATTATTTACCTTACAGTAACTCTTAAGACGAATTCCAAACATATTCTCAATTTTATTCCCTTATCTTTAAACTAATTTCATATTAAGCAGTTGTGAAATAATAGCAACAATTTGCAAAATGGTGAAAAATAGTGTGAATTATTTGAAATTGAAATAGGTATAACTTATTTATTCGGTTTTGCTGTTGCTTTTTATATTTAAATGTATAAGAAATAAGACGTTAGCCAAATATATCTCTGGAGCTGAAATGAATATTGACCTCTTCTTGGTGTACTTAGCAAAGCAACATGAAAAAACTCTGGAAAGTAGTTTTATATCTCCTTCGATGAACATCCGTTGACTACTAAATGTTGTTTGGTGAAAATGGTGGGGCCATAGCAGCAGAGGGCATTTTTTGTACTGAAATTCCATATGAAAAAGTTTATAATCAACGTAGCTATTTGAGCAGAATGCGGGAAGGATTCACTGATAGATATATCTATCCTTGCATGGTAATGCACAATTCAAAGTTGTCTTTGCAGGAAGAAATAAACAGCGCGTCAATCTACATCTGCACGACATAGAGCGTGTTCGAAAATATTACCAACATAATGTTAAAATTCCACATTGAACAACTTTGAAATTAATAAACCATCGCCACTGCTGGTTCTATTTATGCTTACTGCGTCGTAATGTGTACGCAGTTATGTTATAATTCTCGAAGATTTTTTCAAATAATACTGTACTTCTTTAAGGGGAATATTAATGGGAAGGGTGTTCAAAATCATATTTTTGTTTTTGTGCCATTTTAATATTCGGAATTTTCTATTTATTTTGATATGATTTTCACTAATATTCCTTAGTTATAAGTATTTTTAATAAACTGCTAACTATGATACAGCAGAAGTATTTTTTTTTTAATTTCGTGAGCCAGTTGTTCAGTTAAAATTCTATATTTCTGGAACTATTTGCTCTAGAAGGCTGTGGTTCATGTTGAACAATAGACAAAGCTACATTTCATAAATTGGCAGCGTTTCTTTTCGTGACATCATTTGTTGTTTTACATAGTTGGAGGGTTTTACCTGGTTTTCCCTCAAAAAGTTAATTTTTCTGTAAAAGCATTTTTTGACTGAAATTATTGAAACACTGCATTTTTTTACGCAAATTTCCCAATTTTTATGACCTGTGTAAGATATAATTTTGAAAATTTTAGCTCTATTCATGATATTATTGGATGACGTTGATACATTGTGGTAGAGATAGAACAAAATGTGACAATGTAAAAAAATAAAATGTTGGGGGAAAACAGAAAAGAGCAAACAATTGAAAATAATTTATAATTTGCCTCAGAGTTATGGTATAGTAGTGAAGATGAATTAACACATTTCAATTATGCGCATCTGTATGCTGTAAACGTTTCATTTCATTAGCTTTAATAGTCCTTGAGAAAATGGGAACTGAAGTTGGTAAATTTAACGTTACAAGGATAGTCTTTCATACTCCCCAAGTACAGAAGCAGGTGCGGGAAACTAACAGAAGGGAACAATGTTTCTAATTACCATCGTAAAATTATCCTGTATTCTGATTTCCGATATACTTCTAAAGCTGAAATACAGGCACCACTTGCTAGTCTCATAACATTGAAATTTCACGTCATAATGTTAATAAGCTCTCACAACAAGATATTGAATAAAAAGTTTGTAATAAGTAATCAGTCATCAGCAGAAGCTGACAAAGTAACCTCTCTTTATTTTTCTAATCCTCTCTATTTTCTAGATACTTTTCTTTGACACTTAATAAAAATCCAATAGTTATAAGTTTATTAAATATTTTCCCTTGATCATAAGTAGACATCGTAAGCAAGTTTTGCTATAGTATAAAATTAACAGCTGCAGAATATCTACATGTTGGCGAACAAGGTGTAGCAGATCGTTCTGCAGCACTTGTTTAGAGTAATGAAAGTTTACCATTCAAAGATGCAGAGCAGGGGGCCTTCCTTTCTTACAGGCAGAATTTTCGTAGTAAACACAATGATAAATGTTAATTTATTAATATTTAAAACAAATCCTTGAAAGTTTAGCAGCTTCTTTGAATGAAGTGAATAGTGCGAGTCATAACTTTAGCTTAATTTCTTGAATTACAAAAAAAAAAAAAAAAAAAAACGCTTTTAAAGTCAAAAAGTTTATACGCTAATATAAACTGTTTGTATTCTATTTGTGATATTTTGTGAACATCTTGACCTGAGCGAAGATTAAATGAAGTTCCCTTTGATTTGACGCTGCATCACTGTGATTCCGAAACATCTAAGCATTACTCAGTTCGCTAATGCTGTTTGTGTACCAGTTTTAAGTAATTCCCTTTTATTATGTTTGAACCTCTTGTCCTTAATTTGTTATATACGTTTTTAATAGCTGGCTACAAAATTAGAAACGCTTTATGTGAAAATATGGGAAAATTAATAAACAATTTTTAAATACTTAAACTTCTAGTATTAACTCATTTTAATGAAATTCTTACCCCCATATTCTCATATGCTTGGATTGTTTGTATCAATTTTGAACTCATCATAAATTAAGCTCATTTCTGGATAACTGTGTTGTTTGCACGTACATGATCCTTCCTCTCTGACAGGTATTTTATTTAACGTATGTGCAGAAATTTACTCGTTGTATTTCATAACTAGAGCTGGAAGAATACGCGGTCGACCCGGGTTGCCAACAGTTTTTTTTTTATTTGGTTTATTTACGGACGCTCTTCAACATTTCAGGTCATCAGCGTCCCATTCAAATCAGTGCGTGAAACGGCGGACAAAGTTTGCTCAGAGGCCTCTTTTTCAGGCTTGAGGTTCTTTATCGTTCCGTAAATGTACGACACGGGACCCACGGCTTTACTTCCCTTCCGAAGGAAGCCATATTAGGATGAAAAAATCCTGCGGTCCTGGCCGGGATCGAACCCGCGATCTTGGGTTTAGGAGGCAAGTATGATTACCACTACACCACTAGGACCGACTTGCTAAAACTGAAACTAATGAATCTTATGTTATATTCAACATTGTCTTAAGAATAGCCAGAGTGAAATAAAAGGGGGATGCTCACTCTTACGGCATATTCAATCACACTTCTCGCGACAAACTGATCCAAGCATCTAGTTTTGAAATGTTACTGAAGCTGACATGAGTTGAACACTCTGGTGACTGAAATTGTATAGTAAAATTTATAATTTTAAAGCAAACTTAAGCCTTATTTGCAGTCTTTGCTATGGTATCCTTCTACAGACGGATCATATGCCACAAATCAGTGTTTCTAATGTCATACCTAATAGAAGGCATTTCTATAAACCTGCAGTTAGCGGAGACATTTCTACCATTGCTTCATAATTTTCTAGCAGATGGTGTCCATTATATCTTAAAACTGATTAAGGTTAAATAAGACTATAATCCGAAAATAAAATTATGAACCAGTTTTCAGATAAGGCATTAAAAAGGAAAACATATATTTCATTTTTAGCAAAAGAAAGAAAGAAAGAAAGAAAGAAAAAAAAAAGAGACAGTAGCCTCATTATTCTAAACATATATTTTATATTTGCTAATAAAGATATAATTTGGAAGGTTTTTATGCCACAATAGTTTAATTTATGAAATGACCGCAGTTGTCGTTAACTTTGGTACTGAAATATTTTACTAATTCTGATTGTAATGAACTGATTAATTACTGATGCTATCTCGTACAGCTTTCGTTGTTAAATAAATATACTTTTGACGTACATAGATAATAAATGTATTCTGAAAAATAAAAAGGATATTAATAGATTAATACAACTAATTAGCTGAAATATAATAAAATAAAACTCAGAAACCTGGAACGCAAAAGACGCGAAGTTTGGAATAATTGCGTACCCTTATCCAAACATATGTTGATGTCCAAATGTCGCCTTTTTTTAATGTAATATGATTATTAAATTGGTCATGTCTACCTTAGATCAAGAGTTCAAATCTCGTTTGTGGAAAGCATTTCTTTTTATTTCTGTTCATATATTAAGAATATTTTACATTTAGAGTATTTGCGGATCGGCCATTTGTGTCAGAATCATAGTAAATTGAAAATTCTCGAAATATATCTTACGCCCTTAAATAGACGACCCTTACGTGTTCCTCGCCTCCACAACCATGTCGTTGTGCCATTGTAATATGTATTCATGAATATAAAATATACCTTCTCTGGAGCTCTTGCAAAAATAAGAGAAAAAGTTAAGTACAGATATGTCTTCCACAATTCATGCATCAACCATAACACGTACCGTATTTTGCGTATTATTAATTTACGAACCTATTCGATTATTTTCAATATGTTATAAGTTCTTGTAATCAGATGTACGAGTATAAACACAAACCTGCATTCATTGACACGGATATACAGCATATTGAATAAACGTGTTGCATATTTTCACAGCAGGTAGGGTAGGTAATACCAACACACTTCCTATGAACAGATGCGGGGAAATAAACACCATTGAGAAATGGACCACGCTATATTGTGACTTATTAGCTTCAACTATCCGTTAAGTAGTCGCTATAGAAGGTGCTCTATCTGATTGTCACACATCCCTACGTTCACGTACTTGCGCTTACACACCTGACTGCTCTCGGGTTAGATGCAATGTACAAGCTCATGTAATGTTTGTATGTTGTCGAAGGATGTAGCATGCACTAAGTTCTTTAAGTGCCCCAATAGCCAAAATCCAAAAGATAAAGATCAAGTGATCAGGGAGGCCATATTACTCCACTTCTCGACGAATATATTGCCCATTAAAATTCTAGGTTACGCGTTGTCGCAAGAAGTGCAGAAAATGTATCGGCGCTCCAGCGTGTATGTCCCACATTCATTTTCTTGTATTAATATTACAGTCTTAACTGATTCAAATACAAATGAATTATGCATACCTTCAAGTAAACACAACCAATAAGAAAATGACAATGAGCCGAAACGGAAAGACAGCTCAAGTAAGATCCTAGTCCCATGTTTACATCTTATTTGGTCGCAATAAAGAATGCGTCTTATCTCATAGCTATTTCCGAAAATATGCTCGTGGGAAATGTGCCAATTATGAGCAACTTTACCTTGTGAAAATATGCAACAGTTATAAGGTTGTGCATATTTTCTTTAATGAAATTCTAAATATTTCTACATGGATGTGTAGAAATCAAAGCATTAACACAAACCGAGAGAAATAATATATAATATAATAGAAGCGCGCAAAAACATCTTAAAAATAGCTGACCTTTAGCAAGAAGCTGTAAATGTAGACTTGGTTATCAGCCTGTAGAACCAGTGAATCATTCAGCATATGCACAATCGCTTAATCACAAAAACAAGACGTGTGCATGTAGTTACAAGGAAACATTGAAAATTGTACGCAACATATAGCTGATGTATACTTTTTCTTCTATTAAGTGTTGCCAGTAGTGCCTATGGGCAAGTACTTTACTAGAGAAGCAACTGGACAGGAAAGCTGTGAATAGTTCTTGTACGCTTGATTTTTTATTATAAAGCATGGCAGAGAAATTCAAGCACTAAACATGATATTTAAATTCGTCTATAGAATTTAACAACCCAGCAAATATAAGGAAATTTAATGGAGTATTGCTAACTTCAGTTTCAAGATAAATAATTTGCATATTAACAAAATAACCATTATTCCAAAATATGCACTCGAATATTATACTCTTAATTTAAAATGCAAATAAACGAAGCATTAATTTAAATTTACGTACATTATAGCTGATATAAGCAACTCAAAATAACTATTGCCTACTCAACGATTGTTTACCATTTGAAACTCCGTACAACTCTTCCCTTGTAACCATGGTGGAAGAATTCGGTAAGAAAAAAGATTCAATATAGAGCATAACAAAATTAAACCAGGCTGAATACCTACAAGCCATTGAATGTAAAAATATAATAGTAAAACTTAATATGTATAAATATACACCCTTTGACAAAAAATAAAAACGAGTCACCTCTTGAACGCAATTTTTTCAAAGTCCTACTCACTACAGCGTGCGGTTCACAGGTATAGTCACTGCAGCAATTGCGTTATATGCCATGCACGACGCTGTCTAGTATTTGTGTTCTGTTAGCTCTGTGGCAGTGTGCGCAGTGATGTGGTTAAGAGCGCAGGTTTGCATCTTTGCCTAAAACACTTCTTTTTTTAATAAACCCTTGTAACATATGCAAATCAATTTCGCAATATTTATTCTCATACACAGTAACTTTAACGTTAACATATTATATATATTTCCTTCAGCATTAATGGCCCGAAGATTGAAGGCAGTTAAACATGCCTAGGGTTCATACACCATATCTATGTGTTTTCACTTTAAAATATAAATGTTTTTGTTCATGTTTTATTTAGTTATTTGTAAAGAATACGTTAGTTTGTGATTACCATTTTATGTGTGCTTAGGTAATGTAATAAAACGCAAATTACATTAGAATATAATATGATGAAGAGACAACATAATGTTATATATGTTTATAAAACCCATAATAATAAAAAAAATGTTGTGTGGGATTTGAGCCCAGAAGTTTACGCATAAGAGCAATGCCTTCCAAACCGCTTGGCCACCGCTACTCTAAACTAATGTTCTCTTTCCGGATGATTATGATTGTGACCATTACGTTTACAGGCAAAGAGCTCTCTGCAGTGTGCAGTCGCTGCATCCGCTTGTGAATACAGTGTTTACGAGTGTCTCAGAGGTTCTCCGATCGACACGTTGAATATGGTGAATACTCATTTTTTTATCAAAGGGTTTACATATAATAAATAATTAATTCGTTGTCCAGGTCACTAATCCCATCACAGAAAAAATTCATGTATACAATTTACCAAATTTCAAAGTAGTATTTTGTGGTTATGCCTTACTGGAAGATGTCGTCGCAGAACGGTGGAACACGAGCTCCCACCCAGTCAGACGACAGCCTTGAGTAAGGACAAGCCAGGAGCCCAAACGTAGTTATACCAAAGTCAGCCGACTACCACGTGCTGACAAGTAGAAGGAAAAGGAATAGGATAGTATGCTGCTACCTTTATCTTGTACTGTAACACATAAATGCTTATACTTACCGATTATAACAATGCATAGATAAATTATTAGATAAAATAATTACCTTTGATGTTTTTTTTCATAGCTTGAAGCGCTTTGATGTAAATTTACTAAAACTATTTTACGTAAAATATTTGCGTTCGCAAAATTACGTTTGACATCACTGTGCGTAACACTGTTATCATAGCGTGATGTTATAAAATATTGCAGAAAAAAAGCAAAGCTTGTTATGAACTTGTTTTTGCAGTAAGTTTATGTTAACATGTATTTGCAATTAATGCTGTCTAAATTTGTAAGTTAAACATGCAGAACTTTAAGCAGCGTTGCATTTGGTTGAGGTAAAATATTTATTTTTCCAAAACTCTAAATAATAGAAGAAATATATTTAGACTTTTGTTTCATTTATTAAGTTCATTACCCATTTCATTTATGGCATCGACTTCTTTTCCATCTTGAATATTTAGGTTCTAATGATTTTCTCTCACTGTAGACTTGAGTTCATATTGGTCATCATTATTTTCGAATCAATTGATTGGGAGTAGATTTTTTTAAAGTTTTGAGGATTTTTAAAGGCATAATTAGTAAATGTAAAGTTAATAAGGGTTTTAAACACATTAGAATTTGACATTTTAAGGTGAAATTTTTACAAAATTAAAAATTTGAAGTATATTATATGTTTTGAGTACGGGTTGTTAATGCTGATTCATTGATGAAGCAATCCAAGTAACCAACTATAAGCTGGTGGTCTATAATGAAAATCATAGGTATAGTCACAACGCTTTACTTGGCTAGCACAGAGACTCTGTCCAACCGCACCGATAATATTCTAGTTTCAGCCTTAGCAGTGCAGTATTTAACGTTAAACTGAACATTGAGTGGAGTCTAATGGCAGCTTATCTACAGCTGTGAGAGAATTTATTAGTGTTATTGTTGAGGGTTCTTTGGCCTGCCGATGGTGAAGAATAAGGAGGCAGTAATAACTTGACCATGTTACGAACATTTATATGCTCTACTCTAATTGTAGGTAAATGCGCTATATTCAAAGTCATATATTTAAGAACCAAATGAAGGTCACAATAAACAGTTTTAAAAGTCAAGTTCATCTACTTTTTCAAGTTCATTATCTCAATAAGGGGCATTAGCACGTCATTTCTCGTTGCAGTTTTCGGTCTTCCCTGCTGCCAACAGTCTTCAATATCCTCGTGCCCGTTTAGAGCAACACACATTATTTTGTGATCGTCTAACACGAAATTACGTTGTCACTCCATACCTCATGCAATTAGTGATGAATTTCACTGGGGTTACATTTCCTGCCCACAAAGACCAGTCCCTTTGCGAATTTCCAATTTAGACGTCACCTGCAACAGACATGAGTCGTCCTGTTCTTGTCGCGAACAGGACAAGTTGTGGTTAGAGTTAACCACAACTCTAACAGAAGTTGAACTAGTATTGTGGGCTGTTCTTACACAGTTCTAGGAATGTGACTAGCATTTTAACTGCACTTCATCGATAAAGGTAGAGAAGTTTAAATAAAACAATACACGTGTTTTACTGCAAGCTACAGACCGTATATTCTCATAACACAATCAACATTAACTCCCTTGGTTCGCTACATATTTCTTAATTTCGGTAGAAAAATATTTGTTTTATTAATTTTATTCTTTTGAAAGAAACATAAAACGAGTTCTATTCTCTTTACATTAAGAGCCAAGAGTAATTGAAAGTAAATAATTTAAATAATAGTGCTATTATTAAATACTCGTATCAACATTTTTAAATTTTGCATTACGCTAAACAAAATATTGTCAGCCTCGATGGTCTACGGGTAATGAGTTCTTCTTTGGACTAAGGTTCGCAGTTTTTTTATATAAAAATCTCTATCAGAAGTTCTTCGGGAGGGACTTGAAGCCGTGAGTCCCATATCGTAGATTTAAAGCATGTTAAACAATTCCATTCCTGAAATAAAAGTTCCCTGAACAAAATTATTGACTGTTTCACGTCCAAATAAAACCTTAGTTCCTTGTTAGATAGTGCTAGAGGCGATGGGATTAGCACCCCTCTCTCTGTCCTCTGTAGCAAAATAAGTGTAACTAACTTCTCATTGGTAACTGAAACTTTCCTCGTCGAAGGCGCCCATATTCCGGAATGGAATGACGGGTACTAAGACAAAATATTTTTAGCATTTAGTCATAATAAGTAGCCTTATGATAAAGTATGCAAGGCATTGATATAACTGTTTTAAATTGAGAACTTGATTCTGTAATTTTGTTTTTCAACATATTCACACAAATTGTGTGTTTATCACCTGGTCTGTGAATAAGCAGATTAAAGAATAAAATGAAAAGTAAGTGTAGAAGTAATAAACGATAATAATACAAAATATAAAAGTACCCAGTAAATCTGGAGTAACACTTTCATCATCATAATCATCATCATCATTACTTTTATAGTTTTAAGTCATAGTGGATTATTACCAGGAATTAATAGTTAGTCTTCCTATCTTTTCTAAGGTCTATCCTTAGCCCTGAATTTGTAAAGTTAGTGAGATTCCTTCCACACTCAAGAGCCAATTTATACGGAGAACTTCAATTTTGTCCAGGATTCTAAATATTGGAAGTTTTTTTCTCTTGTCCTCATTACTCGTGTGGTCTGTTCTATGTGTAAAAGTTGTTCAAAATAAAAAAAAGTTTATTTTTATTCGTTTTTTATTAGATTGGGTACAATATATTTAATACGGCGAAAATATGAGCGAAAATAAAGTTCATGATACCTTGGTGCATTGATCTACGCTTCCTTACGACCTTGTTTGTCGCAGCGGCCCAGCCGCGAGAAACAAAAAATGCGTGCCTTTATTTACATTCTATTTTCAAAATTATTATTTAGCGCTGTGAATGCCTTATATATTCGGAGTGTGTCTCTATAAATCCGGCTCATCCGAAATTGGTGCAAATTTCTCCCTGATATTTTCTTTCAGTACATCTAGGATATTAGAATTATTCTAATCCACTTTGTCAAGCTTTCCTATAGATAAAATTCAGATGGATTCCTATCGGAGTATATAGGAAACCACTACTCGCTACTCGTTCCGCAGTCATGAAATATTTCACTTCTGTGCACTGGCGTTGTCTTGAGAAGTATGCATTATTACTTTTCTTCTGTCAGTTTGGCAAAACTGAGGTCAATGTTAAACGTATATATCTTTTTATATTCATTATATAGTCAAGAAATATCCCAACCATTCTGTGCGTGTTTATAGCACATCACACTCTTATTTTAGGTTATGGAGAGGAATTTTGAATGCTTAACTGAAGGTTTTCGGCACTTTAGTAACGAAAGTTTTGACTGTTAAGTTAACCACCGAGGTGTAACCAAGCCTCGTAATTTTTAATTCCACTCCAGGTGGTGTAAGTTTGAAAAAAACTGCCATTGTTGTAAGGCACCGACTTCATCTACATTTTTCTTTATCAAAAAGTGTCATTTTTCATTTGACTTTATTATCAAAGACAAGCCCAATTATTTTACATTTCCCCACAATCTTTATATTCATATTAGGAAACTTTGGAAATTTATATTGGACAATTGCTAAATGCCTTATTAATTTATAGCAAATAAAACCCTTTCTTTGAACACCTATTCCATATTTAAATGCATAGTTATTAAGCTTATTCAGTACAAAACTTTCGTAATTCTCTGGCAATATATAACACGTTAGTAACAAAAATAGCCTTTACACCATATCTAATGAGATCAGCGCACAAAATGCTCTGTATTCTTTGTTTAAGCATCAAGGAGAAAAACAACCACCACAAGTTTTGAACTGATATATGCAGCTTGAGATATTTGTTTCCCTTGGCCGTCATGCGAGCTAATAGGCGGTGGGGTACATCAACGCTTACGGCCCGTGTCGCACTAAAATAACTTCCCGTTTGAAACATAAGTAATCGAGAATGTAATACCTCAAGCTTAACGACTAAGGAAGTTGTTTGCGCATAATTACAATTAATTTTGAACATCACCAAGCTATATACATGTAATATAGCCTCGGGGAACAAGTACTCTGAGCATCTGCCTATTAGGTCTTAACGCATTTAACGTGTCCTTACTTTATAAGTTCAGAACGAACTTAATATTTTATGAAATGTATTAAATGTTCTGGAAAATTATTGGGTTTTTATTTGTTTTTCTATGTTATATAGTCCGCTTTATAAAAGTGATTATGTGTGTAAAATATTCATTCAAAATTTGTTAAAAATGGATGTTTTAAGATGCATTTTCCCAGAAACCATTTGAAAAACATAAAATTAAACATCTTTAATGCAATTATCAGTCTGTACAGACACATTTAGTTAATTTCGTAAATTATGCATGGGAACATTTGTTTCTCTGCTTAGAATATAGAATGAAAAAAATAGCTTTTTTACGTGCCCATAATGCCCATAATTTCCATAGTAATATGGTAAAAGTTACAGTAATATTACATTAATAATGATTCACAAGTGCACAAAAGTTGTGCTCTTAGCTCTTGTAGTTTCTGAGAAGAATGTAGAAATGCAATTTTAAAACAAATTAATTTAAAAGGTTATATTAAAGTTCTTAATCACATCAATGCATTCCAGAGACGGCAAAGCGTCCTAGTTTCCTTGGTTCAGAACCGTGCAGCACGTTGGACATAGTCGATTGTTGTCCATGAAACACAGTTTTTTTTTCTTTCTATATTACGGCCAGGTTTAAGCCCCATTTCTTGGTGTGTGTTACAAAGTGTACACAAATTCATATCTCCAGCTTTTGTAGTTTCTAAAATATTTACCTCAGTGTGCTGGTCTCATATAAAGTACATTTCATCATCATCTCAAAACATGCAGTAAATTGGTGCCTTTGCAAAGTTAAAACATTGCATACTTGTTAATAAAACTAGAAAGTAACTATACTCTAATAATGTTATTACTATTATTTACAAATGCACTATATAAATTTCTATTTAGAATTATGTCACTTGTTTCCATATAAGAAAGCTTTTTCTTATTTGACCTCGCAATACTTTCATTTGTTACTTTCATTTTGTTTGTTACATGGAGATTGGTTATGTTACATTTTTCTTTTAATTGCTTTCTTGTAAGTTATGTTCCTTAAATGCTCTCCTTACTCCAGGCATGTTAAGGCACATAATAAATCACAACACACTTCCTTTGCATGCTGCAACTGAAAAACGAAGCAAAATGAACAAGCATGACTGTGTTGCAATGCAACCAATAGCTTCAGAACCATAAAACAAAATATAACCAAAGATTCTATCTTATCAGTATGCAAAGATATGGTAATTATGTAAAGGAGGCGCGGTGTCTGAATTAAAAGGATGCCAGTCAACGTTTAAAATATATAAAATTGTATTATTTATATAAAAGCGTATAATTTCTTAAACTAGAAACTTCAGAAAAAATTATTGCTAAAAAATTAAAAAAAATATTTATCATCTCACAGTACCTTTCCCCCTTGAGAGCTATTCGTTCATTATAAAAGCATGCCTCGAAGTCTCAGGTTTTACGTCAGTGTGGGAGCATGTAAAACAAATTTCACACTCTTTCCAGCGTAAAGTTATTAGTACAATTCCTTAATGTAGTGCAAGAGAAAAGATTTATATTCCATGATCTCTAGTCAATGCTTAATCCGCTCTTGTCTGTCTGCCACACTCTTGCAACTGTAGACTGCTGCTGCATTTTGTCCAGCAGAATATCAAGGCAATGTACGAATTAATATCTAGTAAGAAATGTTACCAACATATTTTAGAGCAGTGATTCTCAAACGTTGTTTTAAAGATATCTGGGTGCTGTAGGTCCCTAAGATTTAATTCAAAGTTTAAAAATCTACGTTTGCATCTTATATATTTTCCAAACTTGTTAATGGCCGGTTTAGTAAATTGAAATATACAAGCAACAAAAACACATTTATCAATCAACAGTAGCAATATTACAAAGCATATAAGCGGATAAATTGTTAATAATAACTTCAACAAATTATTAGGTACAACATTACTCATTAATTAATTCTTGAATGAGAAAGATGCTGCTACATTTCACTTATATTATCATATATTGGGCTTAATATAAAAAAAATCTGCGTTTTCCAAATGGTTTTTATACTTTTTTAAGATAAACGAGTCACATTTTCAGCGTAGCTATTTGCAAACTCAAATTTAATTTAGCGCAATAAATACACATCGTAAATTTGTATCAAACTACGTTTTCTCGTAACTTTTGCTTGTATCTATGAGTTCAAGAATGAATGTTTTAATAGTGCTCTAATGCTTCGTGGACCCCCTAGGATGTCCTCGCAAAACCACTGTTTGAGAACCGCTGCTCTAGAGCTTTGAGATCGCTTATTTCATTGCCTGTCATTTGAAGCAGTGAGCGATTGGGCGTTAATTGGTTACGTGAGATGGTTATCCCTCCCGAAGAATGGGGGCTATTGGTCACTCGTTTTCAGTGATTCACAATCGCTAGTAACAAGACTTTTCTTATGAACACACCTGGCCAAAGCCTTCAGTCAACACCTTAAAACGTTGGCCTGCAAAAATATCTGCCGATGTCGCTTCAATAGAAATTTCTGAGCAAATATATTTTGTTTCCAGATCTGTTCCTGCAAGCAATGCTCTAATACTGAACACAACTTTATTTATCACAGTTCATTAAGAGGTATGGTTACTTCATTGAGGGGAACAACATATCCAAAACATATTCAGACTCGACCCTATGTCAGGAGTAAGGAAATACCGCGCCTCTGCTTGCATTGAAGGTACCATCCTTCTCGACACCCACTTCAGTTGAGCGCGGTAGAGATGCAAGACCGTTATCTCACACAGACCAGCGATGACTCGAATTCGTGTTTCATTTTCAGTACGTCGTGTCTATGAGTAGTTTTGCAGAATTTTTCTCACACTAAATCTAGCTACTCTTGGGTGATAAGGCATGACTTAATATCTTTTATCCTCGTCCACATGCTTAAGCTTTGCGAAGAGCTTGCCCTGTCCAAGGCAATTCCTTTATGAAAAATAATCATTCCGACCGAGTTAAATAGCTGCTTTGTCAAGGTAAGCTGTGAAATTTCTCGATTTCTTCATTTCTTTTACTTCGGGTTACGTTGTGATGTCTAGTTCCTTACTGCACGGTTTAATGTTCTTCTGTATAAAGTTTAGAAATATCAAACTTCGGAATATATTTGTCTATCGTCGTCAACAATGAATAAATGTTTCACTTTTTCTAGGAAAAGCGTGATGGAGTCAATAATGTGTTTTCAGCCACATTAACGCCTTTTATATTTTCGCGATCTTTCACATTTTCAGAGATTGCATATTATTTCAGAGAAATGCTCAGTCAGAGGAAGCATTTAAGCTGTGATTCTGATTCCCTCTCAGATCCATAACAAACCCAAGATGAGAGAATTTTTTCTGTACGTATTGATGAGGTTTCCTTTCATTTAACTTTTTCATTTCTTTGCTCTCTTATATATGTAATTAAACTTTCTTCTTTTAATTATTTTTGAACGAATCGTCCTTGATTACTTTCTTCATCGTAAGTTTTCTCCAACGCAATCTGAAAGCAGTTCTCAGTATTCTGATGATTGAGTTTTTTGTCATTCATTTCGTGATGCCTTTATGAATTTCAATTTAATTAAGAAGTTTTATGCAACGTCATTTATTGCTGTCATAAATGAGAAATATTCTACAGTTCCAAGAGCATATTCATTTTTACTGCTTAAACAAAACCGGCAATTTGTTGTTGATTTTAGACATTCTGGCTGTCTCACTTGTTATGTCTCGACTAGCTGTTGATTGTATGTTCTCCTGTTAATTTCTGATTCGATGCACTTAAAGGCCTTCTTTATAAACCTTCAAGGAAATTATCTGGAAACGCGTAGACATCTAGGGCTTCATTTGACTGAGCTTTCACGAAACAGGAGCATTGAGATGTTTAGCTATTTTTATGCTATAAAGTAAATCTCGGCAAGAAATGACAGTGCATTTTAATGTAATTTTATCATAAGTAGTATCACGAGAGGGTCTGAGATAACCGACAAATTCACAAACGTAGTGACTATTAACTGATGTTTATTAAGATGACTATTTCACGGATAAAATAAGCATTTAAATATAATTCCTCTAAACTTGGCTTACAAAATTGTATTAATTGTATATTTGTACTTAACTTTTCAAGCAATCTTGCGACAGAAGAATGCTGATTGTCAGTAATGCCTATAGAGAAGAGCAAAATACAGGTTTAGTACTATTTCATGAGTAGAATAAGAATAAAGGTTATATATATTTGAAATTCGCGTACAGAATATTAACAATTGTTATTCATATGAATATTTATTCTATTCAGAAACCGTGAGACTGAAATGAACAAAAGTAAACCATTACTATCGCTATCGTTCGATTTTCTAATACCAACCGAGGAAAAAAATGATAACATACAGTGTCTCTATTTTTCTTTGTATTCTGTGGTTTGGAATTCCTAATAACTTCAATTTGCACATTTGACGCATCATCAAAACGCTTCAAAGAACCCTCCATTTTTCATTATGATTGTCGATTATCCATGCTTTTGTTGCTATCAATAGCTTCCCACCGCCTCTAGCAAAAGTGGTCAGTGATGCGTGTTCAGGAATTATATAGTGAAAGTATAGAATTGGCTACACTGACCACAAGATAAATGCAGGTCTCGTGATAAAACGGATTTGATAATTTTTTTTCGATAATTTCATTCCGTAATCCGGTTGTGATTCAAAATTCAAAATTTTGTTTCGTTTCAATGGTCGATTTTAAGATGACGTCACGAGTGAAATAGTGGAACAAAATACCTGTACTATTTTATAGATTAACTTTGATATAGCAATAAACTATGGAATTTTTAGCAGACAAACAATGGAAATTATCAGCTATAAATAGTCGAAATTGAAAGGGAACAAAGTTCAATTAAATAAAAAACTTTCATTGAGTGTAAAGACTCTTCTTCCTCCTCCTTTTTCTTCCACAGTATAAGTTTCCATTCACCTCATAAATTGAGTCTTTATGGGTAGATGCGTTTTTCTGAAACTATTTGAAATTTAGGAGCTCTTACTTTTTTCTAGGGAACTTTATTTTCTCCTATGTTAACGCTAAAATGTATAACAATGAAAGTTCTAGTAATAATTTCTAAGTTTGATACTTTCTCACTGATCTTAAGAACTTCATTTCAATTTCTAGCAACGTTTTCCAGGGCGCATCACATTTATTGTCATTGTCATTGTCATTGTCGTGTAATGTTCACTATCATTTTGTGTTGCTTTTTGCGTTAGCAAAACCAAATTAATTTCACTGCACTTATGCATGTTGCAAATCAAACGCTATTTCAATACATATTACATAGAGACGTTAATGACTGGCTTTGGTATGGGTGTAAAGAATATATACACACACATAGTACAGAGTGTTCTGTTTAGAGGTATTAAGAAATAAAACCAGAGGAAGATATTGCAATGATTTGCATCCTACACGATACAGGCATTTTTCGAGTTTATACAACAATGATATGAAGAAGTGTGCGTGCACGCTGATTCCTATGTGCCCCAAAATTTAATGTGAGGTAAGCCTGTCACTATATATTTAGTACAGACACACACGCGCTATGGTATGTGAGTGACATGTTGTGGTTAGCAGAACGGAAATCTATTACGCGTGAACAATGCCTGTTTGCCGCAAGTGGAGTGAGTGGAGTCTGGATTTCTACAAGGCAACTAGAAGCGCACACATCGAGTTGCATTGAACATTCTCCTAAACTTTGAGAGTTTCTATATAAAATTATGGAAAAACATATATGTTATATACCATTATTTACACTTCAAATAATCACTCATTTTTAATACCTCTAAACGGAACCTCCTGTAAATAATTTTTTCTTAAATTTAGAAGCCTGTTGAACTAAAATATACATTGAACTATTATCAAAATAAATAGTTGCTTTCGTCTGATATTGTCTTATTAAAATATTTTATAAGATATCAGGTATAGTATAATTATTTTTTTACATGTCTGAAACAGTCTTATACTGATAAGTGTAGGTATAATATACACTATGTCTAAATTAGCCGGAGGCACTTAATGTGTCTAAAGCTAGGAGGCTTCGTATTTAAGTTACGTTGGATCACTCATTTATCAATTCTGGGCCAATTTCTAAGTACTAAATTCAGTTCTGGACGTAATAGAATTTTATAAAACTATTTATCAAACATATGATTTGTATTAGTGGCCTTTATGCATGTCTTTTCCCAATTATTATCGGGTTAACTTGGTACTCTCTATACTATATTTTATATTTTTTGTAATTAATTTATACAATTTTTGAAAAATATTTATCTAAATGCTCTTCTACAAAGTGAACATGATAAAGTTCTGTTCCATCTTTATGAACTGTTTAAAGCAAGTTAAATATCAGAATAATAATGTATTTGTAGCATTACATCTGTAATACCATGTTGACATCTGGTCTGAGCATGAGAGGCGTTAGTAATGAGTTCAGTGCTTATCTAATATACCATTTTATCTGCAGTTTAAATGAGCATAAACCATTAACTAACTTTATCTTTATGGCAGAAATATTTCTCTGGAATTAATTTCATTAACTATTACACGAGTCATAGAAATATTTTACGTACTTTACAATGTTGCATTTCGATTTCTTCTTTGTTATAGAATGTACTTCTGATTGCTAAAAATGTATTACCTAACAACCCCTTTTAAGTTCATATTTGAAGATTAGAGCTATGTTGTTAAGGATTTTTAATGGTTTTTAACGCCCGTTTTTACTACTAAGGCACCACAGGCGGTGAACACTGGTGATACATGAAATGAAATGATATATTGGGAAAGGATTTTTTTTTTAAAGGAAGTAAACGTGCCAGGTGTAAGTTTAGGGTACCTCCCCGGCATTTGCCATTTATGAGGACTGAGGAAAACATGGAAAAATTCTCAATCAGGGAGGACGGTCCTGACGAGATTCGAACTCCAGACCTTCCGCTTATGAGTCCGCGTTTTAACGACCTCGGCCACCCGTGGCGGTTTGTTAAGGATCCACTAGGCTTGCTTAGAATTAGAGGATTTAGAAATTAAGATAACTTTGCATTCACTCTGCTTGTATAGACCAATTAATTACTTTTGTAGCATAGGAAATGTTTAATTTTATTGAAGAATTTACATATTAACAATATACATTTGCATTCAATTTGGCAGTTTTATTGGTTCACAAAATTCTTTATAGACATGGTGATTGAGATGCTAAGGTATTAACTTGTGAAAGGATGCTTGCGGTTCGAATTTCGCCAGGCTAGTCTTACATAATTGAGGAAATGTTCTAGGTTTTTCTCAGTCGTCATTAAAATGTACAATTGTTTCTACAAGCACTTGCTTGCACTTTCCGGAGAGTGTATTACTCATAAACTGTATATAAACTACCCATTCAGAAGTACATCTGTAGAGTTCAAAACCACTTTATACAAAAATGGATTTACTCAAGTTCCGCATGTTAATATAAATTGGAGGAAATCAGTGCTGAAAATTTAAGGGAGAAACGGAATGTCACACCCTTAATTACACAGTATAAACCGTCATTGTTTAGATATATTATGCGTTTTAACGAAACTTAAGATTTAAGGATGGGCTTCAAAATTAAAAATATTTAGAGAAAACATAAGGGGAAGAAGTCAAGAAAATGTAGCAGACATGAAAAATATACAATGGAGACAGAAGAGATTTGGTTGCTATTAATACTTAGGTTTAATGCCCCTTTTAGTATTGTGACTTCGCAAGAGGTGAACACTGATGATAAATGTGAATAAATCGTAAACTGGGAAAGGAATTTTAGAAATGAGGCTAAAAATCTTTGCGCAGAAACATGCAGGTGTGAATCGAGCGCGGTGTAGAGCAGAACTAAGACGAATTATCACTTCGAGAATCTGTTCATATGTACACGTGTTTCCCATTTCTGCTGTCTAAAAAAATTGTACTTACATTTAAGGACGCATAAGACGTTAAAGGGGAAAACTAATAACTTAATATTATCATCTGCAAAATGTTGGTCTCTCTTCTTACGGCATTTTTAATAAAATAACAGATTTTAGATCAATTAATTGCTCTTTCTTTTTATTTATATTTGAATAAGATATTTTGAAACCCAGATATTTAAAATACGTTTTTTTTTCTACTCGCGAGTTTTCAGATGTATAGTCTAGGTCCTTGAGTAATTATATCTCTTCACTGATGGCTAATGCACAGGAGCTTAAATATGTAACATATATACAGTTTATGGTAATTACGAGAAGTACTGTTTTAAGTATAAGACTCTATTTATTTAACAGAACTACAAAACAAACAAACAAAACACAAAAAGCATGACAAATATTAAATATTAGAATAATAGGATGTTGTTCTTACTGCTGTTAATTGATAATGAATGATATGGTTATTATGCAATACAGAATTACGAAAAGTCTCTTGTATTGTTATCTTATTATTATCTTACATTTCAACAAAATGTTTTCTGCCACGTTAAACTGGTTGTCAACGTTCTGATGTGTTATAATTAAAATACGAAATTTTAGTCCCTACCATGTGGCTGGTTCAGGTGAAGTCTGGCTGCTGTCGTGAATCGAAGAGTAGGTACGAGGTAAGCGGGTTAAAGTACTTTTTCATTAAAGTAAGATACATCATAAATAATACTTTAAATAAGTTATAAATATTCCATTATGTGCTTTGATTTTAATTTTATTTACAATATATTAAATGTGCAATGTTTTTTGCAATTATAGGTACACCTAACAGCACGTATGTTTCGGCATAGTAGTATTTATTAATTAAGTAAAATATTTGAGGCTTGGTTTGATATAAAAAGCAGTGAACTGCCTCGGAGGCAAGTGAGTCTCAAATTTTACCGGAGTATCAAAGAAGGCCATGAAAGTATTGGTGCCTTTCGTAACAACTTATTTATGTGAAAAATCACTCACTGCAATAATTTATCAGAGAGAAGGAAAGTGTATATTCAGAACTCTAAATGCAAATTTATTCTATAGTGAGGCTTTAAATACCATGCAGCATCATCACCCTCTCATTAAAAATTAAAATTAATTAGTAAATTGTTTCCATAATATATTGCTAGTTATTAATATTAATGTTAATACATTTTGAAAGTAGTATAATCATTATGGTTACTACGATTATGTAAAGTCAGTTCTCGTGGTATAATGGTAACCATACTTGCCTCGTAGACCCAATTGTGGGTTCAATCCCGGCCAGGATCGATGGTTTTTTTCGGGTGTATAAATCCTAAGTATGGCTTCCTTCGGAAGAAAAGTAAAGCCGTGAGTCCCGTGTCGTATATTTACGGCACGATAAAGAACCTCAAGCCTGAAAGAAGAGGCCTCTGAACAAAATTTGTCGGCCGTTTCACGCCCTGAATTGAATGAACCTGAGATGTTAAGGAATGCCCGTGAGCAAACTAAATAAATAAAAAAAAGATTATATTAGAATACACCACAATTTAAAGGAAAATATTGTAAAATGTATTTTTCCATTTGTTTATATCTTTTAATTATGTTAATCAGTGATGAAGAATATATGTATTCTTCATCACTGATTCTCTCTCTCACATACACACACATATAGGATGCACATCTAGGACTTTAAGCATTGAGTTCAATCCTAGGGGTCCACGATGCAGGACATTTTCAGAACTGCTGAACTTAATCAGTTTTCGGCAGTCCAACAATTATTGTTCCATTAACAAATAATTTAGTTTTGTGCTTAAAATATGATATCCATAATTTCCATTCGTTCTGTTTTTGAGTCTCTCCCCAACTTCCAATGTTTCAAAACGTCTGAATACCAGCATTCATTTAGGAGATTTTCAATTTCGCACGTTTAAATGTTCCATCGGTGTAATGACATTCTTTAAACATGCGGCACTTTTATTCGCCGAGTCCGTTTGTGCTCACAATATTTTCCTACCTTTCAGACAGAAAATCCCGCGGTAAGCAGTTTTTTTTATAATCCATTTTTTTTTTTAGTTTATGAAATTAATTTTTTAATCTCTTTGTGGAAGGGTTTTACTGTAGCAGAGTGTTTAGTGTATTCAAAATAGCTTTGCGGTGGAGCGAAGCATTTTTATTTCTTGCAGTTTTTTAGGTCTACCTACCAGTGACGCAAGCGGTGTATAGCAAACCGTGAATACGTTCAAAATTATGAGATTGATGTTGAATAAATTTAGTTGGAGGAGAAGTTGGAAATGGCAGCACTCTTTTAGAAATATTGCTACAAAATTTTCTTGATAAAGCTCTCTAGTGACGTGTATCTCTTAATGTTGCAACTTTCCATCATATAACGAACGTGAGTCTCAAGTTTTACCGCCTGAGTCAACCCACTTGGTCACGTTTTCATTAATGCAACTTTAAGTGTTTATTTGGTTCATAGTGCTCTACAGTAATTATTTTTGTTTCACAAAAATGAGAGAAATATTTACAATTATGCGACGTAGAAGAAAACGATTTCCTCCTAATGTTCGCCTCTTCTATATCGGTATGAAACATATACTTTTAAAATTTAAACATTATTTTTCTGAAAGCTGAGAAAAAGCTTCATTAAATGTATAATTGAGATTAAACTTCTAACCCCTTTCTCATATTTCCTGTCATAACTTTAACACACGCTCTGAAACCAGGCACGTACTATTGTTTACACTGCACTGAACATCACTTTATTCATTATCTTTCACCGCACCCATTGCCCATTTCTAGAATGTCGATCCTGGTGGTGTAGTGGTAACCATACTTGCCTTCTAAACTCAAGATCGCGGGTTCAAACCCGGCCAGTATCGATGGATTTTTTTCGGGCGTAAAAACCCTAAGTATGACTTCCTTCGGAAGGGAAGTAAAGCTGTGGGTCCCGCGTCGTACATTTACGGCACGAAAAAGAACCTCAAGCCTGAAAAAGGAGGCCTCTGAGCAAAATTTACCGGCCGTTTTACGCCCTGAATAGAATGGGACACTGATGACCTGAGATGTTAAAGAGCGTCCATAAATAAAACAAATCAATCAATCTCTGGAATGAATTGCCACGGGATGTCAGAGACTGCCAAACATCAGGAGCATTTCATTAGAAATTGTTTAATATTATTAGAATTAATATATTATCCTAACGTTAGATTCCTTATGTTACTATGCAAATATTAATATTTTATCCTGTTGAAGAAAGTTTCATTCTGTTATTGTATTACTATAATAAATGTTCCTATCTCCTTCTCTATTTCGATATTTATTTTCATGATTCACGTCTATGTATCAGCACACATTTATTTATCTCTTTCATGTTTTACAGAGGTTTATATGTGATGAATATTGCTCTTGTTACCGTTTATGTTTTGACTGTGATATTGTCACAGAAATTTAGTATAAATATTATGAGTTTGGAGGAGCGGAAGAGAGGACCTAATGGTCTTAGATCTGCCAGAATAAACAAATAAATATTATTTTAGTTTAATTTTTAAATTAAAGAATGTGCATTTACAATTTAAAAAGATTATACTTAGAGATTACCAAATCACCCAAAGTTTTTCAGATAATGTGACATTTATGAAAATAAAGCATCTGATTCTATTGGGAGCCCATTAAAATTTCCGCCAATCAGCTTAAAACCAACAATTCCAGCTGACGACGTTCTACCGTTAAACCGTATATTGTATAATCAGATGATATTTTAAAATATGAGTGCTTGCTAGCACACGCTATTAATGGGCTTGGATACAAGCACCACAGGTCGAGATCAAGACTCCGAGGCGAGTCAGCCAGAACTTGATCCTTGCTAAGAATGTGCAGCGCAGCAAGTAAACTTTAACCTCTGACGTACTACGATACTTGTGCAAAAACGACTTAAGGTTAAGTCTAGGCTCATAGCAATAAAATGGGAAGGAACATAACTAAAGCTTCAACTAAATGTATGGACAATGTACAGATTCACCGAGAGTAAGCGGGACTAACAGTAAGATAACTGTCGCCTCTTTATCGAATTCCCGTAGGGTAATGTTGCTTATATCCGATAAGACTGTCGGGGGTGGTGGGGGGGGGGCACGACTAAGAAAAACCGGGGAAAAATAAATAATACAGGGAGTTCAATAATTCATGACAAGAATTGTAGGGGTAACAAAAGAGATTGCGTTTTAATTAGATGTGAACCTGAAACTAATATTTGCCTGCGAGGGTAATAGAGAGAAACTGAAGAGGATTTTTGGCTGTGGCTGGGAATGGCGCAATGACATTTTGCATGAACTAATTATGAAAATTACTTTTTACAATGCTGAAATTAGCTTTTAAGTAAATATTCAAATTAACTGCCGTTTACTTCGCTACAGAGACAGAAGCGATTCGTGTTCGCCAGAAACTTTCTCCTGGATGTTTGGCATCTGAAGCCGGGAAGAACCTGTAAATTGGACATTAAGATTCCGAATCTCTTACAATTTTTGCCCCGCAACAAAATGCTAGTTTCATGAATATATACATTTCGTCTGTGCTATAATATACAAGCAATTTGGATATCTAATTTTTAAAATATTGTATTTTAAGAAGAAGGAAATACCTATACACTTTGTGATGTTTTAAGTTAAATAAATATAAAAGATAAATAAACATTATTTTGCATATTATAATTATCATAAAATTTAACAGAAAATTTTTAAAGGCATTTAGAAGTTGTGGGAAAAAGACTGTCATAAACTTGCCTTTAACACAGAATGAACCAGTCGAGAGTTTATAGGAGAGGCACTAACTGTGAATGATAATTTTGTTATCTCTTGGGGGAATAGCATGTGTGTTGAAAGCTAATAAATTAAGTAATTAATAATTAGATAATGAATTAATAACCTGCCTATATTTTCCATGTACGTGAACTATGGGGACAGTTTTGAGATTAACTACTGCTCTCTTGAGTTAAGTTTCCTGACCCTCAATAGTTTGTAATTTGTTTATATCATTTTCTCTGTTTTAGATTTTTTTCACAAAAACATCGCACGTTTTGAGAACATATATTAATATATCGCATATCTCCAAGTGCGTCTTACGTAAAAACTGTCCATCTTTATAGAAAACTTTACAAACGAAAACTGTTTAAGCACTTTTATTGAGAATTTTTAAAAAGTAATATTTCATTTCAGTCAAAAATAAATGGATGAATTGCACAAGGAAGTACTCCAACAGTTCTACTGTGATATTTTAAACAAAGCTTTTTATGAAAGCAGAAAAGTGTTTATGATTGTGCATTCACTCCATAGAAAATAATATTACAACATTCTATTCTTTTTCATATTATTAAAAGAGAATATATTTCTCTTTAAGGTATGTAGCCTCGTAAGCGCGGGGACTATGTTTTGATTTCCGCCAGGACCGTCCTCCCTGACTAAGGTTTTTTCCAGGTTTTCCGCAGTCTTCATAATTAACAAATGCCGGCGAGGTACCCTAAACTTAGGCCTGGAACGCTTCCTTCCATAAAAAAAATCCTTTCCCAATATACCATTTCATCTTATGTATCATCAGTGTCCAGCGTCTGTGGTATCTCAGTAGTAAAAACGGACGTTAAACACTATTCAAACAAGCCTTTAACGTATATATTTTCTCTCATATGAATATATGCTACAATGAAACTGAATCTGTCCTTGCGATATTAAAGGAGTTGCATTAGTAAAGTTTACATATATGATGTTTTAAGAGAGGGTTTAAATTCTTATAATGATAAAATTGGTGACAAAATCGTACACAATAGCAGCGTAGGCAAATATTACCAGCAGACACTGAAAATATCCGACGTTTTCATTGCCAGATTGTAAATGACAAATCTTTCGAAAATCTAAGTAAAGCGTATATTTAATGTTATAGCTCCTAGATATTAATTTGTTCACTAAAATATTTATATTGAACCCTGTAGAATTTATTATACCTAGTTCTAAAATGTAAATTTTAAAATAAAAACATTTTATTTATAATAAAATCAAAACACCTTTTGTGTCTTTCTTACAATTGAAACACATTAAGAGAAATGCCAAGTTCATAATATAAAGAAAAGATACTCGCATCTGCCATATACATGCACTTAAACACAACCCCATTCAGGGGGTATGAAAATCAAGTGATCAGTGGCATAGCTTTCTGTTGTATCAATATTCTTAAAACATAATAGTTGACGTGTTCGAGGATATTTGGAATAAAGTGTTTCAACATTATTTTAAATGATAGATTACTTTAGAATAACCATGCAAACAGCAAAATGCAACAAGCACTCTAACCAACTTCTTCATAGAATATATATTTTACTATCAACATATGAACATTGTTCACACACTAGCATGAGTACCTACAAATTACAAAACTGCTCAATGAGCGTTTAGCCCGATCATACAGGTAGAGTAACTACCAGAACTCACCACTCATCTAGTAGGTTCTTGTCTGTTCCTTTATTAGGCTGGATATCCTGCAAAAGGTCATTAAACACCCAAGCTGTAGGGAAAGTGATAATCACTGCGTGGTAATTAAACATGCCAACCCCCTCTAGTCATTTGATATTGGTTTTAGAAAGGAGCGTTTCTTTTCAAGCTTATTAAACGGGGTAGATTCACGTGCCTATTAATTTTATCTTTTAATTAAAACAACCAGAACCAGACTAGCAGCACGATGATAATCAATATTTTGTGAATCATGACTATTACATGTTTTCTCAGGTGTGTACACGCCGTAAAACGGGCTACTTTGTTACATTTTTGCAGGTTTAGTAACTGTAGCGTTGCAATTTTAATGAAACGTCTAATCATACCCAATGTCCCTCAGACTACAAAGTAATAGTGCTATTAGTGTCGTCAGCATGTTGGAACTAAATTGGTTTATAATTTGTTTTATATGAGCCCAACATCTTTTTGCATTACTTTGATACGTAGTATTCTTAATATTCTTGCATATGGGAGGAGACAAATGCCCTTATGTTGATCATGTTGGACATATTTGAAATATATGCACTGACCCAGTTATCTGTGACACAGCAGCGGCGGGGGACTGCATCGACCAATTAACCATTGCTTAAGATCAGAAGGGCTGCATGCGTCGAGAAAAGCAAGAGGGGTTTACCAAACTGCTACGTTGGCCTTGATTATAACGCCGTTAAATCAGTGTCAGTTGAGTAGCGAAAAGAAAATGTGTCTAATTCTAGAGTAATGACTACTGAGAATATTAGATGGCAAATACTGGGCCAAATTAATATGAAATGTGATTTTTTTCCACACAAGCCTTGCGTTGGCTAAGGTTTTAAATTAGAGTCGGAGAGAAAAATTGGAGGTCACGGCCGGGACTCGTACTCTGGTCTTCAGCTTATTGGGTAAACATACTTTCATCTGAGCTACCGTGTTCAGCCGGACCATAGCTAGAAATCTCCCCATTTGAGTCTTTTATGCCTCGGAAACTTGTACGACTATTTCGTTGCAGATATTTTACTGGAACCTTTAGTAATCGGGTTAAGACATTTATTTTATTATTTTTTTTACTTAAGCCCGTGTGTAATTTTATGGATCATATGAATTAACTCTAATAATGAAGCCTGGGGACATAAATCTCAGTTTCCAGCCATTTTTATTAGATTTAAAATATCTGCAACAATGTACTTTCAGAGGTCTGCAGGGTAGGCATACGCAGGTGGAAAGATTTTCGGTTGTGGTCGGACAGGGCCACAGTAGCTCAGATGGAAGACATCGGCACGGCAAACCGAAGATCGAGGTGCGAGTCGCAGCTATGACGTCAAATATTTCCTCATTGATTCTTGATTCTAATTATCCCATTCCACAAGTGTGTTTATTTATCATTCGTATATTCATGCTCTCTGAAGTTTATTCGAAGAGAAATTCCCAAAGCAATCGAGTTCCAAATCGTAATATGAATCATAAATTAATAATATTCATATATTTTATATGAACTAAAATATAACATCCGTTAAGAGATCAATTTAATTTCTCAAAAAGAATGAGGGTAATGAGTAATTTTATAAACGGGTGCCAGAAATGTGCATATTTAATAAAATATTATCATATGCTTAAAGGAGCTAATCAATTTTCTTTTTATATAAATATCCAATTGAGAACAATTAGTCCTTTATTTGTAACCTATACAAAACTTGCAAGACACGCTGAAAATCCGATTCATTTCTTTGTAATAGAAAATATACATATTTGATAATTCCTGCTTAGATGCGTTACTCTCTTCTGTTTATCAACACAGTTGAACATGTTACACCCTCAAGTTTAGGAAAATATTCTTCTAAGAAGTTTTCAGGTTTCAGGGTAAATTTGCGCATATTCGATTTCTCCACAAATTAGATATGCCCATCCTACATTATGGAAATTTTATGAAAGAGCCTTAGAGGGCTTGGGCCCCCTAAACTTGAATCCCAACATTTATAATAACTTGAAGAAGGAACTTGTCTGCAAGATCCATTACTTCATGTATGCTTTATATTGTAATTAGTTATAATTAGGGCCCAGAGTTTTACGAACAAACTTGTTTAAAAAGTACCTATAAAATGAACGCAAAAAAAACCCTATAATATGAATAGAACTTTAAAACATGGCCAAAACATATGAATAAAATTATTAAATCTACTCAGTGAAGGGGTATACATTATTGTTGTTCACGAAATTTATACAATTTACACTCACAACCATTTTGTACTAAATTGTAGGAATCAACTGCTATATCTTTTATAGTTTAATAATTAAGAGATGTATAATAAACTATTTAATGATAATTAATATTTAAATTCTTTTTTCCATTGTTCTTAGAAACAAAATTGCGTAATTAAATAACTACACATCTGTATGCTGTCCTTATTAGGAAAGGAAAAAAAAATATTTTGTCTGTTTGGCAGTTGAGTGCATTATTGAAGGAAACATTCCGGGAAAAAATAATATGTCTGTCTACGTGTACCATATACAGGATTTTAATTCTTAACTCATTACGTTTTACTAGAAAACAATGACTTGCGTATGTGCTCGCACGAGAATGATCGTCGATTGTCAGCCAGTATGTTTCTGTACATTGAAAAAAACACCTTTAAACATCTACAGGTACGATCGGAGGATACTTGAAATGCACTAAAATCGTCGAAACTTCATATTCAATGTGAGTCAAGCGAAAATCTTCCCATTGCACATGAGTGATGGAAAACAAAACGTATATACCACGAATTGTCAAGAATAGGTTCCATTTTTCCTAATACCAATATGTCAGTATCAATAAGAACATTTTAAATTTGTCTTCGATTGTTCCAACCATATCGACAATATTTTCGAGAATTATATTATCTCTTTGAACCATAATGAGTTGTGGAACTTCATTTCAATGTGCTTATTTAAAGTTTCGAAAATATTCAATAAACATGAAAACAACTGCATAACTACGAAAATATAAGAAACGAACTTAAAATATGAATAAAAAACCAATGAAGTCCACAAAAATTATAAAATAATGACCCAAATTGAAATAATTGCAACAAAATAAAAAATGGTAAGGGATATCAAACTTACCTAATATATTGGCGTTTCTGTAATCAGGGAGACATGCTCGGGATTTGTGCACAAGCTACCCATGACTAGAAGGACCAGTAAAATGGCGTATCATCAGAATCCGGGCCTGGTCATAATGATCTGCCAGCTCGCTTTGTTGTTTATTATTGTTCTTAAAACCCGTTTTTACTGCTGAGGCATCACAGACGGTGGGCACTGATGATACGAAATGATAAACTGGGAAGGATTATTTTCTAAACGAAGGAAGTGTTTCAAATCTAAGCTTAGGTTACGTGCCCGGCATTTGTTATTTATAACGACTGAGGAACATCTGGAAAAGACCTCGGTGAGGGAGTGCGATCCTGGAGGGAAACGAACCCCAAATCTCCCGCTTACAAGTCGTGCCTTAAACTTGGCCACCCGTGCCGGTTACATCGGTGATGTGAGTCGTTAAGGCATGGATTCGGATATGTTAGGTCTGGGGTTCGATTCCGCCAAGAAATCTCTTCTCAGACTGATGTTTTCTAGCCTTCCACAGTCCTCATCAATGGTAGATGGCGAGGAGGTAACTTAAACTTGGATCTGGACCACTTTCTCTCCCGCAAGAAAAGAAATATTTCCCAAATTTATCATTTAATCTCGCGTATAATGAGGTCTTCCGTCTGGGGGAAAGCGATCGCACCACTATCGAATGTTTTTGCGCCAGTATGTAATTCCATCTCAATGTTTGTAGATTTACTCGAAAACTTTTATGTTGGCAGCATGTTTAACATCGGAACAAATGACATACATGGGGATATACTGTTTACCGCAGGTTGTCTACAAGATCGGTAAACAGATTGCCTCCCAAGTCAATTCACGTTCTAGTCATGAAAGTTGCGGGGCAAGGATCGAATCGAGGGAGTGACTTGCAGTTTAAATATGCTATAAGTTTATGAAAACATTTGTACAACGAGAACTTTTAAAAAATCCCGCAAAAAAATACCATCGGCAACGCGGGATGAAATCGCCGACCGGCCTTTTTAAATGCTCTCACTCTGTATGTATGCAGACGACCCTGCCCGATGGCGATGTGCAAATAAATCTTGAACCGCAAAATAATGACTCAAGACTCAATAGAAGAAAATGAAGGATAATGACCACATTCATGGAACCAGAAAAGAAATTTAACACAATTATTTCTAAAGCTATTTAGGAGGGAAGAACAAGACGTTCGTTAACATGTTTTTCAGATAATATTTTTGCGTGAAGCTGCCTACAAAAGACGCGACGTATCTTTGCCAACAAGTATGCGAGATGTACACGAAAGTGTTTCTACATTACAAACAAACAACTAATTTCCACCATTCAGATATTTACAAAATTAATTTGTTTTAAACATTCTACTAACAGAATCCTACATAAAAATTAATAGCGTGAAAAGACCCCCTAGAAAAAGAAGGTTAATTCAAGATAATGCACAGAAATAGGAAGTTTTAATCAAAAAGTACAACTACACCGAGTTATTTCAAATACAATATGTAAATAAATTTTCACATTTCAACAAAAATATTTAAACGTTAATTGACGCATTCGACATTTTCAGAATAATTTCAACGACGAGCTTTAAGTATGTTTTATGCTTGAATCAAAAGCATACTTTTAACTATACACAAATGGAAGTAGAGTGGATTATTGCCAACTTAAAACAGACAAATATGTGCTTGCCACCGTTGCATTGTAGCGCAAAAACATGATGAATTTCCAGGTAAGTGACCCAAATGTGTTGTTTTGCTCCGCCTGTGATGTCTCAGTGGAGACGACGCGACGGACGTTAAACACTGTTTAAAAATAACTTAAAATGTTTTTTTGAGATAATGCTGATGTTCTGTTAGATGTCATGTCGTACCTTTATATCTCAAAAATCTGTACATTTTCATTTAAGTTCAAAATAAGAACATGCATTATTATCGTCAAATACACCTTCTCTGCTTGCAAGCGATTACAATTTGACTTTCAGAACGCGTAAGGTTGTGGAGTAAAGTGTTAATCCCTTGAAGGGAAAGCGGACACAAACGTAGACGGCACAATCCAAATTGTGCTTGAATTCCAAGTTTGACCTTGACTGTCTCGAACAATGCGTAAAATTGAAGGAAAGTTGACCTGCCTCAAGAACTTGGCTTCTGTAAACTTCTAGCGTCTGGATTAGGTTTGTAGAAATCTCATGAAAGTTTTTTGAGTAAGGTTCATGTTTAAAATAACTGTTAACTGAGACATTCTCATTGTTAGGATGCTAGGAGGCCGAAATGAATACTCTTGCTATAGCAAATGTTATGTTTCTGCAGTCAAATATAAAATGACTAATCTTATGAACATGTAAGCTTGTAGGTTCGAAGCACGTTATTTTAAATAGTGTAAAGTTTGTTTTAACGTACTAAAATAAAGTTACGCTATACGGTTGGTTATGTTTCTCGTCTATGTGACAAAGCTTCCTTCTCCCAGTGTTTACGTAGTTTACTGCCCATCTACCTTCCAAACGTTTTCGCAACGACCACAGTAGCGAGATAAGCCCGCTTTTCAGTGCAGAGTGTTGTTTACGACATTTTTGCGCAGGCACAGAGAAAAATAAAAACAATAGAAGAAGGGGGCATCTTTTAACATACAACTGAAAAACTACTGTTATCCATTTTGATTCAGTCACTCTCTGCCTCCCAACTAATGGTTGAGAACTCCATTCCCAGTTGAGATATGTTCCAGTAGGTGAAAGCCAAAGGACTTTAGGGGTCAAGAGAAATGATAGTTTCTAAATTATTATGCCAATCAAAATTGGGCACAGAAGTTATTCAAATCGTTTGCTTTTGCAAAATGTATAAAATATAGCAATTATAACCAATATACACCAACTTCATTTCATACTTCGTCAGTGATTCTGCAAAATTTACTTGTGTATTAGGAAGTATCACAGTATCTGAAAAAAGAGTTTGAACAGTATAAAATACAGGCATATATTAATTTTAATGAACTTGAATAAATTTACCTTGAAGAGGGAAGACGACGGAAAGCTTGGATATTGAACAAAAAAGATATTACAACGAAAAATAAATGTAAATAGAAACTTATGGAAGCTTATCTAAAATCGAAAAAATTGTAAATTAAGGAAAATAATTGGCTTGTCAAACTCAATATTCTGGACTGCGAATATTAAATAAAATAATAAAAAGGTTTATTTATAAATCCTTGGTCCGAAGTGTTGTGTTGTAAAGAGCAGAACCTTGGACATTGGACAGAAATATGCAAATAAATTATTGGCTAGGGAAATGAGCTATTGGCGAGGATCAGCAAGAAAATCAAGAAGAGAGAAAATAAAAAATAGAGGAAGTATGAAAGTTGAAAATTGTATTATTGAAGTAATTGAAGAGAAAACATTTAAATGGTTTGGAGAATTCTGAAAATGATATTGAAGAGGAACAGACCACGAGAACAAGGATGGGTGGTGAACGAAGGAGTATGAACAGGAGGGGACTTAACTGAAAGTAGATATTGTGAAGCAGTAAAATTATTTTGCGTTGAAAGAAAACTATTATATTGTAGAATAATCCTTTTAAACATCTGAAGAAACAGCTGCTATTAAAACGTTCTTTTGACACTCATGTACGTACATATGCGCAAAACAACTTATTAAATATTAGAAAAGGTGGTACATGTTGTTTCTGTTACAACATTAGAGACTTCACCTCTGAAATAAAAAGTATTGATGCCGTAGTTGTTAACCACTTTTATCAGGTACAGGTGATCATGAAGAGAAACTCTACACGGACACGAAATCTCAAATAGCACTCAATTCGTTGCATACACTGCATTTAAACTTAAAGAGCTGTTCTACAAGTAGAAAAGACAAGAAATGAAAATAAAATAAACAGGTCAGAGTATAAAAAGATATAAAAAGACGATGATTTTTTGTAAATATATAAGAAATATATCTCTGAAAACTTAAATCAAGGTTAGGCCTCAGAACGAGTATGTGCAAGAAAGTGTAAAATTAGAAATTCAAGCCAGCAATTCTATTTATGTGAGTTTTCCTGTGAATTGCGCCATTCTTACAAAAGAATCCACCTCTGAAAATACGACATAAATTTGCAAGTAAACGCTTGGAGAAGCAACAGCGGAATGCTGTAAAACAAAGCAAGACTAACATTTCCCCCTTTACTTCCTGTCGTTTAAAAGAGTTGCTAATTTATTTTTGTAGCTTTGCATGTTTTTGAGACTTTCATACGAGAAGGTATATACTGGAAAATGTGATGTCAAAAGCTTAATATTAAATATTTATTACTGCCCTCCATAATTGCTCATATATATGTCAGAAAATATTATTTATTTTCAATTTTAAGACATTAAATTTTATCTCAAGCTTCAGCTGCAGTGTTGCTCTACTTTACTCCCTTCTACATCTTAAAATCCATTGACCCTTTCACGTAACTCCTGTTCTATATGCCTGTACATTTATTTAGATATTCATTATCTTCAAAAGTACCGAAATGCACTTTCTCGAATATCTTTATATGCATGCGACACCATTATCATGAGTGCAGTTGTACTTACCGGCTACGAAGCTTTGATGATCGTAAATCTTTCTCGGAAAACATTCAGCATCTGAAAATTAAATGACACTGTTAACCACCCCTTATGTTTAAATTTGTAAGATTAGAGCACCTATATAATATAAATAGCATGTTTCTGTATTTCAAATTTTTTCTCTTATGCATACAGGGCAATCTGAAAAGTTCTCGGCTTAACACTCAAGGAACTTTTAACATTCTTTTTATTTTTCAACATAATATCACAAGGTAGCACATATTCCAGCCATGCTTCAATGTCACTATTTGCTCTCTAAAGTAGTTTTCCTGAAAGTCTGCAAAATACTCTATAGCTGCAATTGCCACTTTACTTGATGAAAAGCGGTCACCACCGAGGATGACTGACTTTTACGAACTGATTGAAATTGAAGGGAGTCAAATATGGAGAGTAGGGTAAATGTTTCACAATTCATGCTTCTAATCTCCTAAATTTCAAATTGTTAAATCACTTTTGTAAGCAGATGAAAAAAAAAAAATCTGCAAACCGAGTCTTTTCTTACCAAAGTTTAAATCTAGTTACGATTATGGTTTTACCCTCCTAAAGATTAACGATTTGTAAAATTTCTCGGTGCCCTAAAAGACTAATGATATAACCTTCCCTACAGATGGAACGACTTGTCTTCTTTGGAGTTAAACGAGTGGTTTCTGTCTGCTGTTTCGATTTTAGTGTGTAATGGTGTGTTATTTATTTATTTATTTATTTATTCACGGACGCTGTTTAACATGTCAGGTCTTCAGTGTCCCATTCAATTCAGGGCTTGAAACGATCGACAAATTTTGCTCAGAGGCCTCTTCTTTCAGGCTTGATATTCTTTTACGTGCCGTAAATGTACGACACGGGACCCACTGCTTTACTTCCCTTCCGAAGGATGTGACAGTGTGAATCCACCATTCACAGTTTAAATAGAGCACAAAATTAGTTCTGATTCTGTCAAATTGCTCCAATATTGTTGAGATATTTTCATAAAGACGCTTTTTTAATCTGCTGATAGAAAGTACAGCTCGCGTCTTGCACAATGTTTTTTTCCATGCAACTCTTAATGTAAAGTATAACGTAGAAGCTCCTTAAAATGTCTATAGCCTCATTAATGTCACGTATTTTAACTCTAAGGGCATCTGATATGATATAAGGTATTTGTTCAATGAATTCTGCTATTGTTGCAATTTTTGGACCTTTCTTGATTAGTTTAAAATGTGTGCTATGTTTAAAATCAGCAAATTCTTTGAAAATGAAGTAGACGTGTCCCCATATCGTGAGCGAAAGAATATATATATAGGAATGAAATTTAAAAAATGCAGGAGTAGACATAAAATGCAGCCCGGTTAACGTTGAGCGTTATGCAAGTGAGACGCTCAGCTATAGACTAGCGTTTATGTACCTCAGCATGAGTTTCTAGAATGCTCCATAACTATCGACAAAGCTTCGAGAATTATCGAGAGAGCACAGCGCCCGGCAGACAGGTTGCAGTAAATGGAATACAAAATAGCTGGCTTTCAGGGCCAACATAAAGTGACATTGGTGATCAGAATACCAAAAAATTTGCAACATTCGGATTTTTTTGTTAGTAAAAACTTCTATTTGACGTCAAGTCCTAATTTTTCGAACATTTAAACATTTTTAAGGTGGATTCAAAATATTGAAATGTCTGTTCCTAGATAGTACAAAGACTAGAAGATAAGCACGATCTTGGAAACAAAGGTTCATAATTTTTTTTATGTGGGGAGTTAACAGCAAAATTTAGAACTTTAATCATAGTGCCGCACATTTTTTAACCTTCGTAAATTTCTCTTAATTACGGACTTTGGGGTTATGAGGATCTACCTGATTGTTAAGCATATTTCATTTTATTTTAATTTGTTCTCCCTTTTGCACTTTACATCTTTAAAATATCTGCTTTAGTGCGGTGAATGACATGAACGAATGATGGGCAAATGAGTTGAGACCGACGATGCACAAAGACTTCAGGGTAAAGGCTCCTGTGTTTCTAGAAGCTTATGCATGGTTCTCAGAATTTCCGTTTATTTTTAAAGTTACACTCTCGTGTACTTTCATATTTTCATGCATCCCATATTGGTTGCATCTTTCAAGGGTTTTAGTGATGGACAAAATTAGATATTACGTGTTCTTCTTTTTTCTCTGTAATACTTTCTTTGCCGATTAAACTGCAAATTTAACATTTAATCGAGCATAATAGTTAATAGTAATTCATGTTCATTTCCTCCTCTACTTGTGTAGCTACATTAAATAAAATTTCTTATAGCTATTAGAGATTCTTATCTGCTGAATTGGCTGTTATTTCACATGATTAAAGTTTTCATACAATGACAGTCAGTGAAACAAAGAGAACCAATTTCAAAGAAAATATATACAAATTTAAGTTTTCAAGTTTTGACGGTTAACTCAGCTGCTGCATTTCCCTCCCTTGCAGTGTAATGTGAGTTACAGCAATTTGAGGCCACCGTATGTATATATATATATACGGTGGCCTCAAATAGCTGTAATTATATATAATTCAATATGCTGGCAGTGAAGGCATGTTCGCAGTCAATTTACCCCCAAAACACAACTTCACAGCAATAAATTTATTTATGCATTTTAAATGCTGTAATTATTTCACCATTTTCCATTCTTTTAAAAAATTTTTTGCAAAGCAGCATTAGTCTAGCGATATTGAGACAAACTATTTTATCATGTTAGCAAAATAAGTTATATAAGTTCTTGTTTTTCTCATCACTAGAAATTAAAGTTTAGGCATTTAAATTTTTCAATAAGTTCACACATTTCCAGAGAAACCGGCAGTAGCGAAGCTTGAAAAATGGTACATTATCGTCAGGAGCTGATTTCAACCGTTTGCTGTGATAACCCCATTTTAGGGATAAAAATGCATTTATGGCGGCGAATGCTTGAGAATTAGAAGCGTTGGCATATGTCACTTTAAATTGGCACATAGATAGAAAGAAGGGTAAAGCGTTGTTGACATAAATGACTACCAACAGATGTAGCTCTTGATTAAGGGGAAAACACATCTTGTCTATTTCTTAGGGATACTTGTGCACACCAGTTTAAATATACACAGATATACCTGGATTTTCAAATTGTTAAATTTAATGTTTAAGAACAATTGGCTTTAAATATACACTGATCTGTCCACATTCACTTTTTAGACAGAAACGTTTTTGAATGCCACGAAAGTGTTTTTCTAACGTTTAAAAATTAGATAAGTTTGGTAACCTTATGCTGCCCATATACATTTTTTTTTTTTTTTACTTTTAATATCTATTTACCAATATATATGTTGTTGAAACTCCAGTAGAACCAGAGTCAAGAGGGTTTTTAGATAAAATATCTACGATTACTAGAACTGGTAATGCTTTATCAAAAGTAATTACCATTGTTTTCGAAACTCCTGGAAAATCAATTTTTCAATTTTTAGACTAATGCTTGCGGCATCACGAGCCAATCAGTTTTCAGAGAATCTCACAAATGTTATACATTATTAATTTTTCAGCAGTTCTTTTGTAACAGGAAGAATGTTATTATCTTTGCCAAATTGTTAGTGCTGTAAACATAAATTTTAGCGCGCGCATTCCTTTCAAAATTTTTGAAAACTTTGAAATCTTATACTAAAACGAACGCTTGTTTTTAGCAGTATAATCCCGGAATGCGTAATTTTATTACTGCTACTGCTGAATACGACCTTGCATATTTGCCCTTTGCAATCTTGTAGATGCTATAAATGCATGGTTGAACATACACAACAGAGAGAGAGAGAGAGACAGACAGACAGAGAGAGGGAGAGAGAGAGACAGAGAGAATTTAATAAAATCATCGTAGTAACACGCCTATTAAAAATATTATTTCTCCTAGCATTCACACAACAAACTAGTCGACGATCTTATGATTAAATCTGTCTCTACAGAAAACCTTGTTTATTTCCTATGTTTTGAAATCACGTTTCGGTTCAAAGTAATGATTGGAGTTGATATAATTTTTTTTTAAAATTTACATTTCTCTCCCAATGGTCGCAAAGAAAGGGGATATAAGTGTAAGCTTTAGTAATGTTCATTTTCTTGCAATGAGTTAACACAAACCGAAATAAAGTAACTAATTCAAGAATTAACTCGCAACTTTTCTGGCCCGCCACTAAGCAACAGCTGACTTCTAATAAAATCACATTATAAAGAGATATTCTTATACCGTGATCCAATTATCACTTTTGGAGTGTGTCTGCATAAGAGTATTTTTACTTTTAATGTAAGGTTACTAGATATTGAAATAACTGCACGTTTTCTCACATTTAATATTCAGCCAGCGTGCTTTTTACTTTGCTGGGCGCAGTTCACTGAGCTCTACAGTTCACGCCTTGTTTTCACGCTTGAAAACCGGCCGGGGAGTTGGAGGGGAGGTCAGTGGGACTTAACTCCAGGAATATACGGACCTGTTCTTATGTTTTGTGTGACAATATATTAAGCATTCATTAGGCGGCACAATGCAGTATATCAATTACGTTAATATGGTTCAATTTAGTTATTCTATTTCCCAAAGAGTATTTTTTTTACGATTTGTACTTGCATACAGAATTGGCTCGTCATGTACGAAAATTGTTTAAAGAGAAATTCTCTGATATTCAACTTCTAAGTCGAAGTTTGATTCACAGATTGTTAAATAAATTTCGTGAAATGATAAGCATTTTTTATAAAAAGCGTATACAGCCACCTACATACTTGCAGAAGACACTTAGATAACGAGGAATCTTCCCCTAAAAGCCACTTGTATGTCTTTCTCAACAAATGGGAGCTGTCTATTCCTGTGTTCGAATTACTACAAAACTACTGAAGTTAAAACATTATAAAATTACTTTATGTAAAAACTTAAACCGGGTGACCCTGTATCAGCCAGTAGGTTTTGGGAATGCATTTTGAATGGTGTGCATGACGGAGAAATTTACCCTAATTTAATTTTCTTTAAAGACGAATTTTGGTTCCACCTAAGTGGGTATGTTAATTCACAAAACAGCCGATACTGGAGCTCTTAAAAAACCCAATGCTTCCCGAGGAACCCTTGCATAATCGAAAGATAGGAGTGTGGTGAGCAAATTAATGGCGAGAGAATATCCGCGTATTAACTGTAAGACAACGTAGGTTCGCGACTTTCCAACAAGGCTCAACAACGGCACTTGTCTCCTTGCGTATAATTCATGAAATACTAAACGATAGAGTCATCACTCTCAATATATGGACCTCTCGGTCCTCTCTTGGAGACATTAAAGTAAAAACTGTACAAGACAAATCCACACGCATTAGATGAACTGCAAAATAAAATTCGTGAAGAAATTTCTTTTATTTCTCAGAGGGAGCTGCAAAGGGTAATGATTAATTTAAGCCAACCCCAAATATATGGAACATGAAGGAAGGCAGTTCTAGCATCTTCTTGCTTCATAAAGGCGAGTAAATGTTACTATTAAGTGTTAGTAATAACTTATGCCACAATCATATTTAAGGACTTTGGCACCCGTTCACCGCGGTACCAGTTTGAGCTGACCGACCAGCCTTTGAGCATGACGCGGTCCCGTGAAAGAAAATCGCCCATTATATGACCATGTTGTTATTGGTATACTCTTTCACTTGGAATTGATTATATCTGGTGATATGGCATCGCGACGTCGTAATCTGTAGCCCCACTTTGAGGAGTCAAATATGGAGCAGTTTTAAAGGTGTGTGCATTGGTTTTGATAGCTGTCCCAAGCTGATGACGATTTATATGCGGAGTCGACGTTGGTTGGGCCAGCAGTAGGTGGCCTCGCAGCGTAGATTCTTGAAATCGTGTGTTCCCTCGGCTGCTGAAGTTACTTTACCACTCCTGCTCCATTTAGGGGTAGTAAATATCCCAGGGTAGTAAGCTATTTTATTGACACTGGGTCAGGAAGAGATGTTGCTGATGCAAATAAATGTGTCGGGAAGTACGTTAAGATCATGATTTATTGAATAAATTACTTCGAAGTGCCAAATATTGTGCCGTTTATCATATGAGCGATCAATGTTCGTAGGCCAAAATGATAAATATTGAATTGCACTGACAAAATAGATAAACTGGGCGAAGCAGCGTGGCGAATTCGCAGAGTCAACTGAGTCTTGCCTGAATGCGATGAGTGAACACACTGCATGCCGAGTTTCAAGAGAGATTAGAAAGTAGAATGGAGCAGACTAGAGTCGCAAGAGCAATCGAATAGCGAATGAAATTCGGAGCTCAAAACTGCCTATTTATACACAGTTTGAGTCTCTATCCTTGGGATGTGCCGCGAACCTTGTAAAAACGTCGCGTCTAAAATTTTAACTTACCTTACTGGCTACACTTAAGTTTGCTTCGGCTGGCTTGATTCGTTCTTTATTTATATACAAGGGTCCTCTTCTCTTATACGAGGATTTAAAGTTAGGGTGGTTCACCTCTAGAGTAGTTTTTATCTCTCTCTCTCTCTCTCTCTCTCTCTCTCTCTCTCACACACACACACACACACACACACACATGTAAATTCTGGAAAACGGTAGCGTGTTCCTTAACTAGCCTTTTAAAAGGTCGAACAAAAGCACTGCGACTTCCATTCTACAAAGGAAACCCGGATTTCGCCAGCCTCGCTATTGTCCAGAGGTTTTACTATCGGCAAACGGCAACAGGCACTTTCCTAAGCTACAAGAATTTTGTATATACAACATGTGTACAGTAATACAAATTGATACATCGTTCATGATTTCTACATATCATGCAAAGAAATGCATACATCACCAAAAATAGTAGTAATAATAACAATAATAATAGCTACATGAATGGCATTAATTGTAAGGTTAATTAATAATTAGGGGGTGAAGCCATTAATACTGCTTCACACTATAATTACGCAAAAGTCTTTTTAAGCATTTTATTAAAGTTTGTAACCAATCAAAACTGGTCCTTTAGAACCGAAGGATTACCTGGGAACGCACTTGAGAGATTACGTTTATGGTGGTGCATGCACATATTAGCTCTTCTGGTTAAGAGACTCCTGCTACCTCTTCCTCTTACCCCCTTCAATTAAAATACTTCACAATCTCATGCAGACATTGGTTTTAAGCCGCGCTGCAAACCAAGTTCCCTACAAACAATAACCTGAAATACAAACATCAGGAGCGAAATGGAAGTCCTCTTCAGGCATTGCTGCTGTTTTTTCTTGTGCCCATAAAAATTATCTTAGGAATAGTTACTGGAAATTAAATGTTTACATTTTTGGAAATGACAGAATCAGCAACCTCCTAGAGCGAGCAGCTTCTGCGTGTTCCTTTTCAATACTAAACGTTTCTGCGCTATATATTAAAACCTACAACTTTAATAACTGTATTATCCTTAATAAGAGCTAAAACACATGAAATTCAGTGGTGTATTGAATAGTTTCTGAGAAAAAAGCACATGTAAATGCCCCCTTTTTGCTGCCTTATTAAAAATATTCTTTACCAAATACTTTTAAAAATAGTTTTTTACAGCATGTGAGAAAAGACTAATAATTTAATAATTCCCATATACTACTGTATACACTGTATGCTTTTAAGAATATTCATTCACTAAGTTTTTAGATGTTTTAACGCGCATGTTTGAAAATGAAACACGGGTACGTAATGAGTTTCTTGTTCCCTTAAAGTAAATTCCATTGCAGGGGAAAGAGGACTGGGATCAAAGACGTCGCCGACAAAGACAAACCTGAAGAGAAGGTGGGTAGGCTACGCGATGCTCTGAGAATCAGAATAGGTAAACCTCCAGGCGCCCAGCGTGGGATCCAAGAAATAGTGGAAAGAAATATGGGTAGGCAGAAAGTACGAGGAAGACGAACTGGAAATGAACTTCAGCAGCCACTGGCCAAGAACCACAAAACGCCGCAGGCATGTAAGTGTTTGTTAAAGACCCTTTAAATTTAATTAAGATTACTACTAAACGCGTAAATTGTTTATATTATGATAGAGTTTATCATGAGTTTGTTTTTAAAGGCAACTTTCTAAGCAAGAAGCTCTTGCCCTCTTGGCATTCATACAAACTATTAACATGAGCATTTGGAAATACACAAGGCCAAAAAAAAAAAAAAAAAAAAAAAAAAAAAAAAAAAAGCGAGAAAAACAAGGAAAAAACATATGCACCCAAATGCAAAGTATGTAATTTTGAACGTACAAGTATTAATTTTGTTTACGTAGAATATTACTAAATTTCTGCCTCTATACAATAAATATTGTTATAGTTCTTATTAATATATTCCATTATTATTATTATTATTATTATTATTATTATTATTATTACTTTCAATTGATATGGGCTATCTTAACTTCAATGCTTTAATAGTCGTTATGAATGGAAAGATCTGATCTGCAAAAAGCTGTTCTGTGTCTAAGTCTGAATTCCTTAATACACAAACTGAATGCATTTTTACCTCCATGTTAGCGTCACACATCTTTAAATAATCCTGCAAATTTTCTTTTTATTCCCACATCAATATCAGAGCTGAAATTTTAGAAATTAAAGTATACAATGCAATATATTGACGTACAAAAAAGGCACAGAAGTAACAGAGGTAATTGCCGGCATACTTTATGACAAGGATATAAAAGCAGTTTCTGAAAGCGTTAATTTGTCTTAAATTTTGTTCGGCTCAGCGCTAAATTAACGGTAATACTCCTCGCGTCGATTTTACAGCCTTTAGCCTCATTTTCTCACCACCAATCTCTGGAGTTCTCCATGTCAGATATACGTTGATAGTCGAGCGGTTAAAAGCAGGTATCTCAGTGAGCGCTACCGAAGGTCGAATCCTACCCATGCGTTAATAGTTTTACTTGCTATTTATGGCAAGTAAAAACAATGTTTAAATATTATAATACAACTGCCAATAACAAAGTCTTATTTCAATTTTAAGGCATTTATGCTCACAAAAAAGTAATCTTTATTTTCAAAATAAATAGGAAATAAATAATTATTTTTAAATAAAATATTGACAATTTATATTTTATTTTTAAATTTCCCTTTTGAGTATTTATGAATGTGAAATTTATTTTGAAAACGAAGATGACTAAATTATCTTTGAACAAAATGTCTTATAATTCAAATATCTGATGTCCATTAAAAGCTATATTATCGCTGTATATTAAACATTCATTTTATTTACAAAATCTAGCAGGTGAAACATTTTTGCATGACCAGAATGTGCCTAAATAATTCTTATTACTATACCCGTACATTTTTCCGATCAGTCATCACGGCACCCGCTCCGAACAAACGCATTTCCTGCTTATGGCATAACTTGAAACATGAGCTGATGATGGCATTGTGAACTCGGCGACAGAGAATACTTCCGATGTTTTGCGACTTAGGCACAACTTTTTCCTGTTGCTCATTTTTTGTCTTAGCTGAGGATAAGAGGAGCAAAGGATAAAGAAAGTAGCATTCGGCTAAGGTAAGCTTATCCCAGAGAAAGATTTGTAATTTTATTTTAATATTGTGTTCATGATTATTGAAATATACAGATAAACATTAACACGACAATAAGCCATAGTGTACTTTTTTTTTTTAAATTTCTTACACTAGACTGGATCTACATTATAATAGAAATAACGTAACTATGAATAGAGTGTCACATTTATCGCATCGCATCGCATCGCATCGCATCGTTAGAAGCATTTAAATGCATAAATTATTACACTGCCTAGCATGAATTATTTTCAGATAAAAGTTGTTCTTTTTTTCAAAATTATATCTGCACTTTATAATAATATAATTTTGTGGCTAAATGCACAAAATGAGTACGTTACTTTATGTAATCTGCGTTGTGATCTAAATGAAAATTATTAACCACAGAAACTTGGCAACTAAAACGTAAGAGCAGTTATAGCGAAACTTTCGCAACTGAATCTCGATGAGATGAACGAATGGAGTATCGGATATTGTCATTTCTAGTTGTGTAATATTATGCTCTTGAATAATGCAATACACATTCTTTTAACTATCAGTCACAATGACATAGTTGAGGCATTTTCTGTTTGTGTTGTGTACCTGAGGTGCTTTTCTAGACAACCATAGTCATGAGGCTCATGATGCGGCATGATGTTTGCGTATTTATTTCATCAAATGGGCAGCAAAACATGCTGCGCAACTGAGAAATTTCGTTCTGAGACAAGACATAATTGCATGACACCATGCAGAGGTTGTAAACCGCACATATACTCAGTGTTGTTTCTGTCATACACAATTGCAACGCAGACCCCTTTAGTGGGGAATGTTCTGTACAAAGTGCACTGGTTCCTTTCTCTGCGCCAAGGGAGCAGAGAGTATACCATCAGACAAAAGTGTTAGCAGTTGTTTTAAAAGCTTATGCAACGATCGCAAATTGGAATACTGCTTGGGTTAAACTCTTCATTTTTTGTTAATTTTTAGTATTTTCAGCATTTTCCTTCAATCCTAAGACAAATGTACAGTTGCCTTATGCGCTTTCGCATCCTTATATCACAACTTTAATTTACGATTCACAATCATTAGCTCATTCACTGTCGAGCGTTAACAGTATTGCTAGTATACCTAATTTACTTCCCATTTCTTATTGCTATCCTGACGCTTCAGTTCATTCAAAGCGATTCAACGGGACCTTCCAATTGCTTCTTTCTTTTCTTTTCTTTTTCTTTTTTTCTTTTTTCTTTTTCTTTCTTTTCTTTTCTTTTTTTTTTTTTACGGACGCTCTTTAACATCTCAGACCATCAGCGTTACATTCCATTCAGAGCGTGGGACGGTCGGTTAATTTTGCTCGGAGCTCTCTTCTTTGTAGGATTTTTAGCATTCCGAACGCCTTACATTGTTTGCTAAGCTATGATAGTTTCACACATATTAGAAGCTTTAAGACCATCTGCTCCACTTTGTTTGCCATGCGTGGTTACCCCACCTTACTACTGTTTTCTGTGCACAAGTCACATGACAGCGCAGATTGATCAGTGTTAGGAAGGGAAATGCGTCGACATCGTCAGCGCTGGCAAAAAGCAAAAGGGAGATTCAGTAATTTTGACCAGCCTATTTTGTGTGAAAATATTACAGCTAGTACAAGATGAGGTTTTCAAGCACGGTTTGCCAATTTCTGCCAGATTTCACTAGGCAAATGGAGGAGAGGCTATGCCTTGCTTCAGAAGAGTACGGTCACGTTTCATACTACTAAAAGCCGTTTATTTGTTGGACTTCATGATTCTAAGTCTTTGATCACTGAATATTCCCTAGTATATGCCACATAACAGCCATATTTTAACAAGTCTTCTTCTGGAATAATAACACATTTTTTCATGCTTCCAAAAGATATTTGTTTTGTGTTCTACACGCCTTTTTAGGTTAATTAGCGGTTAATTTTTTATATTTTAATTGAAAGCTGCATACTATAAAATGTATAATAATTCTGAAAACGAATGCTACGCACTTTTACTGATCGAGTGTGCCACATTTGTATTTTGTTAAGATATACTACAATGCAACTTTGCAGTAAAATTGATACCTGTTGTGAACAACTGGCAGTTGTTTCTGTGGAATGTGTTACATTTGTATTTTACTGAACACCCAGAAAAGAACCAACCGATGCCAGCAATGCAAAATAGTAAAATATTATCGTTTAAAGTAAACGATTATAGCGTTATGCTCCTGTGTAAACAATAAATAGGTGTGAATATCAAAATGTTTAAGCACGTCACTAAAGTCCCCCAATAATGATCTCTTTCACATGAAAAGAACATCAATTTACATCAGCAAGACCGACTGACTGCATTAACCAAATATAGCACCAATGAAAATTCATTAATATTTATATGTTATTAATTTACATTTATAATTTTATGCAATAAGAATCTATGCTGTATACAACGTTCAAAGAAAACTGAAACTGATTTACCTATATGAACATAATATATTTGAATGTTAGCTTACCCATTCGCTTACAAATTACTTGCATCCAGCACTTAGATACAGAGACTTCATTGCTTAAACTGTGATATTCTGTCAGGAATACTCTTTACGCGTGCAGCAAGAAAGATCCTTGCTTATCAACGCCGTGAAATTTAATCTCGTGGCATTGTTTTCTGCATGATAACACATGACCTCAACAGCAGCATACAATGGGGACTATCCTGCAACATTTCCGCCGGATGGTCGCACTCTTCAGATGCCTTATGCTTAAATTGAAATATTTTTTATTTGCTGAAAAATCACTTTAAAGGGTCGTGCTGAATTGGATAGGCAGGAACGGAGAACATTTTGGTACTTGCCTTTCTCAAGGATTTACCGTTTGTGCTTGCGCCCTGATGGGGGAAAATGTGGGAGAAACGGATAAGGTGTAGGAGACAACCAAAGATCAGCGTACAGGGGCGTTGAGTTATGGACAAAGATGGGTCTCTAACAATGTTTTCAGACAGAACACTCCGACAAAGGTGGAGGTCCATCTCCAGGGAATTTGAGCCCCTCGGAAGGGCCCTTTCATACCAGACACCGAAGCAGAACCTTTTCCATTATCTGACCTCGTTTGGCATTTTCGACCCTGTAACAGCACCAATAAAATTCAATGAAATGGAAACCAAATTCTTGAAAAGGAAAGATCCATTCCAACTTTCGCCCAAGTGACCAGGAAATAATAATAATAATAATAATAATAATAATAATAATAATCAGATGGCGGGTTTCAAAGAATTTGAACCCAGGGCTTCCCGAATGAGAGTCCTACGTTTCATGATCCTCCCGCTCTTTGCAGGAACTGAGTGACTGTTGAGACGTCTTCTGAACACACAAGATGATGTTATTTTGTAATTATATGATATACTTAATGATAAAAAATATAGAACTTAATAACTGAAATTTCCATTTTACGCCACGAAGTTCGTTGTTTAGTATGATGATTAGAGAATAGGTAAATAATCTTAACTTTTTTTCTGAAGTCATTAACATATTTTTCTTTCTGTTCTTTCTATACTGACTAATGCTGGGTGAAAATTCAACAGTGAGCCGAATGTATAATATATTTATTTTCTGAAATAAACAAGGATAGCAACAATTCAGTGCATTCTCTAAGCAAATATTTTAGGTACCTCTTATAATATTACCCATGTGCATAATAACACTTTAACAAAAAATGTTAAGTAAAGTCACACATTGACCTCCGTTATAGATTATTTTGAGTTTACATGCCCGCTGAGCTGACAGTAGGTCCACTCTAAAAAGAGCAAAATACAGACAAGTTTCTCCTTCACTAACAACTCACCAAACCGACTTGTTACATTAACACCAGGAAGGGAAGTTTGGACACCGAACGTATGAAGTTAACTAGGTCGGGTGTTATACACATCGTGTTGTTTACATCAAGTCGGTGCTCCCTTCACGTGACGTCTTTCATTTTCTATATGAACCGCAGTTACACTTGTAAAGTAAACAAACTTGCGGCTGCCTATAGCCAGCGTTCCTTAAACCTGTAGCCGCAAACTTTTGGTATCCAGAATTAGTTGCTCATTGATTACTTTTAGTTTTTGCATTACAGTCATTTTCATAGATTTATATTTTTATAATTTCGTAACTTTGCGTAAAGTACCATAGCATTTTCCTACTTTCTGTGAAAGACTCGGGATTTTTTGGAGGAAATTTCCAAGAGATATAGACAATATTACCCAAATTTTTTCACAAGAAATCTACGCTGACATTTAGATTTCCTGTCATTAACACGCCCTGTTAGTTGTACTATTTGTGAGCCTATACGGCCTAGGAATATTAATCCGGAAATCTTTGTTAATATTGTCTTAACTTCATTAGCTAAATTTGTTAGCACATACAAACTGTAAACTGGACTATTTTGAAATTTGCGCGCATAGGGAAGCAAGACGCTTAGACAAAACACAATTGTAAATGACTGTAAACACTACACAGCACGTTACGTACGTCTGATAAGAGTGCTCCCAAACATTGACATTCTCCGCTGTGGAGGACCTGTGCTGCAATAAAAAGACCACGATACGCGCTTCACACTTCAACTGTTCACCCATGTGATGCATATTTGTATATGCATGTATAGGGGATACCACACACTCAAATGCCAACCATATAAAATCCAGGAAAACTATATTGTAATAGTTAATAATATAACGACAAGGGTTTAGTTTGCGGTTCAAATTACATACCAAATCAACAAAACTCAAAGTAAACATGCTACACATTTCATTAATATATAATTTTTTTTTTTAATATTGCTAACATTTTACATGAATGGATTTGCTACAGGAAGCGATAAATAAATACAGTGTGATTAAAAAAAAAAGTGTGTGGGAAAAAATTGGAATTCTTTTCGTGAATTGACATTAAAGAGTGGCGAGGAAGATGGAGGTTAAACAAATAATGCTGAGAGGATGAAATATAGCAAATACTGATCCTTTCTGTAGTAGGAATTAACACTTCTGCCATTTTCGTTACATTGTTCATCAATCAAGAACAGCATGGACTTATTACGAAAATAGCCGCAGCTTACATTGCTTTTCTGCCTCCGAAGCTAATATTTGTAATACCCGCTAAATCCTCAATTTAGGCAAAGGTACTTTTATTATATTTCCTTTTTCAATTTTCTTGCTTATATTTATTCAGCTCATTGTGCCTTACGCCATCCCGTAAGAACACGTAAACGACCAAATATACTAACTGGCAGTAAGAATTAGCTCTACCAAAAGCACCAGACAGACCAATTATTATTACTAGTGTCATAGTTTTATGTTAACTTATACTGGAGGATATTGAATATATTTTGTGTTTAATCATAGTGATAAAAAGTAATAAGATGTTTTACTGTGGAGATATACTGAATTGTATTATTTAAAATTTTGTATTATAATGTTTTTAATAACTCGCTTCCAGATATACTAGTAGATACACTAGAGAGGATGTACAATGTTATGATTAAATCTTAAACTCTTTACAGTGTAGTTACTTTAACTGGATCGCACCTTGTATTTGGCAAATATTACTTGATTTTGCTGTATTAACCTTTCCTGCCCCGTAAGCAAAAATACTGTTACGGGAGGCCGAAGTTATAAGGTGAGGGGGAGGTCTGGGGTTCAATTACCACTAGGACTGTCCTCCCTGAATGAGGTTTTCCTCAGTCTTCATAAATGGCAAATGCAGAGGAAATACCCTAAACATGGCCCTGGAACGCTTTTTTCCTTAAAAAAAATCTTTCCCAATTAACCATTTCATCTCATATATCATTAGTATCCACCGGCTGTGAAGCCTCAGTAGTTAAAATCGGGCGTTAAACAATATAAAAAAAAAAAAAAAGTCGGGAAAACATTTAATTTGTCGACTTAATATGACTTTCGAGTATCCGTGCATGAATATCTACAAGCAAAGCAGGCGTAAGAAGGGACGGGGCTCTTAATATTTTTGCAATTTTTAAATCTTTTTATTTTCATTTATTTAATTATTTACCTATTTATTTTTGCGTTTTCAATTGAACCCGTTGTGCGCCACTTTTTCACCAAATCTCTCTGTCGGTCCTGGTGATGTAGTGGTAACCATACTTGCCTTCTAAACCCAAGGTCGCGGGTTCAAATCCGGCGTAAAAATCCTAAGTATGGCTTCCTTTGGAAGGGAAGTAAAGCCGTATCGTAGATTTACTGCACGAAAAAGAACCTCAAGCCTGAAAGAAGAGACCTCTCAGCAAAATTTGTCGGCCGTTTCACGCCCTGATTTGAATGGAACGCTGATGACCTGAGATGCTAAAGAGCGTCCTTACCAAATCAACAACAACAACCAAATCTCTGCACTACTGCTCTTTGCAGGTACACACACACACACACACACACACACACCAGGAAATTGAGCTACAAAGTTCTTTTCCGATACTCTTAATGGAATCTGTGCGCATTACAATTCATTGTTGCACAAGACACGAGGCGAAAAAAGCTTCTGACAAAAACATTGAAAAGCCAACACAATTTCTTTCCTTACCCTATAAGCCGGTGTAATATTTCATTCTCTGGCTCGCCTTGGTCTTGTCTGTATGCGTGCTGGAGGCTGGCCTTAGGCGGCCGATGTTTTCTGCACCACGCAGTACTTTTCACAAAATATGGCATATATTACCTAAAATATACCGATTAAATACCTTTGTATATTATAATTAACAAAATAATACATCATATTTTGTTAGTAAATAAAATATTTTAATACCAAGTAATCCTAGACTTTAGGAAACCAGTTATTGCCCTGTTTATCTTTACCTTTCTCACAGGAATTCATTTGGGGGGAGGGGTCATAGAGATTTTACGAGAGAACGTTTGTTGCAACATACAGTGCAATTGCATCATTGAGAAAAGAGGGTCTTCCAATCCGTCATATATCGATCAATATGGAGTTAGTGTGGGGCTAGGGTGCAGTACAATACGGACCACGGAAGCTTCATGAAGCATAAAGGGATAAAACACTAAACATGATGATCAAACGATGTAACAAAGGCGGCGGTAAGCATATTTATAGAGAGAAGTAGTAATAGTTTGAATTTTGCTTTGAAGTAAGACTGACTACTAATAAGCAATTATTAGGCTTATAAATAAATCATCAAATTCTAACTGACAGTTTTTGCTAATGATACATATGCGCGTTCTTTGCAATATTCGCTGTCCTCTAGAATAGGTTTCTCAAATTCTTGTGGCATTTGAGGTCTACAGTTATAGTTCTTTAAACATAGATTTAAACATGTATTTAGTAAAATGAAACATTATTTTGAGAAAGACAGGAGGGAAATCAAATTCAAACGAACGTCATTTAATGGTGTATTTTATAATTGTTCTCTTTAAATGTGCTGAAAGAATTCTTTTTAATCAGTATACAAATTAACTTTAAAATAAAAATTTAAACATGTTTCAAAATGTTCAAATGCTTTATACCCCCTACAAATTTTATCTATAAATGTGAAATAGTTAGTACTTGTGTGTATACAATGATTAATCAAAATTAAGCAATCAGAATTTTTATGTGCTAGAATAATGTTAAAATTAAACAAATTAAATGATAATGAATGCTAAAAAGGAAATTATGTTGGGTGCATGCATATTTTTTCTTCTCTTCTTAGAAATAATAAAGGTTTAAATTTTATATGCTTTATATATGTTAGTATTATTGCGGAAATATATTAAAACATTTTGCTCCCATATGCAGACCGAGATAGATTTTGAAAAAATATGTATTTTTAAATAAAAATAAAAAACTGAAAAACTATTTATCCTATGGCAATGTAATTTGACATATTTTCATGCATGTTAACAAGAATATTATTGAAAAATGTATGTTCCCAATTAAATAATAAAATGGAAATTTCACCAATAGCCCCTTTTATTAAAATAGGTGAGTAAGCAGCAATTCAGCCCTTACTGGAGCGAATTTTGGGAATAACAATGTTTTTGCACCTTTTATCATGCTTAAAACGAAAGAAAGATGTAAATAAACATCTGCGTATTCTAGGTCCATATATGCCAACATTAATGCTATTTTTCTTCTTTCTAAACCTCCTAAAAACCCACGTCAACGTGGAACGTTAAGAACTTAAAAACCGTGAACCTTAAACGATCGTGACCATACAACACAATAGCATCACCATGTTATTACATTTATTGTGATAAAAATGCCATCGATAGCAGACATAAGTACAAAAGGAAAACTAAAAAATAACGGAAAAATTGCAGTAAAAAATGGGGAGTTTGGAGGTATTGTGTCACGGCTATTTACTGTGGACTAATTTTTCTTGTACACCTTGTAAATTGTGGAAGCAGCATTGGGGGAAAGATAACGGATACAAATAGGGATGATGGGTAAATTCGATGTCACCAAACGGTTTTTTTTAAGAACACGTTTTTGCTCCTATGTTGTTATAGGCAGGAGTTCCGCATTGTCACCTAAAACCCACGAGAGAATTAAAGAGAAGTACTGATTTTTTTAGCAATTCAAACAGAATTCCATGAGAAACAGCACACCCCTTAGGCAATTTTCTCACGGTAGTAGAGGCAGGTCTGACCTGCCTGAGGGTACAGACCAGGCAGCAGGTAAGCTGCGAGTGTAACGGGGACAAGATCAAGATGGAATAGGGGACGTTTTTTATCTCCAGCTCCCATTCAACGCAGCTGGAAACATAAAAAGGTAAGGAAATACGTTTTAGTAAACTGAAAACCTGGCCTGCCTTATACTCTGAAGCAATACTGAGACGCGAGTGCAAAGTATCATGATTGAATTTATATGACTGCAGTAAACATTTTACGTTCGGCATAAAACATTTTACCAACGGCTGCAGAGGCTGCTCACCATAAATTACATAGGCGTGAGTGTAGTGAAAGGTTTATACACCAGAAATCGAATACAATTAACCATCGCGACTGCAGGCTGAAATAAGCATATCTTAAACACTAGCCAGCGCTACATGTTGTTGATCATTACCCCTAAACAAACATTTTCTGTCTAACCATTATATATGCCTAGGTATATTTCGGTGGCAGAGAGTAAAATGTTAAATGGAACCAGACAAACAATGGAAAAGCCATTTATAAGTTATTTTGTAAATGAATTCTTCGTTCAGTGGTCATTTCCCATTGGAGTGGCTTTATTGGAGTTGGGAAGGCTAGGATATAAAATTAAAATAAAAGATAGAGTGATGGAGCATTGGTACAGAGTACGGAGATAAATAAATAAAATATTATCAAGCAATAAGAAAATATCAAACTAAAAATAGCTTGGATATATTCAATACAGAAAAATCTACAATAAATTGGTATGGGTATAGACTGGGGACAAGCTTTTGCAAAGAGATAAAACTAGATTTGAGGATATTGAAAACAAGAATTATGGGTTAGTTTTAAAAATAGATATTAATTAAAATTATACAACACTTTAAATAGCGAGTAGGAAAGAAAAAATATATTGAAATTGGGATAAAGTAGGAAGGAAAGTTATTGTTTAGTTTAGATTTCGATTGATAGGTTTAAATATAGAAATTGTTTTTTAAAGAGCAACGTTTGTTAGTTAATACATATATTACCCTGCATAATAAATGTAGCAACAATCACTGAAATATGTATATACCGCATATGCAATATATGCAAGTTTTCATTCCTCTACACAGTCGGAAATTAATTTTGCCGGCGGGAAGTTAGCGTAACGGCCGCGCCACCTGCCGAGGGAAATCATGTCGCTCGGTTGGAATTCATACCGCACATTTTTGTTTCTTTCGTTATTTATTAGTAGTAAATAGTAATTAATATTGTACTCTCCATCATAGTAAATGCTCCAAGTGCATGCTCTCCCCTGTGAGACATGCCTGAATCCTTTTAAAATGATGTTGGGACACTCGCAGCCATTCCTTCTATCGAATATTGTAAACTCCCTCCACGATATTTTGTTTCAGTGCCGCCTCGGGATTTTAAGTTCAGGCACAGCAATCATTTCATATGAATGAAGATTCAGCAACAGAGTGGTTTTACACGCACTGGCGACATATATACCACACTGTTGGGCTAATTGTGATAAATACTTTTGAGGAAAAGTTTCTAATCGATAGTCCATTTCATCAATATTCTTCTCTGCTAACCCCCCGTTTTTGTCTCAGTTTCTTATCAATGAAAAGGCCTTGGTTCATCAATCGGAAAATTTCAATTTCCGATGAAGATTTTACTTGTGAAAATTTCGCATTCAATTCTCTCCTACGCTACTTGTATGGTTTCTATTCCACGTTACAATTAAAAATAAATATTCTTTTTTTCTAGGGTATATCTCACTCTTGACATAGATATACGGTAGAAAGATTTGCACACACTTCCCACAGAAAAGCAACTAATAAACACCATGTGCAAGTACAATTACCTGCGTCAGCGGAACTTAACTCCAGTCTCACTGGAAATCCTACGTCCACCAAAGGTCAACCGGTTTTCATCAGTGTATATAAATATATATATATATATATATATATATATATATATATATTGTGATTTTGTTTATTTATGGACGCTCTTTAACATCTCGGTCATCAGCGTCCCATTCAATTCAGGGCGTGAAACGGTCGACAAATTTTGCTCAGAGATCTCTTACTTTCAGGCTTGAGGTTCCTTTTCGTGCCGTAAATGTACGACATGGACCCAGGCTTTACTTCCCTCCCGGAGGAAGTCATACTTAGGACTTTTACACAGAAAAAATCCATCTATCCTGGCCGGGATCGAATCCACGATTTTGGGTTTAGGAGGCAAGTATGTTACCACTACACCACAAGGACCGAAATAGCTGTGTTAAATATACCGAGGAATAGAAAGTGACGCAACTGTGGGTTAAGTTCAGTGTAAAATGTATTTTTTTTTAATTTAGAGACAGTCAGAGAGTTCATATTGTTTTATTTTTAAATTTTAAGGGTGATTAATATATTGGGTCTTTACTTTTATCCTTGTTTAATTTTGATTACTTTTATTAAGGGAGACAATCTGAAAGATCCTGAAAGCTGACTACAGTCGTTAAAAATTACAAAAAAAAAAAAAAAAAATCCATTATATAATGCATTAATTTGTTCTATGCTCTAAGAGGGAAAGATAAGTGAACGCAAAAGCGGGAGTCTAATTAATTTATTTAAGTGCAAAGTAAATTGCTGTAGATACTGAAACTTCATGTACTTTATTTTATTTGATGAAAATACACCAGTGAAAAGAATTAAAAAAAGCCTTGCTTAACAAATAGAGTCATGTGCTACTTGAGGTTAAAATTACTGTGCTTTTGTTTCAACGGTCACTTACTTTGTATTATCACATTAAAAGCAATGATCTCAAAACGAAAATGTTCTATGTGAACGAAGAAAAGTTGTGTTTCTAAGACGTTGATTGGCGAAAAGCATGCATTTCAGTAATCAAAGTCTGCTACGAACTCCATGAAGTACACACAACAGCGGCGCCTCAAAGCAATTTCCGTGTGACTCAAGCCTGGAATAATGCGGCTGCCTATCTCCAAGACAGAAAGAGGACGTGCAAAATTCCGTGCCGACGGCTGGCGCTTTTAGGATCATTATACTTCCTTGCTATCCAGTTAAAGCGCCATTGAACTCAAAATTGCAGTAGTAAATAGTAATTTATTTAGTCACACTTTAATATGCTCATAGTAAGCATGTAGCCATTAGAACATATTTGCAACCTGTTTCACGAAGTACTAAAACTATTCTCCATTCTATATTACTTGTTTATTTTACAAGTGTGTGTTTCTATAACTTATGAACGTAAACTGCTAGTTATCTGTGTGGCAGATTGATGTTATCAGCGCGCAATTTTGTTTTATCAGCGTCGCGAAACATTTGGTCTCCAGTGGAATTCTACCGCGAATCTCGAATGGTGAATTTACATACTAGTGTATATATTTTATGTTAGGTATTGATTATATCAATTAAGCTCGACGCATTTTAATTATAAAGCTCATTAACGGTTATTTATGCAATATGTGGTCTCAAATCCCTCACTAATTCTTCTACTTTTTAAATATCTATTTTCCCGTGAAAAATACCATAGAAACTGAGTTGCTTCCATCATTATTTGTAGATAATAAGATGAATGGTGAATATAAATGTAAAATAAAATCATGTACCTCTGTAGATTTCTTGCTGTTTGGCCAAAATATGCCTGCGTATTCTTTCTTTGATGTAATTAACCCCAACACTTCCACAGTTTGCATTATTATTTCCACATTTCGGATTTGTGTTTCTTCGTAATTTTGTCTAATAATTGCCCAATTATTACTACTTTATGCTCATTAATTAAACGCACCACTCTGACTTTATTTTGAATACTAGAGACTATTTTCGATGTGGCAGACATAATGCTATTTTTTGGTTTGAATATACGATTTAAAATACATGCCGCTTAAACAAAATCGCATCAACACGGTCCACGGAGTAATAAACACACAGTCTTTATACTAGTAAATTTGACAAGTGACTAATGACAAACTTTATATAATAATAAATTTGACAGTATCACTAATGGCAATGCTTTGCCATTGTGGAATAAATGTTCGTGAAACAAGTTTTATTAGAACTGGTGGAATTACGGCTAGTTAACTAGTAATTTGTAAACTAACAGTTGTTTCATGAAACAGGGCTCTGGTCGTACGCTACAGGTAAACCGCGAGTTCCATAGAAACATTGAGGAAACAATGACGTCACACAATTTTGTGACTGCAGTTCTTGAAATCTTTTGTACCCCTCTGCATACGATAGCTTTAATGCTATTTTTCTTAAACTTTTATTTTACTTTGGAATTCTTGGGCTTCTCTGAAAACACTAGCCTTCATCCCTTTTTCTTCTACAGCTCTGTATGTTTTAAACCTCGTTTTCAGTAGATATTCGATTCTAAAATGTGGAGGAATTATCATCCATTGCCGCTTTACAAAACATACACGATGTTAAAGATACGAGGACGGTCTGAAAATTCTCAGTTTAAACCATCGATGGTCATGCAGTTACCAAATGATTTGCCTTTTTAACGTGGTAGATCTATCTTCAGCATATATTTGAAAAATCAAGTCATTGTTAAAATTTTTTAATTAAACAATTTTCGAAAGCAGATAAAGTTATTTGTAAAATATACTTTAAAAATGGATTTACGTTATAGAGGCTCTTGTCCTTCAATTTCAACCATAAAAAATTGTGCAATGGCAGCTGTATAGGCGTATTTTACACACCTTTAGAAAAATCACCACAGAGACTGGAAAACGGCATTGCAGGCATACTGACCTTAAGAGAGATTATGTTGAAAAATAAACATAATGCTCAACTTAACAACTCATATTTTTATTGTTAGGCCGAGGAAGGATTTAATGCAGGAAACGTATACCCAGAAGAATGTTATCTTAACTTCTGTTTTCACAAGACTAATATTCCTAAAGTGGTCACAACACTAAACGCATTACGATTTATTACAGAGGAAGATTGTCCTATAAGAGTTGGTTTATTTCCTTTTGGTACTTCATGTTTTATTATACCGACGCTGTTTTTATGTCTCGAAAGTTGACCACACTACACGTTACGTGGTTGCTATAAAAACAAAAGAATAACAGCGCTGTTACGATTACAACAAATTGAAATTTATTTGGAAATAAAGTGTAACAGTGTAGCATTATCACTTCTTTTTTAGGTTGAAGATAGTAATTTCTCCTATAGTAGATGGTATGTTAATCTCTTTGGTAGTTAATCTTCAATTCTTTATTCTGACATTTAAATTGTGTGGTTTAGAATTATATAAATATTTAATTGAATAGATTTGTATAAGTATCTGTTGACAGGAGCATACTTTGTTGATTTATCAGAAAATGAAGAGATTCAAGAGAGGTGGAAACCGTTAAAATAAAATACACTACATAGTGTTCAACAACGACACGCAATTGCTTTTATAAGACTAATTTCTACTGACGAAACGCTCTGTAGAAGTAATTTATGCAGCATTCAATATTTTAAAAACCGAATTTAAATTACGATCATCCAAGGAAACAGTATACACCCGTATCACAATATTAGAAGACTTAATTCATATTTTGAAACCCGTGTTCTTTAATCCGGCATTTATCACGCCTCTAATATATGTCGGTTTTATCGCGGTGATCTCTGAAATCGTTTTATTTAAACATTGCCTGAAAGATTTACCAATTTTAAAAACTTACTATTCTAACCAACCAGAAATATAGAATGTGGAATCTGATAACCAGAAAATCATTGAAATGATATAAAAATATTGACAAGAACAATGATATTTTATACACAAAAATGTTTAATTTTACAATATCTAGTACTATCTTCCGTCTTTTAAAATACACATCAAATTTGAAGCAGTTATAAGAATAATTGAAACTTTTAATTAGATATATCTTTGTCTCATGTATCATCTTACCTAACCATGTACTCACTCAAATAGGCATCTCATCCAGCAATGATGAAGGCATTAGTATGCCTTTCAAATATTACCAGTGTTCTGTGCAAATCTTCTTACTTTTCACTTTTTTAAGCCACATAAGGCAGCCTTTTCTTAGAGGTTTCTATGTCAGTGCAAAATCAATTTCCAAGGAACGTCTTTTCAAAACTGCAGAACTAGATCATGTCAAGCCAAACCAGTATTGTTAACATTTCCCCATTGTATGTGATAAAAAACCAACTTAGATGATAGTGCTCGTAAGAATTTTATTTTGCTTCTGATTTTATTTGTGTTTCCTTTAAAAATTGCTTTGCTATTTATTGCAGCAGTGAGTAAAATAATGAAAAATAAACTATGGGTCAAATTTTAGTAGCCCAAGAGAGTCATATCATCTAACTATCCAATAGACGGTGTCTACCCCCCCCCCCTTCGTTCTGTTATAAAACATGGTAACATCGAGTTCCCTTGTGTCACCCGAATTCTCACATATTTTACTATCATTAGAAAAACTAGAGAGCAAAATTGCACTGTTTTCTCTCTTTGTACAATGTGATACCAAACTTCCTTCTTCTCGAGAGCCAATAAGAAATAGTTTGGTACTTTTACAGTTGTCCTTAATTGGTGAAGTACGTGATTTGTTTTTTCTCCTTGTGCCTACCATGGATAATTTAACCATTTTAAGTCACACACCAGATTGAAATCAGTGAAGCAGTAACATGATAACCCGCGTTTCTGATTGGTTCCAATAATTGTTTGAGTACGTCTGAGGGCTTATTGTCCTATGAATTCGTTTTTTCAGGCTACGTGTCGGTCCTGGGGGGTGTAGTGGTTACCATACTTGCCTCATAAATCCAAGATCGCGGGTTTGATCCCGGCCAAGATCGATGGATTTTTTCGGGTGTAAAATTCCTAAGTTTGGCTTCCTTCGGAAGAGAAGTAAAGCCGTGGGTCCCGTGTCGTAGATTTACGGCACGAAAAAGAAACTCAAGCCTGAAAAGAGGCATCTGAGTAAAATCGGTCATTTTACGCCCTGAATTGAATGGGACGTTAATAATTTGAGATATTAAAGAACGTTCGTAAATAAAACAAATAAAAAATTCAGGTTGCGTACTGACATATGTGTAATTGACTTTATCATCTGTTAATAAAATATTTTATTTCCATAGCAAACTGTTTTTTTTTTAATTGTACTCTCGAAACGAATACTTTCTCTAAAACCAACCAACATTTCGTTGACTGTTACGCTCTCTCCTAAGTTATCATTTTTAGTAAATGGATGCATATTGATAAAAAAGACCTCACCAATTTTCGCCAATTTGTCTGCCTTGTTTTCTGGTGTGTATTGTTGTGCTGTGATCAAACCTTAAGCAACGCAATTAAAAGGTGTATATTCTTAATCTCAATTGCCCCCTAGCTCTTCCAAATTCAAATAACTGGCTTTGTATACGCCTACCAGATGTAGAAAACCAATAAAGCCTTTTATATTTCTTTCAGGTCCTTTTACGCCAAGAAATTAAAGCAGCATATTCTATGATTCACGCTTCCTAGTATTTTTCATTAGAGTTTTCTTCCCTACTTCCAGGAATTTATTATACCGGTATTCAAATTTTAATGTGTGATTTAATAATCATAAAGTTAGTTATTTTCATCATCAGAGTCCTTACCCAAACAACTTAGATAATTGTCCCTGTTCGCTTCAACACCTCTGTAATTTTTGTTATCTGCAATATTATCAGCACTATCCCTGTTTGTTCTTCATTTTGAATATCATCCTCTTTCTTGTAGTATCCTTAGTACCTCCTCCATATCCTTTTCCTTGTTTAGATGATATCTTCTGTGTGGATCCATAATAAATGCGGGGAAATAAATAAGCTGATATTAATCTAGGGTAGCACGGCCAACTTATGGTACAAATACTAACCCAATTATAAACATCTAACTAAATTCTTAATATTTTATACAGAATAATTTTTTAAGAGTTGTGATGTCAAAATCTGATATTATAGATACTTGCGTTTTTAGTCGCTGCGAAATTTAAGATGAAAATCGGTGATGCGACAAATGTCGTTAACAATTGCGACATGTAATTCATACTAATTGCGCTCCAAACAGAGAGAGGAGGATAACGGGAAAGACAAAGCGGCGCTACCACTCACTGAGTGGGTTATCGTGCATGCAGGGGATAAATGTTGAACTGTAGTAATACGTAAGTACGGCATTGTCTAAGGCACCAATGCATATGCGATTGTTATTAGTGTACTGTAAGCAACCAAACGACAATCTTTGACAGAGCTCATTATAGTGTTCTAGCGGAAGCACAGCAGCTATTAACCCAGACAAGTGGGAGCAGAAAGTCAAAGGTGCAACATTTGACAGCTGACTGTTGCAATTCCATTCTGTAATTCAGTGCAGTTCAATTAATGTATAAGAGTGGTATTAAAACTGCTACAGTTAAGTTTCAGGTACAATCTTATATGATTTGGCACTGTGCAAAGGTGCAGTACAATCAAGAGATATGTGTTGATATTATTTCACAGAAGAAAGCAAACTGCAGGCATAAGCGCAAAGACAATGCAGGAACTAAGTAAAATAAAAGACAACCTTCTGATAACACTTCGATTGCTATCTTGTGCTATTCCGATGCCGTCAACGTCATTATTTAATACGAAAATCATGATATATTTGTACCATATATAGAACTATTACCTATACTTCTTGTTTCTAAATCACAGTTTGAAATAGCGTGCTTTTCTGCACCATATTTTGGAGCAACTTAAATGAGAGGTTTCTATGAAGTATTTCGGAATAGAACGAGTAGTTATATACTGTGGTTACTTGATTTACGGGCCGTCTGAGCGCTGCTGGGTACTTTGAGAATCCAATCGCCAAGATTTTAATGCATGTGCAGGCAGCAGTTTGTAATTAATTTGAGGGAGGCTTTGTCAGAGGGCAGTTGTACGTATCTGTTACTCGTTTTCATTCTGTGTAAATTGTGTGGTAATTGTTTTTCATTAGTTATAGCATTACATTCTTCAACCATATAAAAGATATTCTAGCTAAGAAGTAGTAAGGCGAATGGCAAGGAAATATCTGGATAATTGTGTTCAGATAGAGAAACAATCCGTAAACTTGTTAAAAATTTATAAGAGACAGAATCTATCAACAACAACAACAACAACAATAATAATAATAATAATAATAATAATAATAATAATAATAATAATAATAATATTAAAACGAGTTCTGAATGGACGTGATCTTATGAAAGAAAATTTAGATGAAATACAGGACTTTTTATATGCAGATGCCTGGAATGTATTGTCGTTGACGGGTATCATTTTCAACATCTCTTATAACACAGGTTAGTCCTTGTTAATATCCGTTTTAAATACAGTATCATGTTATTCTTTCCACAAAAGTATAAATACTAAAATAAAAATACTAACTTTAGGTATGGCGATTCATATCTCCCATTTCCCGGTTGCGGCGGCTGCATTTCTCCAGTGAGCAGCTGTGCTCAAGCGGCCCATAACTCAAATAACTTCGTCCAAGTTGCTTATAATTTTCCCTATCTCTATATTTCCGTAAAGCATAGCTACAAGGACTCTCTACAACGTACCAGATTATCTTGAATAGTGTGGAACCAATTTGTAATTTATATTTTAAGCCTGAAACTTGAAAAGGATTCCAAATCTATTTCCTATACAAATTATGAGGAGCCGTAAAAGGACCATGAACGGCATTTGAATGACACATTTTATTGACTTGCAAGTAATGACATCAAAATTGCATTCGGTGATGTTAGCGTAAACTATCAACAGACCCAGACCCTAACTCAACAGAAACGCACCTTGCAATTTGGGTTGGCAGACGGGGCTACTCATAAACCTTGAAAACAGCAGCAACAGCAACTACACAATGATAACGTTTCTTCATGCCTTCTATCCTTGGAAGTGAAAGAAGTTGAAAAAAGGAAAGGAAAACAGAACGACAATGTAAGATATAATCAAATGCAAAGAAGCAAAATGAAGGCAAGTAGAAGTACAACCAGAAAGAAAAGTAAAATAAAAGTGAGAGGAAAAAAGGAAAGTAAATGCGTTTCTTTTTCTTTTTTCTTTACGTTTCACTTTTTATTTGCTTCTTTACAAGGGAGAAAGGATAAAAGGAAGGTTTCTTCGTTCACTTCGCGCACAAAGAGGAAGAAAGGGAACGCAACCTTACATTACTTGACGAAAAAGCAACATTATCAACGTCTTTCTTTTCCTTCTTTTATTAGTTAACCAACGCATTATGTTAAGTATTGAACTGAAATAGATGTAATAAAGGCTTTTCATACGTATTTTCTCTTCATGACATTCACTTGCATTAAGCGATCAAATTATTAAATGTTCACCAATGATTGCCCTCCTTTGACAAGAAAAATTATCACACACATAATTAAGAACAGCGTTATCCTGCAGATTTATGCTGCTAACTACTGATACACGAAACATTTTTTCCCACCTTAATTTTCTTATCGTTAGCAAATATATTTCAGGAGAAGTTACTCACGAGATATTGTTTCAATTTTAATTAACCCAATTGAAAATGTATTATATATTTTGTTCCAAGATTAGTGAAAATATATTTTCTGACGAATCTTTTGAGAGAATCTAGATCTCGTAACTATTTAAATCGTTGAACATTTTCTCAACCTGGAACACGATTGCCAGGATATTTTCTTACGAATCGCCTTACCACTTCTGTGCAAGAATCTATTCCCCCCCCCCCACACACGCACATATATATCATAAAACCCGTTCTTTAGGACTGTATTTAGGTACTGGCTTAATTAACACGGAACAATTAGCATACAATTTACACACACGAAAGCACCAAACGTACCACTCACGGACAAAACTTTTCTCTAAATACAAGCTACTACCTTCATATGATTATGCGGCGTTGAATTTCCCTAGTACGCAGCCGCATTCTACCGGCTTCTTTACTCAAATATCTTCACTGTATTTTATCATTATAGGATTAAAATACTTTCAACGGAATGAGCCTGAAAACCTTGGTATTTGTCTATTCTGCGTGTTGTACTTATACGTATTTGCATGTGATTCTAATTACAAAACATGCGCTATAACTTTATGAGTCTTCCCACAGAGATCACTATTGTGGAAGTTTCAGGTAAGCAGTATGTTAAAACCAATTTTCGTCTAACACTAAATCTGTCTGAAAAGACGGAATGTAAAAATATGGACATAAGTACGACTATTATTGAAAAGTGTTTGGAAAATGTTATAACAGCTTAAACTTACAGTGCAACAACTAAAACATGAGCAGAAAAAAAGTAAATGTAATGAGTTTTCAGCAATAAAATTAAATTTCAGAGCCTAAAATTTAAGAAAATACAGATTGAATGCTGTAAACACAATGGAAGCGTTAATATTCTACTTTATTGTTGCAATTTTGTCAGTATACCTGTTTTGGTTAAAATGTAACTTATTGCTAATTATTGTTTAAATGGAAAAAGGTTCATAAAATATTATGCTACATTGCTTATTTTGTTACGAAAATTTAAGTCTTTTTTCATGCACATGCATAATAAATATATAAATAAACAGTACTCTCACTTTACATGAAAATATTCATGCCCGTATACATAAAAATTTAATCTATATAAGCACTTGTAATTTTTAATAAAAGTACATTTTGTATGTAATTCTGCAATTTTTGTCAATATAACATTTGCCCGGAATATACTTACTTTTATATTTAAATATGTTTAAGACTACAGACACTTTGGGTGTTCAAAATGGAAGCTTTAGTTTGTCTTGTCTTTCTTATGACAAGGAAAAAGAGGAAAGAAGAAAGGTGTTATATCCACTAAAATAACAATTTCAGGTATAGACGTGTCAGCGTTTACACATTTTATCATTTACTCTATGGAAATAGTGATACATTTTAAGACTATTTTCTAATGCCAGTACCTACTTTTAACAAACTTCTTTCATACGTAAAGAATCGTATATGTTTTGGAAAGTGAGTGGAATTGTACTAGAAGAAACGTTGGGTATTACCTTAAGATGAACACTGCTAATGAAATATTTACATCAAGTTACACATACGTTATACACTTTATGATAGGTTATTACGGGCCTTCGAACATGAGCTTGGCCACTAGCCACTCACAAGCGTGCTTACTCCCAACGAAATTTGACTGATATTAGCCTGCCTGAAACTCTTTCTTTAAAGTTAGAGTCGAAAGTGCCAAGTAAGGTGAACTGGTGTTATGTGTGTTGTGAGGGTGGCTTGCGCTTTGGTAAGCTCTCTGTCCGGTCGTCTCGTATGGAAGCGATGCTTCTGTGGATTTCTTTTTTTAATAGTGTTTAACGCCCATTTTAACTACTGAGGCGTCACAGGCGGTGCACACGAGTGGAAATGATGATTTGGAAAATATTTTTTTTTAAAGAAAGAAGTTACAGGCCTAAGTTTAGGCTACCTCCTTTGAGGAAAACCGAGAAAAACCACATGGTCCTGGTGCGAATCGAACTCCAGGTTCGCACATGAGTCCGCGCCTTAACGATCTCGGGGGATCTGAGTATCTCAAACTCCTTGGAGTTCTCGGGGTATTCTTTCTGAAATCAGTGTTAGAGTTCCCTTCTACATCCGCGCTTCATAACCCGTGACCCCTGGCCGCTCAGTGGTTGCCTCAACTTATTCCTTTCTCCTGGAGGTACCCCATTGGGGCATAGGCACAAACGACCAGCCATTGAGCAAGGCTGAAATACTGAAATATCCCCCACGTTCCTACCTATCCAATGTAATCCTAAAATACCTCATATTTTTCAATAAGCTGTATGTAGAACAGTATCGCAAGAGGCAGATAATATCTACATGCAGTGCTGTCACTATCATTTCCATCCAAGTTCCTTACAGCAGCGCCTTTGCCTTAAGCATTTTACTTGGAGTATCTCCTTCAAATGCATTTCAAAGGAAACTGTCCAAAGTGCCTCTTCACAATTACTGTTATATATGTGCTTATCTTCTGGAATTTATGAACTTGCTTTATTTGGGCAAAATGCAACAATTCTTGATTTCCTAAACCAGGAAATGATATCAGTTTCAAAATGGATGCCAACATTCTCAAAGCTGCTTTCAGCAATCTAAAACACTTCGTTTCGTACTACATTCTTCTAGTTTTAATTGGTTGCTTATCTAACACATTTCTACAACTTTTAATGGATCTAAAATGCCACATCAAGTTGCTGACGTAAATGGTTTAGAGTACAAATCGGATGTTACGTTCATCATCATATCAATGTCCTGTTCCGACTGCAGCAGAACATATCAGCCCAACTTGCTCTGGATCCGCCCTGAGTTCTCCTTCCCATTGGTTGGTATTTAAATAGTAGTTTAGGAAGTCTGTTTTCATGCATTGATTGGAAGTGCTTGTATCCTTTCTTGTTTTATTCCTCAGCATCCTCCTATTTGTTCTGATCATCATTCTAAAAAGGAGTAGTTTGTTTTTAATATCAAATATTTTTACCTATGGGATGAAATTGCCTAAATAAATAAATTTGTAACTTTTTCAATCATTTTTTTCAGATCTATTTCTCATTGCAAGAGCTTTACAGCTAATAACATCATAGTTTGCGTCTGTTTAGTGTAGTTATCAATTATAAAGTTTAACTATCTTCTCTAGCTCATAAATACCTCTCTGTAATTTGTATTACAAGCTACTCATAAGCACTTGATCATCTGCAAATAATATTGTTTTTAGTTCTTTGTTTCCAAAACTTATTCCTTTTGGTATTATTCTGATTTACATGTTAAGTGCGTAAAAATGAATGAATGGTGTTTAACGCCCGTTTTTGCTGCAGAGGCACTACAGGCGGTGAACACTGATAATGCATGAAATTTTATATTGGGAAAGGATTTATTTTTAAGAAAGGAATAGTTCCAGGCCTAAGATTAAGGTACCTTCCCGGCATTTGTCATTTATGAGGACTGAGGAAAACCTGGAAAAAACCTCAGTCAGGGAGGGCGGTCCTAGCGGGATTCGAACCCCAGATCTCCCGCTCACGATCTCGGCCACCCGTGGCGGTGTTAAGGGCATCGGTCATATACAAATTAAACATTACTAACGATAATGGACACTCCTATTTAACTCCTTGGTTTATATTTTCCTTTCTCTCACTTATCCCTTCGCCAACATGGGCTGTAATTTTATTAAACTTATACATACTTTTAATACCATTGTTAAATGAATAGGAATTGTCATTCTACTGGGTGATTTTTCCTTCCCAGGTATATTCCAAGTGCAGTTGGCCGCAATGGACCGAGTTCTGCAATTCTTGTCTCGTTACCATACTTGAAGGACGGCCGGGGAGCCGGAGGGAAGGTCAGTACGAGTTTAACTCTAGGAACATACATATTCTTACGTGTTGTGGCAGTGTATTATGTATCCATAAGGTGCGTTAATACAATGTATTAATTGCGTTATTTTGGCTCAATTCAGACGCTCTATTCCCCAAACAGTATTGATTTACGAGTCGTATCCGTGTATATGGAAACGGTAAATGTTTCAAGAGAGATAACCTGATATTGATCTTCCAGGTTGCAGTTCGATTCATAGATTAGTAAATGAATTTCGTGAAACGGGAAATATTCTTTATAAAAAGCGTACACAGCCACGTGCAGTACTCACAGAAGAACGTTAAGATAGCTTTGGACATGCTCTAGAACATTTCCCTAAAAATCGCTTCAAAGGCTTTCTCAACATATGGGATTTCCTATTCATTTGTACGAACAGCTGCAAAGTTACTGAAATTAAAACTCTATAAAATTACGATAGTAGAACTTATACCCGGTGTCTCTAGTAGATTTTGGGAATGTATTTTGAATGGTGTGCATGAGGGTAAATTGATCTAATCTAGTTTTCTTTACAGACGAATCTTGGATCCACCTAAGTGGGTATGTAATTCACAAAACAACCAATAGTGGAATTCAGAAAAAAAAACTTATCTGTTTCATGAGGAAACCTTGCATGATCAAAAGAGAGTGTGGTGCGCTATTAGCGGCTAAAGAATATTAGATCTTATTATTTTTAAGAAACAATTAATAGTGATAGGCATATGCAGAATCCTGCAACCCTTTTTCTGTGAATTGCCTGTTAGGAAACATAGGTTCGCGACTTTCCAACAGGACTCTGCAATGACACATACCCCTATGTCTCCTTGCATGAAATATTCGATGATAGAGTCATCACTAACAACATATAGTCTCCTTGGTCTGCCAACTTAATGCGCTGGGATTTTTTTTTTGTGGGGAACATTAAAGAAAAAAGTGTACAAGACAAATCCACATACATTATACTAACTGAAAAATAACATTCATAAACAGCTTTCTTTCGTTTCTCACAGCGAATAATAATTAATTTCATAAGCCGATGCCAGAAATGTATGGAAAATGAAGGAAGGTAATTTCAGCATTTTCTTACTTGACAATGCTGCGTAAATGTACCTTTTAAATGTCAATCATGTCTGTGGATGTTCTGAATCCCGTTCATCGCGGTACCAGCTTGAACTGACCGACTGGCCGTTACACGTGGGGCAGTCCCGCGAAAGAAAAATCACCCATTAGTTAGAATATTTCTCAAGCTTACTTCTGAATACATTATCAAACGCTTTTTCATAATGCAAGAAATGTAAATATGTTGGAAATGAAAATATCTACTTTTTTATTACTTTTGTATTACGTATATACTGTCTAATTTAAATGAATTTGTTCTTGTAACCTTATCATTATCGTCATCAGAAACATGGTTAAGGCTAATTAGTCCGTTACGCCGATGTTCAAACACAAGTTTATTTTTTTCAAGATCCCCTCTCCCGTTCTGCTTCCTCTTGGTTTGTATAGGTACGCTCTTTTAGGTATTTAGATTTAATCTATTCTAAATAGATTATTTATTCTGGTAGCTATGTACCTTATCTTCGATGCTTTATACGTCCCATGTCTGTGTTTTAATATTGTCCACGAGTCTAATATTACTGCTTCACTAACATTTTTAACAACTACCTGTTATTTTTGCATATTTTTGTATACTGAGTTCAATAGCCAGATCCCTGTATAATTTTAAACTCATGTCCATCACCTTTTTAAAAATCGGATGCTTTACTGCTGTATTTAATTATTTTGGTGTTTTGCGTGTTCTGGAATACATATTTTGTACATTTAAAGGCCCGTTATGAATTTTCATTGGTGCATTTGGTGCATTAGTTCCACCAATTCCTCGTGATACAGCTCTCAAAATAGTACCTGGAATTCTTCTAATTTAATTGGGTCTATATATACAAAATTATTGCTAATACTGCCTGTTTTATCTTCTTGCTTATTAGTCGAAAACTTTCTATAGAACTTGAACCATTCTCTCTATCTCTCTCTTTATCTCTGCTATAGGATGCATTATCAATTTGTCACGTTCTAATTTATTCAAGTGTCTAATTATTTTACATGCCCGACTTTGTGCTGCATGTTCACCATATGCTTCAATATTAATCGTACATTATCCCAGCTTTCTCATTTTGTTTTCCTAGTTTTTCTTGTAAACATTCAAGGTATGCATTGATTTATTTCTAACAATTTCTTTGTTTAATATATTAAGCTTCTTTCTACTTTTCCATTTGCTTATTTTCCTTAATGTTTCAATTGACGCTTTCACTATTATGTTTCAAATCCTGTTTTTCCATTCTGTTTCTATATCTATACCATTCCTTCTTTTAATATTAAAATATATTTTCATTGCTTTCTTGTTTTAATACATGTATCTTGTAATTTTTAACTGCGATCCTTTGCTACATTTAATTTTCCTCATTTGTTTAGTAATGTATTTTAATAGCTGCTTTAAGCGAAAAATGATCACAAGATATATAAACTCTTCTATATACTGAATGTCAATTACTAGCGATGATGTTAGTATTTGTCAAAATGTGTTATACTTTTGGAACAATTTAATCACAATAGGTAACAGATAATAGACAGATTTTAATCTATAATTACTTTTGTACCCTCCAAACTTCTTGTGTTTAGTTGTACAGAATTCAACTTCACTCTTTGACTTCTATTGCAACCTATACCATCTGTACATATCATACTGTATTTCAGTATTGCAGACTGTAATTTGTATTTACTTGTTGATTCTTATGTTTCAACATGTTTACATTATTTTGCAATGCTAATATTTTATCTAAAGAAGCTTAACCTCAAGAGTGTTAACTTTGGATATTATTAAAAAGCTTTTTGTGAGAGAATTAATTAAGGAGATCCATCACTACAAAGAAGTTGTTTCATTAAACTCCTCAGTTCAGATGCACGGTGCAGCAGTCGCAGAATGTCATCTAAGATGACGTCACACAAAGCACAACCCGGCACACATAAAGCGGGGGGTGGCTACAACGGTAGGTTAGGGCATAGCCTCTCATGCGTATTCTCCCTCATTCCCTGCCAACAGTGACGCATGACGCGCAATTTGCTCCGTTTTAAAGCTACGGTAAGAATGAAATATGTTCCTATTGCGTTCTATAATTGACCATTGTTGTAGGCTAGTTTGTCAGGAAAGTAGAACAACAATCAGCGATGTAATTTTATTATGGCGCGCGTCCATATGTTCTATTGTTGAATAGTGGACAAAATGATCGGATTTGCCCTGGTTTCCTATACTTGATAGATTAACGAGACGAGTACGGAAAACGAGATAGATAAATGGTTTAAAATGTAGAAAATTCATAACGAATGGAATATAATTCTAGTCTCAAATAATATTTATGGCAGAAAAATGGCTAGAACTGAATGAACTTATGAGATAAAATCAGAAACGATCCAGCTGCCTAAAACCAAAACGCAAAATATTATCATCGTAAGGATTTAAAAATTCGTTAAACTTTTAGAAATCTGCGTCAGAAACTAGTCAGCAATCTAATCCTAGATTGCATTATACCATTTCGGGATCAAACTCAAATTTATCTCAAACTATCGTAACTCTTATGTGCTTATGATGCTAGTGGAGGTATATAGAAAACCCCAATTATTTCTTTGCGCATTGCGCTTTAATTTTCTCAATTCTTTCACTGATTTGCCTTATGCAATTTGTTACATAAAGCAAATCAGGCAAGGCAGATAAATTGCAATTTCACTGAAAATATTCATGGCGATGTGAGACTAAACTATGTGTAACTAAACTAGCTTCAATGTTAGAGATAATATGTTTCTTCGTTATTTTGCTTAGCAAAACGCGCTACGGTTATATTTCATTAACGTTTATATTCGCAGGTGCCGCAGTTCCCACCTGATAAGTGTATCGGCTAACCAACTGTAGCCGCACTAAAGTAAAAATATGAAATGTGCAATATATATAATTACCAATAATGCCAACAATAAAGCATGTCAGCTTGATGTTAATTTCCGCATACATTGATAGTTATTGACATTAACTGTCTGTTACACATATTTCTGTAGCATTTTGTTTACTTTCACTTCATTCTATTCACGGAAGGAACACGGTTACCTAAATGTAGCTTGTTTTCGTGGCCCCGTAAGATGGAACGAACGACTAAATTAGTCAATCAGCTCCTACTATTTCTGTTCCCATTTATAAAATGATTGAAACATTAGTATATTCGCCAAACTACAGCATTCATTTCAATCCCCAAGTTTTTTTTTATAAAAAGTGGACATAAAAAAAAAATAACTTTCTATTGATGTACACACATGGAAAATATACAGTGGGGTTATTTGAGTTACGGGCCGCCTGAGTGCTGTTGCTTACTGGAGAAGTGCAGCCTCCGCAACAGAAAAATTAGAAGTCGCGCTCTTAAAGTTAGTATTTTAATTTGGTATTTACTTTTTTCTGAAGATATAAAACGACACTATATTTAAAACTGGTGATAAGCACTGACTTAATTTATAAGAGAGATTGAAAAGATACCCCTCAGCGTCAATGAATTGTCGGCATCTTCGTAGAAATTTCTGTATATTATCCAACTTTGCTTACCTAAGAACAAGGCATTTCCGAACACTTTTCCTGTCATTGAGAGTGTCTGTGTCTGGTAACTTTTAACAAGTTAGTGAAAGTTTTTCTACATGAAACCCATTGCCATAAATATTTCTTGCTAATCGCCTTACCTCTTTTCTGCAGGAAAATACATATGTACGATACATATTTTACATATGTATCGTACGTAAAAACTTATTCTTCAAAATTATACATTGTGGCATAAATAACGAAGAATAATATACACACAAAGAAAGCACAAAGTAATACACGAACGCACAACCATTCGCTAACAAACACTCCATCAAAATAACTGCAATTAGATACCTGCGTATGCATTAAACGGCCATGAATGCTGACTTTTCTCATTACGCAACCGCGCTCTGCCGGCATGTAGCTTAAATACTGTATTTCTTATCAGACTTTGAACTTCCATCCAGAAGTGTGAAATTACGGCACTCAATAATGTACCTCACAACATTAATATAATTGCATTATTTGCATTATTTGCAGAAAAATTAAACTTTTGTTGCACTGATCTTATTTCGTTTCATAATCTATGTTTACAATGCCAGTCAGAGACTTGAGCTATATTTTTAAGTTGAAATTGAAACTCTCATTTTTAACTAATCGTTATAGATTCGATACAGCTACATTATCATCATTTTCCAGTATTGTATTACTTTGTAATTAATTCTACGGTTGTTTCAGCCAAAAATCCCAACGAATTATAGTTTATAATTTATTTTTTCAAAAATTCTTTATTATTTTTCTAGAACATTAACCAGAACCACCAGTTACAACAGCATGTCTAATGTGGCATTATGTTTTTATGATTTTGGTTTGCTTTAGCACTCATCGTGTAAGAACGGTATAACTTTATCCTTTGATATTTAATCTGTGTCTCCTATTTCTTCCTACAATAACAGTCGCTAGAAGTAACTCAATTAAAACTTATTTCGCAAGCCTCACTTATGCACAGCTTGGAATCCAATTAGTATGTGGTTCTTGTGCTACTTGAGACCCTACTGGTTTGCGTGTTTACCTTTGACGAAGTTGGAAGCAACTCGGGTTACAACTACTACGCACCCATTGTAAGTGTGGAGAGTGCAGTTTTGATTTTCTGCTACATAAACCAACTTCATGATCGCAATATAAAACAAGATAGCTAAAAATAATACGCGCGTTATGCATTGCAGAGTAAAGATGCTCACATGCACAATGCACGATAGTGTACGAAACATCACAGTTCTTTATATCAATGGAAATAACGAAAGAAATAGAGAAGAAAGGATAAAACAGCTAGGCAATGAATGTTGTAACTATCGCACTATCTTATGTAGGAGAGCAAGTTATCGCCCCGGTCCATCAGAGCTAAACAATTCGAGGTTGACCGAATTGCTACGTTGTCCTTGAATCTCACCCCACTCAGTGCGATTTGAACAGTGAAAGAAACAACACGTGTCCCAGAGTAAAGTCTTCTAAGAGTACTAAACGCAAGTGTTCCTAATTGTTCTATTCCACAATGAGTGATTATTACTCGTCCGCTCAGGAGATTATTTGAAGGTAAATTTCCAGGTGATGGCATTTCCAAGTCGTAACGCGATTCATAAATTAGTAATGTCCACACACGTTAAACCACGCTTCTCAAGATTTCTCAAACATAGAAACTGAACAGTAGCGAGTATTGTAGCGGTGAAGCATAGGGAAGCATAAGGAAATTCATGTGAATGATGTACACGAAGATAACTGAATGCCACCGGTGCACTAGTTGTCATCAATAACCTATATCTTTTAAGCAGGGTCAGTCGATCTATGAACCGGTGTTATTACTGATGTCAGAAAGTCACAACAGAACTGCACAATGCATACGAATAACTAAATCAAATGTAGCAGTTACTGACGTAACATGGAGTGGATTTCCCATTTCCCCTTCACCCGAAGGTTAGGTAAGAGGAGAAAATATTAATGAACAAGCTTAGTAAGAATTGGATCCGTTTGAGGCCAATATTTTAGATTAACTAAAGGATAACATCCGTTAAGAGATAAATTTAATATCTCAAAGACTATTAAAAGGAGCGATGAGTAATTTCGTAACTAGATGCCACAAACAGGTGCAAAATGAAAGCAGGCAGTTCCGGCATTTCTTTACGTGACATGGATGAGTAACTACTTCATACTTTATTAGACTAGACTGTCGCGCAAGTGTTTTTACCATTGATTATTATGTTGCCCCGTCCACCCGTATTCTAGTGTAGACTGGCTGGCCGTAAGCGTTGACTTATTGGCGGATGAAGTCCCCGTGCCGACCCGATCATCAAATAATTGGATGACCAGATACTAAGATGGCAGAATCAATCTCAAAACTCTGTCAAAGAACTATAGCTGTATCAAAGAGCTTAAAATGCCATAGCAACCGGGAATAGAACCAAGGATAGCACTTGAGAACTTCTGAATACCATGTACATATATTTTTTTTTTAATTTTTTTTTACATTAAACCTATCGTTTGAACTGCTCATTTTTTCAAGTTCGTCAATGCTCAAATTTAGGCGGCATTCTTTTAGGGTGAAGGAAAACATCGGGGGGGGGGGAGGGGAGCGGAATACGAAAGTTTCGAATCTGCACCCTTCACTTTTGCAGCGCAGGTCTTAGCAAACTGCGAAACTGAGGTGTCTACGTGCGGAAAATCTTTTCTCCATTACTCAAAAGCCGCTAAGAAAGCGTTGAACCTGTCACAGAAAGAGTAGAAGAGAGAAAAATCTTCCTAATCCGATTATCTTGTTAGCAGGTTGGTATATTTTAAATCCACGAATCACAGCCATGTAATTTAGGCAATTGTTAAAACAAACTCACTGTAAAAATGATGAAAGAATAAAAAATAAGCCATAAATGTTTATTATAGTAAAAAGTACAACCCCCTTAATAGTGCTAAATAAAAAAGAACGTGTATTCATTTTTATAATTATTTTGATAACTTAAAAAACAAAGAAAAGAAATAAAATCACATTGTACCACTAAAATTAATCATTCGATCATTTAATTAGCTTCTGAAAATTGAATTATGACTTTTAAAGTGTATCTAAACCCTGTCTACCGAAAGCTAAGATGCACTGTCAACAATCATATCCTTCCGCGCTTTCTCTGTGTCGGAAGTGTAGATAAGACACTATGACTGGACATGGGCAGAGATGGGATTAAGGCGTGTACATTGAAGCAAACACTAAGTCTCAAAATGGCCACAGTGTCTTATTACCAGTACAGAAGTTTCATAAGCAATTACAATTATTATTGTTTGAAAAATCTTCTTACAGCTTTTTATTGATCATTTTATTTATTGCTAATCTAAATAACAGGATTAACTCAGCAAATTGTTTTATGAACTGTTTACAAAGTAGAAGTACGACGTTTGTACTATGGTCAGTTTGTTGATATCGCATCTCAGCTTTCCATTTTAATTTCGTTCTTTATCTTTTTCCCGTTATAAATTTACTGTCCGTTATTTTAAGCTGAAATGAACACATTTACCATAAAACTATTGTACTAGTAATCTGTTCCTCATTTGTCTATACTTTATAACGAACTCGTCACAGCTTTTTGGCTGTATACAGCTGGAACTGTTTGAAGAACAAACGTTTTAACCATGCTGAATTTTAGAAAATTGCCAAACTTTGCTGCGAGCCTTTCTTTTAAAACATTAACTGCTTGTTGATACTGAAGAAGTTTCCGCACTTATGGATTACTACAGAACTTTAGGGCAAACTTCCGCTAGCTGAACTCCGTAAGAATTTCAAGAAGTATTAGTGAATGCATTTATTATCTCCACGTAATCAGAATCGAAGCAAATAAGCAATAGATTTGTTTTGCTTGACCAATCTGTTCCCAGTGTTTGGCAACTTTAGCATTTTACAAACTAATTGCATGCCATATGGTCATCTGCAAGTTTAGTAATTTTGGATATAGAATTCCTAAAACAGCACATTTAATTTGAGCTGTACAGATTCTTTTCAGTTTTATAATAATAATAATAATAATAATAATAATAATAATAATAATGATGATGATGATGATGATGATGTAATTATTCTTACAATTTTTATCCATTTAACCCTGCTATTCCGTTCGATTTCACGTAGGAATATACGAGCCAATATCACCCAATTTATTATAATTGGTACAAAACATACAAAACCACGTTCCAAAATTATATCGTGAGTTGAAAATATCACAATTATTAATTACTATGCTTATTCACATTCAAACATTTCATTTGATTACTCTTTGATTATCTCTTTATTACTGATATTATATCAACTACTAGGATATTAAATTAATTCGTATATTAAATTGGTTAAGACATTTACAACGTTATAATTTTCTTCTACTGAATACATTAATATTTTATAACAAAATATATTAATGAACATTAATAAACTTTAAAAAAAATTGTGTATTTCTCATTGTTTTCGTTTTGGACATGAGTATGCGAGAGTTTTACAAATATATCTTTTATAGTTTTCACGTAACAGATTATTATTGTTATTGCTTGATGAGCAGAATTTACAGCGTGCATGTTGGTCATAAACTTGCTTTTTTTCTAAAATTATTCTCTATTACTCAACTTTCTAGTATTAAAAATTTTTGCTTTAAATAAACGTTTTGTGTCAGCTATTTTTGTGACTGCATACCTTGTTATTATTGGTGAAATTTTGATGAGCTCGACGCAGAAATGCGCCTTGTTATAGTGGTGGATGCAACCGCCATTTTATAGCTTGATTTTTAATAGTTGTCTATTGATTACTAAAAGATTGTTAACTGAAGGAATCGTTATAAGAAATGTCAAGTTTAGAAATAGTACTCAAATTATTTTCATATTTAGAAACGGAATCTTTTCTGTCGGATTAACTGACAAGTTGTTCCACTTAATCGTCACTCAATGGCATTTTGCCATGGTCCCTTTATTCATATTGAGCAATTCCATGCATTCTTGCAGCAGAAATTTAGCGTCATGCGGCAGCTCATGCTGAGATAATAGGGAATAAGTTTATTGTTGCAATAATCAGGTTATTACAATGTAATTCAAATGTTGTATAAAATACTACAATAACTGACACAAAAAGTAATATCGCGTGTGAGGATAATAAAACTTTTTGTTGGTTGAAAACTGCTCGCGTAACTAGTACAATTTGGGGTTACGCATACTATGTGAATAATTATAAAGTAGTAAATGATTAACAAAAGGATATATAACTTAATGTAAGTGTATTTAATAAGTTAACATTGCAAAACTAATGAAAAGAAGTACAGAAAGGAAAGAACTGAAAGAATAAATATCTATTTTCATATAATATTACTACCTCAAGCTTAAAGTTGACAAGCACTGAAATGGAAAGCACATGCACCAAGACTACGAACAGCAGTCTACGCTCTTCGCTCATTGTATCATATGGCTTCTGAAAATACCTTCAAAAGAGAATTTTACGAATATTTCACTTCAATCGTGAAATATGATTTAATATTCCTGGTAAACTCAGTTAAATGTAAACGTGCTTTTATATTACAAATGATAGCAATTCGAATAATATGTGGTATAAATAATAGAAAATCATGTAGCGATCTCTTTCGAAAACTAGGAATTTTAATATTTTCTTGTGAAAATATATCTTCTCTTATGAACTTTTAATTAAAATGAAGACAATTCATTAAAATTATAGAAAGACATTAAATAAATGCAGACAAACGTATATCTAAAAAGGACTATTGCTAAATTAGCTTGTTATCAAAAAGGAATTTATTTTGAATGCATCTAAATATATAACACTCTGCCAATCACTTTTAAATTATAATAGGGAAGGATTAAAATCTGCTCTTACAGAATATCTATGAACAAGGCTCATCATTCAACTGAGGAATTTATGACAGATACGCAATATATGTTAAAATAGCATTCTATTATAGAAAGTATCTAATACGGAAAAATATCGCTATAGCATATGGCAATGTATAAAATGTATTGATATTTTGTTATCCGTATTTCATTTTAAATGTATGAGATTACTGAGCATGTGTTTTTATCCACTATAAAATATTTTAAATTTCCATTTATAACGCAACTTTGTACATTTTGACTTGTTTCATGTTATGAAGAAGCACCTATTCTCATTGAATGTAAACATAACTTTTTCTAAATCTTAATTATCTATATGAAAAGATTGATATTTTAAATCTTGTTCTTAAGAATGAAGTAGATGTAAGCTGTGCATATTATTCAGTTTTCTTTCGGTAGCGATGAGGTGTTAATATATTATTATATCCCTTATATAGCTTTAATTCTCTGCCCAGCGTACAGAACTAAGTAATAAATTAAATTATGTACTTCGAGAAGCATTGTTACCAAAGATTAAATTATTTTCATGTCCCAGACATCTGTAAAATTAATTTTTGGCAGATAGCTTTCCCCCACAGAAAACATTTTAAGTTACTAATAGGTCATCGACAAGTTCCTCCGCACTCGGGTAATGTGCACTGCACATGCACAGGAGAAAGTTTGTAGTACTACATTTCTGACATTCCTTCCTTCCTTCCTTCCTTCCTTCCTTCCTTTCGAAACCAGTTTTTAGCAGGTAATCCGCCCACCGTTCCAAGGTTTGAACTTCCAAGTGTGTGCTTGCCTTGATGGTTAAGTGAACACAATAACTACAAGTTCGGCGAGTGGTCACTGCTGTTACCCGAATTCGCTTCCCTAGTAAAATCTCGGTTAGACAATTACTGCGGAGCGACTTCTTGATGACCGTTTATAATCTGAACTAATGTGTTATAATTCAAAGAATGGGATATTTTTGCCTCAGGAGCAACTGAATTTTTTCGGTTAAGCGTCAATTAGCCGGGGTGAAATTTCTGTAATCAATATTAATGTAATAGAATATCTGTTTCATTTCATTAAATGAATTGAGTTGAGCACAATGCTTTTCTCTCTATCTCTCTCGCATTATTAGCTTTAAATGAACGGGTTTCTTTGAGGGGTTTTCTAGCTGTATATATGACACACAAGTATTTCGGAATTGGTATGCAGGCATTGCGATGCATATTCAGGCGTTCCCTTTGCGTGACCACAATGCTTCTACATTGTATTTCAAGAAAGTCTCCATCTGTACTTAACGAAACTCCGTTATCGTTATCACTTATGTATGAAACACAACTGGGAAATTAATTGAATGTCACTGGCGGAAACTTGACATCCGGAAAATGGTTCAGCCCTGTTTAAGAATCTTTTTTGTTCATTATGGTACACTATTACAAATATTATAAACGAATTGTAACATGTACTTTGGCGATCAGATAATTCTTTGGCTGCAAGACACTAATATCCTCATTATTGAGCTCAGATGCAGCAGAATGAGTACATTACTTGAGGTATAACCATGAAATGGGGAATTTATGGCACCTATACTGCTGTGATAGCGCTGGAAAATCACCAAGCGAAAACTTTCATATCCTTAAAAAAAAAAAAAAAAAAAAAAAAAAAAAAATATGGAATCCAGCGCTTCACTGGGACTGGTACTGTTGATGATCATTCGAGATTCGGAGCATGTGAGCAATGTGAGGACTGTAGCTGTTGTCAAAACAGGAGGGGAGTAATCCAGTTCGAAAGCAGACAGTGGTGGCCCCTGAGATGAACATATCATATCCGTGTCTAGATTATTTAACAAGATCTTGGACCGAGGGCTTTTCGTCACAGTACTGGGCTCTTTTTAACTGCAGCACTGAAATAGTTGAGAGTGCTGAGATTCAAATGCTTCCTAAACCGTTAAGCTAACGACTATCAAAGGAAATTTTCAACATTGAAGAAGGCTGGAACTATTAAAATGATAGAATGCATGCCTTGCATTCACGATAGGCTCTGAGAGCGTCCTGATGGGCCACAGAAGCCACCATCATGCCTCAGTAATGCTACTTAGCTATAATGGTGTCAGCAAGCATCATTTCTATCAAACGGGATTGAAGACAACCGCCAAATGTACGAAACAGCTCTGCTAAAACCTGTGGTGAAGAACTTAAACATGACCTTGGTCAGGAACAAGTACTGGAGCCTCAAGCAAAATTCAGCTCACGATAAGGTTCTCCCAGATTTGTCTTGAGAGATGGTCCACATATCATTAGCTCGAGATTGGCAATCCCGCCCTGAAACCTATGGACTACAAACTGTGATCAGTACTTGAGGAATCGTTTGCAATAAAGATAACTTAATATTGAGAGTCTCAAACCTTGGAATCATCAATGACATTTCCCAAAGGAGGTAGTGCGTGCAGCTATAGATTAATGGCCAGAGAATCTCCCCAAAAGGGGGCCAAATTTAAAACTGGTTGGTGCTTAAAGTTTGGAATAGACAAGATAACAACTATGATGATGAAAAAATATTAATATATATATATATATATATATATATATAATTACTTAACTAAAACCTTCCAACTGCATATGACAAGACTAGTAAGTATCATTTAATACAAATACGATTGCGGTACTGAAAAAGATGTAAATGAGAATGTTAATAGCTGTATAAGACTAATATTCTGCCCTTATCAGAAACGCAGGTCATCCTTACAGAAGGCAATTACTGCTTTCAGTTTAAAGGGAATTACCAAAGAGATTGCATGTTTTACGTGTACGCATTTGAATTTAGAAAATCCTGATTTTTCTTTCAAGCAAACATATTTATAATTAGATGTTACAATATTTACAAAAATAAATTAAAACTATACAAAATACATTTAAGATAAGATGTTTTGCCTTTTAGAAATTAGTTAAACGTTTGAAGAATGTATCTGGATATGCAGGCAGTGAGTTCTGCAAGTATATAGTAAAATATGTATTCATTTCGTTAGCAAACGTATTAAAGTAAATAATTTAGTTTTCATTTCTTTCCATTATGATTAGATAGCAAAAATTTTAATTTAAAGAGTACATGTGTTTTCCTATCGTTCCAATGCTTCTCAAGCTTCGTGATAAATCAGCGTTGCCTCCCCAAACAAAGTACTACTTCAGTCACTTTTCATCCAAGATCCTCCACGATAACGATATTCTCTCTAAATCAACTCTGAAATAAACTTTCTACCCACATACGTCTTTGATGCGTATCGAAGATTAAGAATACCTTAGATAAAGGCTTTTTACTGCTTCTTCCTTAGCAAAGAAATATATTTTAGTATATTTTATTATCCTTCCTTAACGTCTAAATTAACCATACTTATAAAAATGTATGTGGATACAATTATATAAAAAGGATAATAACAGCTACAATTAACTCCATAAGTACCGGCTCTTAGGCGGGCCGCAACTCAAATAAATTCATTGTATGACTCGTGAAAACGGTGTGGATAAAATTCATTTTTATACTATAAAAATTTGAACATGAATTTAGTAGCCTTTTTGTGTTCATAAAGACTTAATAACTATTTAAAGTTCTTTAGAATATATTTAAATGATCTGTTAAACGGCTGATATTATAGACGAGTACTTGACAATCTACAATGTTGTGTGAACATAAATTATAAAAAATTCAACATATTCGTATATTAAAATGCATTTGAATTTATGTTGCTTTATTTATTCGTATAAGTAAATACTCCAAAGTTAGTTCAATAAATGTCAATTAAAGTTCAACATTATCTTGACGAAAATAATAAATATTTATGTTAGTTCTAGTTTATGAAAAAGTGATTTTGATATTAACGTATATTATATTTTAATATAAATAAACAAATAAAATGGTAAACAATTAAGAGAAGGGTAAAACATTTTTCTATGTAACAATATCGAGCTAATGGATATTTGGATATTATCATTTCGGTCTCAGTCAAAAGACTTCGGTATTGCTTATCAAGCATAACAACCACATCTGTGTTTTTAACCAGACATTTTAAGCCGCTTTAAATATAAAGGAAAACCACTAGCTTTCATGAAGAAAGCAATTAGTTGTGAGACAAAAACAAAAACGCCTGTATGGATCACTTTAACGCGGACAAAATGGCAAAGGGCTGTTTGTTATGGCCGCATACTTAAATTAGTGCTGTGAACGCTTTAAATCAAATTTTCGGTGTGTCAATTTTTTCATAATTATGCCTCGTTCAAAATTATACTGTCATACCATCCTACTCCCATAATTAATTATGCGTTGTTTTTAAATTATAGATATACAGCGCACTTTTTCAGTTTAGTTGCCCTATTTCCACTGTGACTATTTATAACTTTCATAGATGAAGCATACATAATCAATATTGTAAAGGTTCGGAAGCTCTTATATGAACATAATGAACAGACATATGAACAGACTAGCCGAGTAAGCAAAACCGGTTTGGTTCGAGCATGTCAGCAATGGCAAAGAGGGAAGGACAGTGCAAATTGGTGCAGTATAGTTATTTATGATACAAGTATTATAAATGACATTTTAATTTGTGAGCTTTGTTTGCAAACATCCTACTTATAAAATAAAATTACTTATAACATGTGTATGATAAATTATTTTGGACCGATTTTTAACATTTATAAATATATTAACAATTTACAAACTACATTTATTCTAGGCGTTCCGAAACGGCGTTTAACACTAGGAGAAATGGAACAAACGTTACCTAAATCTCTAAAATAATGTTCCTAATATTAGGGTGGTGGTAGCTAGTTAGTGGTTTGTAAATGTATTTGGGTTGAAGACAAACCACAAATTAATTTTTATTTTTTCATTTGTTATGCGTTATACTAAATTATTGTTTAAAATGTTATTGTTTCGCTCTGAAAGAAATTACAGTGTGCGCAACAATGGGATTAATTATTATTGATTTTCTTCAAACGTGACATGGTTACAGCGTTTTCAATAGGACCACTTAATGCATGTGAATATTAGACGTAATGTCACTGATTTCAATATGCCCTTCGTGGCGAAAGTAAACATTAAACAATTATATGCAATGCATTATAAAATATGTAATTTGTATTCGGTTAGAATTAAATGAATTAGTAATCATATTAATTATTAAATCAATGTTGGTAACTCTGGAGTGTTATAAACCGTTTATATTACGAGTGTTAAAAAATGCAGTTTATAGTTTATAGAGTGCCTTGAGCTCTCTAAAACCATTGATTTAAATAGCTGCTCTGTCATTTTTAAATAATTTTTGCATTAAGTAAAAATAACCAAATTCGTCCGAAGGAGAACTGAGGACAAAACAGAAAAGTGCGTATACTTGCGCCATAATTTTTACTGGCGGAAACATTGTCTTTCAACGGTTTAAGCTATGCAGCTATAAGAAGCTATTCATAACAATCATTGAAATAACGAGTATGAACGTCTTTAGAATCGTCAGCCTGTCTGCAGAGTTGGGTCAGCTGAGATACGATGCACGTGGAACTGCTCGCAGAGGCTGTCGGCTGTTCTGTTATACGTAGCTGCCCATTTGACGTGGGCTTAGAGCCTCCGGATAGCGTAGCTTACATTCCAGCACAATGTCTAAGCATAGTCAAGGGATGAAGGAAACTGTCCAACTCAGCTATAACAAACTATTTAACGCAGTTTAGAGGAGCGTAACACATTTTGCCAAAAAATAAAATTCAATTTATTTAGTCCTTAAAGCAAAGCACGACTTATCAGACATTGAAAATACTTCATTTTTGCTATCAACTTTTTGAGAGGTTCAAAATGTTAATTTGAAAAAAAAAAAAAAAAAAAAAAACATAAAGTTAATAAATTGATTAATGGAAAAATGAAAGTTTTAAATGAAGACCATTTGCATTCTGTTATCAAGTTTTCATATACTCAAACTGTTTTTATTTATATGTTTGTTACCAGCAACCATAGTGCCAATGGTGATGTAGAATTGTGGCATATTTGAAGCTTTAAACTTGGCATTGAAAATTAAAATTAAGACTACGCGAGATTCTTGTACAATGTTTGTATTGTATATTTGAACATGTTTTAAAGCAAGTAAATACACACAGCAATCAATAATATTATTCATAGAGCAAAATTATGAAATTTACATAGCAGTAACAAATGAGCAGCATTTATTTTGTCATATTAGATATGTTATCTTATGATTGAAGAGTATTTTAATATTATTACTCACTGAGTTGGTCAGCCAAATATAGGTATTGTCGCATTGATATTCTATAAGAGCAGATTTTTCCCTTATCAAATGATCATATTGAGAGATCGTTGTATATTTCGATGCATTTCCTACAAATTTTTGATAACTTATATTTGCAACAAACCTGTGAGATTATACGATTGTCTGGCTTTGATGCTATATATTTTATGTATTTTATTGAATAGATCTTGATTTTTAATGTAAAGGTTCATAAGCAAAAGTGTATTTATGTGCAAAAGTGAATGGAAAAGATTAAAAGTAACCATTTAAACATGCTATAAAAAGTAAAGTAAAATTATGTTCACGAGAGCATGTCGCTAGTTATACACAGAAAGGTATAAAATTAATCTTATATCCAGGCAGTTATCACATTTTCTGAGTATTTTCTCCAACCTAAGGTGGACTTCATTAATATTCAGAGTCTCGACGAGGTAGCTTATTGTATATCTGTTTTTTCAAGAGCTTCCTTCAAGGGGACGAAAATAGAAAAAAAGGAGCCTGAAAGAAAGCTCCTTTTATTTTGACTGTTGTCTCCCGTGCCCAAAATGCTTTGTAAAGAAGAAGAAGAGAAATAACATCAATTTTATGGCACATTGAAGGCATAGATAAGATGCATTCAATTGTCTGTTATTTACATTTACCCGTCTAACTTTACTGTTTCTTCTGTACTACATTTAATCCATTGCCATAGAAGAACTTTGCTACTGATGTTCGCTTGCGTACTAGTTATGTTATTATTTTGACCATATAGTGAAATTAGGTTTCATTAGTAGTTACTATAGGTATGCTTGCCAAAAGCACCTTATTGTTCTCATAGAACACAAGAATTTTATGTGCATTGTTCTTTTTTCCATAAACTTCCATTAAACAGGTTCAGAATCGATTCTTATACAGGCTCTCATTCCGCTACGCAATCGAAAATTGATAACTCCGATGGAAGGTTAATGTATAACAGCCTCGCCAACTGCCGAGGGAAATCATGTCGCGCGGTCGAAGTCATTGCGTCCAATTTTTTGTTTCTTTCGTTATTTATTTACAGTAAATAGCAATTAATACTGTAATCACCATTATAATAGATTCTCGAAGTGCCTGCCCTCCTCTATAAATCCTTTTAAAACGATTTTGTGACAGTATATGGAATTGATTCTCTCGTATATTTTGTTTCAGCTCCCCCCCCCCCACGTGGTATATTATGGGCACAGCAGTCATTTTATATGGAAGAGATGCAATATCTGAAGGGCTTTATATGCACCATTGACAGCTACACCAAATTTCGAACTTTATTCACCACTCTGAAAAGAACACTTCCCGATGGAGATGTTACTCCTGGAAATTTAGCACGAAATTCTCTCCTACAGCATTTTTATCTTTTGTTTTGCACATAACAATCGTAAATTAATATTCTATGTTCTAGCGTACATCTCACTTTTGGCATACTTCAGAATACACAGCAGAAAGTCTAGCACTTCCTACAGAAATACAATGGAAACAGTTGGTGTGATAAACACGACAGAGTAAGGTCAGTTGCTTCATCAGCAAAACATAAACTCTATTCTTACTGGGGATTGCGCGTTGATTGAAGGCCAACCGGTTCGTATACAAACTCCGATCGCATAGCGGAATGAGGGCATTGTATCAAGTAAATGAAATGCTGACATTAGAGCATTTATCTATTTTTACTTTTGATCAGTTTTTCATCAGCATTCCGTTAAGTTCCTTGAATCACCATTACAGAACAACTTCGAAAGAGTGCTTAGATACTGTTTAAGGAAAAGTTAGTTATTGCTCGCCTATACCACAGTTAAGCATCCAATTGCCACCCTCTGTAGAGCATATCTATGATGTCCATACTTTCGTATGTATACTGATTGCAATGAAGCAGATAAATAATGGTATAAAATACCCCTAGAAAATTAAAGTAAAATATAAGTCAGTGTTCATAAGCCGATAACAAGAATTAAAAATGCAAAATGTGACTTTTGGATTACTGTTATGTGCTAAAAGATAACAAAACGTTAAAAAAGATACTGCAGACGCATCAAATTATTTCTATGCTAAAATAATAGATAGGTGTTAAAATGCCCTGGTATTGTCGTAAGTGAAGACACGGACTTTCCAAAAAACTTAATATTAAGTAAAGAAATAAAATGGAAAAAAGGAATAGTGATAAAGATACACACATATAAAATGGCGGAGGAATATTTGGAACAAACTATATAAGTTCCAAGCCTAGTAAATGTGAACTTGATAAAACCTGAAGACCTTGAAATAAACAGTTACAAGATCATATAAAATACAAAACTGTAAATTCTTGAACTGTAATTAATGTACTTACTAATGAAGAGAATGGAGCAAAACCCTGTCGTAGGTCAGGACAAGAGCTGGCTTGAATTCAACTTATAGTGTCGATGATGTCATCGTTCCCAAAGAAGAGGGTACACAAAAGTATCGATCAGTCTCTGAAGAGCAACTAAACGGTGGTAAAATGGCTGCTTCTAGGAGCCTCTTAATGAAAGTTTGTAGCATATTTAAAACATTAATCTCTAATGGCTATGTATTTTTCTCTTTAAAATAATTGAGTTTTTAAACATGACTTTTAAATTAGATCTTAATTTTTGTCTTATTTTTTTTTTAACTACTATGGTTTGATGATTCCGATGAATAGATTTTCGTTTTTTAGATGCTTCTACTTCGTCTGTAACGACAGACTATGTCGACGGAAGCTTTCTTTGAGGGGAAATAGACAGTGAGAAAAGTAAATGCTGGAGTTTGCAAATTAATTTGTCTAAGAGCACTTTCCATTCCAGAGAAAAGGCATATGAAACAACTTACAAATGAGTTAACATTTTCTTTCCTTCCACTATAGTATGTTGTTACGACGTTGCTGTTAGGGAAGTAAAATTTTTTGCCTTGATAGTTTTGGTTGCCATTGGCGAGGAGAAATAAGATAACTTGGCTTACTAGGAAAGTAAATAAAATGTAAGTTTAGGAACTAACAATTGAATACACGATTTTGTAAGTGTAAACAATTTCAGATGCTTATAGGTATATACCTGATATAAAATCAAGAAAACATAGAATAAAATTATTTTTACTATGTGAAATGTGATAGTAGAAAAATAATTATATCTAGTTCGCGTATTAAGTAAAGTTAACCATTCTCGGACGCTTATTGATAGTTCGCGTATTAAGTAAAGTTATCCATTCTCGAACGCTTATTGATAAAAGTGCAGCAGCCGCAATCGGGGAAAGGGAGGTAGAGTCGCCGCGTGTTAGTCAGCATTTTTAGTTTTTACATATTTATGGAAAGTACAAAATGACACTAATAACTATTAGGCTGTGTTGTAAATGTGTTGAAAAGCATGTCCTTTAGCGGCCTGCAATATGCGTCGGAGTTAACTATATTGCACTTAACTTTTCTTCTGTAAGAACACGACGGTCGGTTGGGGACACATTTCTTGTCTCTCGTAACATTATAACAATTTGGCGAACAGTTTATTTACCTGGAAATGATTGTCAGAATGTTTTCTTAATAAATCGCCTTACCATTTTGTCTGCAAGAATACATTTTCACAAATGTATCGTACATAAAAACCCGTTCTTTAAGACTATGTTATGTAGTGGCAAAACTAAAGAAAAACAATTATGTAGCACATAATTTACACACAACAACAGCCCTGAGTAACACATGAACCAACAACAAATTCCTAACAAAGCTCCTTCAAACTAACTACAAACTTCTACCAGCATATACATATGCCGCCTTTGGCTTCTCTCAAAATGTAGCTGCATTCTGCCGGTCCGTAACTCAAATAATCTTCTAGCATAAATAACTATTAACAGGTATTATAAGAGTAAATATTTGATTAATAAAAGTAAAATATAATTTTGTTAAATTTTCAGTATCAACTGTACAATACCTGTTATCTTTATTAAAATTTGAACAGGAATGATTAAAGGTGATGGAGTAAATGTATGCAATTAAGCGAATTTTGCGATTGATTATATATTTTACTTGTTTCTTGCATTTTAATAATTGCCTCGCTAACCCCAAGTACTCCGTCTGATCATGGTCAATGTATTAAGCAGATAGTAAACTGATCACCACTTTATTGCTTTCCATAGTCAATATTTGTGTTCGTTTTGGATGCGAAGGAAACGTAAATTTGTAAATTTGGAATAAGATTCGACATTTAATTTTCTATTTCTGTTTATGTCTATACAGAAGTTGTGAATAGCTCCTTAAATTTCATTGCGCATACTTCCAACATGATTTAACCTTCGGTACAAGAGGACCACACCTGATAATGAAAAAATAAAAAAAAAACTTACTCATTCGCGCCTCAATCCTGAAATGTTCACCCAAAGCAATAACTGCATAATTTCTCCTCATAAATATGAAGTTGATAAAAACCAAAAAATGAGCGGTAAAGGATAACAGCAACAGCTACTGCTGTTGAAAGCTAGGAAACTGTACTTGCAGAATCGATAGTAAACCTCGTGCGTTATTATGGCATTGTAGGGGCCAGCAGAACTCTAACTTGCCAGGATAAAAGGCAAAGGAAACTCAATTCCTCTTACATACGTCTGGATAATGGTTGGTTGTAATGAGCAAGAAATTCCAAGCGAGCAAGAGGCGAGAGATTTCAAGGTAACAATACATCCTCCTCCTCCTACTACACAGCAAGCTCGCGGGAGGTGCCTGTTCAAGATAGTCGTGACATGGCATTACCCTGCGGCTCTGATGCTAGGAACGGTACCCGCACTACTATGTTGCTGTTACATGCCTCCCTTCATAATGGAACTGGCAACGCGTTTTCTGTTCCTTGCCAGCTTCCCGCCCATGGTTGCTGCTTAAAGAAAATGTGCAGGTGAAAAAGATAGATTTACGATGTATCCGTAATATATGCAAACTATGTTAAATATTCAAATTCTTTATGTAAAATAGTTTTCTTTGCGAGTTGCCTTAAAGAGAACTGTACAGAAGCAAAGTCTAGCAAAGAGCGGAGGCTTCTCTTCCATAAATTCTCAAAGAGAAATAGTCAGTTACGAAGCATTAATAAATATTTATTTAAAGGAACAAGGGCATACTTAAGGACAAAAGATGACAAGATTCTTTCTACAGATATAAATTTAGGGGAGGAAGTCATGGAAGTATGGTAAATATGGCTTTTAAGGAAATATTTAGTGACTAAGGAATTGTAAAAAATGAAATGTTTGCGAACAATCCAGTTCTCTCTTTTTGGCAATTAAAATAATCTGCAAAATGCTCTTAATGAATTCAATGAAATTATCAAATGCTATACTTGCACGATCTAACTAAAATTATGCTTTTCAGGGGGCAATGACCAATAAGATCAAAATTGAAATTCGAATATTACATAATACAGACGCATTGGAATTTAACTATTTGGGCAGTCATACTTCATTATCAACAAAAAGAGATGTTGAACATATAATACAAAAATTTAACCAGATTTGTGGTACCATTACAAGGGACTTACAGCAAACTAGAATTGAAACCTAGCTTAAGTTTTACAAAGTAACCACTGCGAGGAATGCAAAATTAAAATAAATGTAACATATTAGAAAATATATAATTTGTATTTTTTTAAATACTTAATAAACACCAAAGTTAATTCTGGAGTACAATACATTTTTAGCACTGCTAGCGAAAACTCTCAGATTTGAGAAAACAAAATGGCACCAAAATTCAGTTATGGGTAATTACTTACCTCTCAATTCAATGTGATAAACTTTTTTTTCTGTAAAACGCTACAGTTGCTCATTAAGGGCTCCATTTAACCCCTACTCGCTTGACTTCTGCTACTGCAGTTGACATTGTATTGCATGCTTCCAAGTGGTACTTGTTTTCAGAGACCACTGCGGCGTTTTACAAAACAAAATCATCTTGTTCGAGGTAAATAAATTTCTGTATCTAAAATTTGGTAGATTTTATTTGTTCAAAACCGAGGATTTTCCTCGTGAGTATTATTATAAAATTGCTATTTCTAGTTTGAGTGCCTTGTGTTAAAAAGCTAATTTTAATATGAACTGCCATAACATCAGTATTATTTAAAGAGAAAACACATGGTGTGGGGAAATTTTGAAAAGACGTTCTAGATTAATATTTCGTTTAATTCTGTACTTCCGAAACACGTGAATTATGCCTGCTTTTTCTCTATCAAGTTGCTCAGTTCTGCGAAAGTTAAGGGCAGTCTTCGCAGAAGAGGAAACCAGCCTTTTTTTTTTTTTTTTTTTTTGAGTAGTGTTTAACGCCCGTTTTCACTACTGAGGCACCACAGGCGGTGGACACTGATGATACATGAGATGAAATGATAAATTGGGAAAGGATATTTTTTTTAAGGAAGGAAGCGTTCCAGGCCTAAGTTTAGGTACCTCCCCGGCATTTGCCAGTTATGAAGACTGAGGAAAACCTGGAAAAAACCCCAGTCAGGGAGGACGGTCCTGGCGGGATTCGAACCGCGGACCTCCCGCTCACGAGTCCGTGCCTTAACGACCTCCGCCACCCGTGGCGGTAAACCAGCCTTACACTTAAAACCGATCCTACCCAGAAAATGTTTTAATTTTGAATGCAAGGGCTAGTAATGTTCATTTTAGAAAGGTAGTCTATCTCTCTTCTTTTCTATGTCATACAGCTAATTGTAACGTATTTATGGCTGAAGAGCATTCATTATGGTATTTATTCTTGACCTGTATTTGTAGAACAAAGTTCATGAAATGCTCTTTAACCCAAAGCATTAAACAGCAAGCAAAGGTTACCGTAAGCTCTTCTACACTTAAGCTGGGAATATTACACAACAATACACTAAGGGAAGAAATCTTATTTACAAAGTTACATCTGTCTGCAGCCTCTACTATGACGCTATTTCTTATGAAATTTACATTTATGAAATGAATACATAGTCGCGTTTCTCTTTGGCCTAAAATCAGCTGGGTTCAGATAATTATCATGTAGTAGTTTGTTGTAAAGAGCTGGGATGTACAAAAACATCTACAAACTATTTTATTTAGTCCATGAGCATTTACTGAATTACAACTAGTTAAAGCTATCTATTACTTTAACCTTGTCCATTTTGATTATTATTTGGAGTTATCAGTTACCATTTCGCAGTTGTTTCGTGCTTTGGAGGCTAAGTAATTAGAAGAAAATAGCAATAATTTTCCATTACACAAAACGTATGAAAACATGTATACACACGTATACATGCATATTAATTTAATTAATTTAACCCTGATTTAATTATCAATAAACATAGGAATATTCGAAGTCAGTTTCCTCAATATCTAGTACACCCACTAGGTGTACCTTCAAAACGTCATTATCATAATTGTGCTTAAAATTACATTTCCGGCTTTTTAAATTTCTTTTTATAATTCACTAAATATTCATGTTATTGTTGTAAATTACGAAATACATTTACATATCTCTAAAAATTGTTCATTTTGCTCTATAGGAACCGAAAATTACAGGCGGTATTAAATGTCTTTATTACGTAGTATTTTGCGGTATAATATTTATTTTATTAATTGGTAATGTTTTGTTATATTCATAAAATAGTCCTATTAAATATAATGCTAAGTGTTTGTGAATTTATAGACAAAAAATCTCTTGTGATTTCATTTAATGTATCATAAAAGAGTAAAGTTCTTATTGCTATTTCATAAAGATTAAAGTGTACAATATTTGTTTGTTTATTTAACAGTTACAGAAAACAATGCAGTAATATGTGTGTTTGTGTAAAAGGAAAGTATCATTCATTAAAAAGAAAGAAAAGTAAAAAACGCAAAGAAAAACTAAAACTTAGATTTTAATGGCACTGTTGGATAAAGCCTTTTATAGAATATTTACAAAAAGTAAACATTAAAATTCTCATTTATTTAATTTTACATATTATAATTTGTTAATGAAAACCTAAGAAATACGTGTAATTTTGGGGAGTTTTCAGGCATCTTATGGATATAGAGCGGTAACGGAAAGCGAGAGACTTATTATTGCCTTCTATATAAGCGAATTATCTCAGTTACACATTAGGCACAATGACTTATAGGTCAAAACTAAGAAACACAAAATTAGAAAACACATTAACAGATACTTTCATTATTTCATAGTTGTTCGCTTTTAACTTGCAGTGTCCGCGGTGACGATAATGGAGTGATATAGTTATACATTGTATCTTTTCACGCTCGTGGAAGTAATGTGGAAGCGGTAATATACAGCACAACTGCACATATCTCACCCGCCGCGCGACCGGAAAAGTACAGAAAACGTACTTACCTTTTATAAAAACTGTGCGGAAAAGGTTCCCAGTTTTCTTCAAAGGACATGCATTGTAACCCCGAAACCATTTTGATTCACACGTTCCAGTTTATCTACTATTTCTTCTCGCATGTTGTTTTGCAGTTCATCCAATGTTAGCGGATTGGATTTAAACTAGAGCCGGTTTTACTGTACCATAAATTGCAGTAAATGTAAAAATAACAGACAATCCGTTTTTCAGTCTATGCGCGTTATGTAATGGCAGCGCGCACAGTCATTTAACTGCCCACGCAGGTCCCGTGTACGAGCTTGGAAAGAAAAAGAGTGTGCGTTGTTTAAATGTATATGTATATACATACACATCCTAGGCATAAAGTGTTAAAATATATATTTGCATAAAAATAATAATAGAGATTAGCTATTTGTTCAAACACATCAGAACTACATTACACATAACTCAAGATATACTTAACAGAATGTCCAAACCCTCGGTTACAAACTAATTGCAACAACCTGTTACTACACAGCATTAATCTCAGAAAACCTTACGAACTCATTATTTACGTTTTATTGAAAGAAAATGAAGAATACTATTTGAGCATGTAGAGGATGATCGTAGAACACTCATTCAAACCGGAACACATGACCGCCTCTCAACCACACCCCAAAGTTAAAACCATCTTATTTGACGTAATTAATATCATATTCTATAATGTATGAATGGTATACAGAGTGTGGAAAAATATGTATAAACAATTTACGAGCAGAAAGAATTGGGAAAGGGAACGAAGGTCGCAGACGCTTCTATATGGGGTTACAGACATCGACATGGATCAATGTCGTAGCTTCGTGGCGATGTGATGTGTTGACAACCAGTCATATGCAAACCAATGTCCTTGGCGGAGAGAGTCGTAATCGATCTGCACCTCAATGTAACAATAAATCACGCAATGTCACTCAGTGTGGAGGTGGTAATGTGTTCTGGGAACTATAGTAAGGTTTATGAATGATTCAATTAATTAAATTACAGATCAGCGTTTACTGTAGTTTGAAAGGACGGCGTGGCTTATTGACTCATGCATGAAGAGCTGGCGGACACACCGGATCATTTTCATCATTTACGTATTGCGGCATGCGATCCACTGTCGGGCGTAAAAAGCCTAAGTATGGCTTCCTTCGGAAGGGAAGTAAAGCCGCGGATCCCGTGTCGTAGATTTACGGCACAATAAAGAACCTCAAGCCTGAAAGAGAGGCCTCTGAGCAAAATTTGTCGGCCGTTTCACGCCCTGAGTTGAATGGGACGCTAATGACCTGAGATGTTAGAGAGTGTCCATAAATAAACCAATCAATCGAATCGATCCACTGAAGAATGTTTGACAGAATATGTACTTTTTAAGGTAAATATAATCTAAATTTTAGGCCTCTTGGCCATCAATAAACACATTTGTAGCTTTTGAGTCTATACACCTGCAGTAACACAACGGAGTCTCCAAGCCCATTAGTTTTTATTCTCGAAGTGATGAATTTTGACCCCCTTTATACTCGTAAATTCTTTGTACATATTTTTCCCTCATTCTGAATATTAATAATGCTTTTTTAAATTTTGCAAATAAATCTATAATAGAAACGTAAAAGGCTGAAATGCCTGTAAAATCGGAAAACTTCGGCAGCACATATTATCTTCCCACAAAAATACCGGTGTAATTACATTCCTTTTCTTTATGTGAAATAATCACTGATTTTGTGTAAAGAGAATGAGTGTATTAGAAAGTATTCATTATTTAGAAATAAAGATTTGTTGCGTATATTTATGCTAAATGTAGCCTCAGTGATGTCACTGAAAGCTTTAGCTTTTTCTGCCATGGGAGAAAAACTTCTAGTACTTCGCGTTACCAGTTGAAAAGCAAAGCGCTATGGATTCCGCAAAAGAAAAATGCGAGGCGAAAACGAAGGGAGAACTTTATCGCACAGTAGCAAGAAATACAAAAATATAATGGCTTCTGGAATAAAAGGGATTTAACCGTTATAATGATGAAGACCAACCTAAATAACAATTCGCATCACATTTAACGTGAGCTAATTCCAAAGTCCAACTTTTCAGCAACAGCTTTATATACAGTTAGAGGTACTTGGAGGAAGGGAAAATAACGCTACTGGTGCGGAAAATCTAAATTTGGAGCGCAAGTCCCTTTGTACATCTGCGAAAATCCTGAAGGCGTCCATCATTAACACTAAATCTGGAAAATGTTTTCCTTCTGCTACAACAGCTTTATAATAAGAACCACAGAAAACATTTTACCATTCTGAACAACGCGTTTATTGAAATTTATTGTTGCTTCGGCAGATATTGTTACATAGTTTATAAAACGATTTCAGACTGTTTGGCTGAATGCGCAAAAACAATTGCTTTACTGAATGCACGTTAAGTTAGTTAAATTTACAATTTCTGAAAACACAGAAAAGTGATCAGTGATGCGTGCTCAGAAATTATATAGTGGAGGTATAAATTTGGCTACACTCACCACAAGATAAATGCACGTCAAGTGATAAAATGGATTTTAAAATGTTTTTCGATAATTTCACTGTGATATCCGGCTATGATTGGTCAAAATTCGGAATTTTGTTTCGTTTCATTGGTCGATTTTAAGATTACGTCATATAAGTGAAAAATAATCGCAAAGTTTTGTCAAATGGCAATACTAAATAACGTGCGAAATTCTGCTTCCACATCTTCTTCTGCCAATTCCCAAATGTTCTTTGTATTCAATGAAATTCAGATTTGATCACTGTGTTTTCAACAATTGTACATTTTAACTAACTTAACGTGTACTGACATAAACAATTATTTTTGCGTATTCAGCCAAACAATATGAACTAATTCTGTACATTATATAGCAATACCTGCCTAAGAAACCATAAATTTTAATAAACAGGTTGTTCAGAATGGTAAAACGTTACCTGTTTTGATTTTCTCATTTGGTATTAGTAAATCGAACGGTAGCGATCGTAACAGTTTAATTCTATTTTAGTTTCGCCGTTTCTGAATAGGTAGGTAGGTAGGTAGGTAGGTATTTATAAGTATAACATTTTATACAATTGTTAATATTCTGTGCCCGAATTTTAAACATATATTACTTTTATTTTTATTCTAATCATGAATTAGCCATATACCCATATTTGGCTGTTCTCTATTGGCATTACTTACAATCGACATTCGTCTGTTGCAAGATGGTTTGAGAAGGTAATGTATTCATAGTACAGATATACAATTATTACAATTTTTAAGACAAGTTTTAGGGGATTTATATTTAAATTCTAATTATATTCGTGAAATAGTCATAATAAATATTACTCCAGGACCTGAGCTTTCCAGACAAATTTACTCGGTACGTTCAGGAAGTTAACGGCAATCTGAGACCCTCTTGTGATAATAGTAAATTTCTTGCACTATGTGATTTGCTAAAAGAAAAAGAATGCCATGGGCCTATCCTGCAGAATAGCTATCTTCTCTAAACGAATTCTAAATATAAGTCATATACATGTTCTTGTAGATCGATCTTTAGTAAGCTGGTTTTCCTATTTAATTTTTTTTAGTTATTTTCAATTTTCTTTTTCTTTTTAATGTTCTTTCTGTTTCTCTTAATATACCTTACATTTATAACTTTTTGTAAACAGCACGATAATTGTCTCTTGGCCCTCTATGTATCCCTCGTTCCACGGGCATTCATTACATTTCGTGCTCTTGGCTTGTAACATATTGCTCATTCTTTCTGTATATTATCTCTTATATCTTTACTGTACGATTACTCATGGTTTCTTTCCTTGCTCTTTGACTTCTAGATTTTTGTACGATTATCATTCTCATGCATTTTTTTCTTGATCTTTGGCTTCTAGATTTTTTTTAATTAGTCAATTTCTGTTGCTATTAATATTGTCATCCTCTTTTTACTTCCTGTATTTCTAGATCATAACACATTTACTAGAGGTAAACTCATGTGAACGAAAGTCAGGGAAACTCCATCACTTCTGTGAGCTACAGTGCGTTGTAAGCGTGTGTTTAATTCTGTATATATTTTCTTATTCATATTTTTGCTCTAAAATATAGAATTTAAGGACTTTGTTGTACACAGGTATTCATTATTTAACATGTATAAAATAGAATTTTGATGATTATTATTAAAGTTTAATGTATATATATATATATATATATATATTTCGGAATCGAATAATTTCCTTGCCCGTTTTATATAAAAAAAAATCCCTAACAAAATATTCACACTTTTCTAAGTTTGTTAGTGCAACTTTATACATTCTTCCTGAGGTATTCTTAACTTATACCTTAAGTCCTGCACATTTTTTGTTCGTAGAGCAGTGAAAACAAACGCTGAGCATCGAATGAATGGTGCTTGAGCCAATATAAGCAGCAATTTCTAGATTTTTTGTCGTTAAGATATTTATATTGCCTTGTTTGATGAGAATGCCACTAATAAATATCTTGGACACCTGGAATACAATATAAATGGAAAGTGAAATATATTATATAATAAAATATGTGTTCTTTTAACGCATTCTAGGACATTAAATTTTAATGGGATATTATTGTTTGATACCTCAGTAGAGTAAAATTGTTGAAGTGTGCAGATGAAATATGTACTTGCAAGCATATACAATGAAATTTAATATGCAATATTGTTATACAATTTCTTCAATTTCAATTTATTAACATTTTTTAGAGACTGGATATTTTAAATGTATCCTAGCTCTAGATATAATCTACGATAGTTCCGGATGCGTAAACAATTTTATGTTTTAACAGAAACGGCTTAATAAGTGTCTTTAGGAATTAACAGGCAAAAATGTGACTGGTTTTATTGCAACTTTGACTGCAGGGACATCTACTTGTTACCAGACGAGATAAATGTGAAATCAGTATCTCTCATACAGGTGGCCTTTGTTGCCTGATCTCTTTTCTATACCATATATTTACTTTATATTGTTTTTATTAATAAAAGTTACTTAGCAGTTTGTTGTAATCGGACATTTATCTTCCTAAGGATAACTACAAAAATAAAAATGTAATAATGTATTGGAATCAAACAAATCTTATTTTTATGCCAGTTAGCATACAGAACGATACATTTTTGATTATAATATAGTATGTATGTATGTATGTATATATATATAAAAAAATAAGAGCCGAAATAAAACACTTTTTAACAGTAATAAAATGTATTAGATTGAAAGCGAAAAGTATTTTACTTTTTTCGTTGTTGGGTTGTATTGTTAGGGTCAAGTGCTGGTCGTTTGTGCCTATACTCTCAGTGGGGGCACCTCCGAGAGAAACGGATTAGATGAGAAAGACACTAATGTACACGGGGTCACTAACATTCCAAATAGAAGACCCCGAACCCGGCAGAGTCAACTCCAAGTAGTTTGAGCCTCATGGAAGGACTAATTCCGTAACAGAAACCTTTCCAAATCGCAAGCCAGCGTCACACTGCACTAGCTCACCTCATCCTGGCACTTTGGACCCTGTAACAACCAACGGAATGGAGAGCGGAAAATTCGTGGAACGGAAAAATCCGTCCCAACATTCGCCTGAGTGACCAAGGGTAATCACGAAGGTCAGGATGATTGGCTTGAAGGGACTTGAACCCAGAACCTTCCAAATTTACCGCTGAGCCAATCGCTCGGTTATTATTTCGTTACTTTCGGATTTCTTTAAAACTGAAAGTATTTATAATGTATTATTCTTTTAAAACACACCATTAAATATATTATATAATGGTATATGTTATGTATTTTCATTTTTGCACTCAACTATTAACTATTTAAGTCCGATAATGCAGCCATTTCTTATTTTTACCTTACGTAATATTATATACGCTTAAAAATCAGTTATTAATTAATTGCATTTATCTTATTAACCAGCAATATGAAAGCCTATATCAGCAGTACAGTTTAAACTTTAGGGTGTAATCAGCAGTTCTCCTACGTGTAGCAGGTAATTTTTTTTTTCTATTCTTCGTGTTGCCATTTGCCTGATGACCTGTATATGCCATAGGGTCTCTGCACTTTTGCTCCGTAACGACCTTCCGTAACACAGCAAGATGTGGCAGTAAATGAGAAAAATCTGTACTGAGTTGCTTATGATATAAGGTTCCTTCATCTTCTGGTACAGCGCAGTTCGCTTCATTATCTTTTCGCAAAGAGCTCGTGGCGTATGCAGCAACAGAATTAAGATTTCTCAACCGGCAAAATAGAGATAAAATAGCTTCCAGAGCAACATCCTGAATTGTAGACAGCTGTTGGGACTGACTTTTTCTCGTATTCTGAGAGAACTTGTTCTCAAAATTAAATATCTCTTCGTTAAATCTCATTATCTGAGCAAATGGTATATTCAAATAAACATTTCAGTATGTTGCAGTAATTTTTAAGGGAATTATGCTAGAAAGAATACGTTATTGTGCATAATACGTTTTACTTACTTGACTAGCAGAGCATATTGAGAACATACAATTGGTAAAAACTTAATTAGTTAAACTTGCAAGGAGTATGATAAGAAAATACAATGAGAATGATTTAAAAGTCCTGCAAAAAGATAGTCCGACAAGCTGAGATTCCCCATGCGGCACCCGCGGCGCAATTTTCCCTTCTAGTTAGTTGCGAGCGAGATTTCTACCAAGTCGGGGAAATGTGTTGTGTAGTAGAGAGTAGTGCTTAGTGTTGTGCAATTGTGAGATATTCACTGCGTAGTCGTATATTCTTCAAGGCATACATCAAATACAGAAAGTCGCGTGGCAGAATGGGAAAGGCATTTATGCGTAAAATTTCGGTAGCCCTTTTCTAACATGAATCAATTCAAATTTAGTGCAGAAGTATAGCAAAACAAATTCTGTGACTGGCCGGAAAAAAAAAAATAAATTGAAAACTGCTCATCAATTCATATCGGTATTGATTGTATTAGGGCCTAAAATTATTGGCTCTGGTTTATGGCCGTCTCGTTCCCCAGAAATTACGGTTTGTGATTTTAACTTTGTGGGACCTAGAAAAATAGAATATATTCAATTAACCCTCACATCCTGGAGTAACAAGCATATGAAACGTAGTTAAGTCTATTAGTAAAGAAGAACTGATGGTGTCACTGATAATTTTCCAAGAAGTGGATTTTGTATCAGGGAAAATGACATTCTTTTCAACATATCTTGTAAGGGGGTGAGTACCAAAATTGTTATTTAATATATTGCACTTAAGTTTTTAAATGGAAGCGCTGGAGCGCCGCAAGCCTAAGCGAGAAAATACCGGCCGGAACCCGGGGACCAACCGCCGAATGGTTGAACTATGCATCGGGACTTTTAAACTGCTCTAAGTGCTGAATCATGTATAAATTTTGGCTCGTATCACAAAGCTAACGTCACATATTATTTAACGTGAGTAATTCAGAAATTAATGTGTCCTATTTTTTCTGTCTTTTAATTTACAAGAGAACTTACACTGTTCTTGATTGATTTTTCATTTTTTCTACAAAATCTTCGCTCTTTTAGTGTTTTTCTAAGCCTTGAACGTCTATTCCCAAGAGGTAAAAATCACTGTCCTGAGCATGACACACAATTCATCAGCTGTTACCTGGTGGTCAGCATGAAAGATCTCGTGCACTAGTTTCATGTTGGGTAGTCGGATATCTACTGCAGCTTCCCCAAAAGCATTTTTCACCTTCCGAATTTAGGAATTTTGTCACAGCTGACTGTCTTGCACATAAGTCAATATCAGCCTTTGTCAAAAAAAAAAAAAATGCAATGCTGATAAACTTAAGCAGCTGTTATTGTCAACTGTAGAAGGTTTAGGGAATCGCCCCCACAAAAAAAATTCACATTCCCTTTATGTAAAGATAAAAAGGAGTCAATACATGCATACTGGATTTGGTATATTTTTAATAATATTCAAGTTTTATGAAAAAACGAATTGTTTGCGATAATGTCACAGAAAAAACGGAATTTACTTTACAAACATTATTTTGAGAAAAGGAAATCAGAAACAATGGAACGATTTAAAGCAATGTACGAACAAATGTGAGCTTTTTGCCTTTCTGAAAAACTGAATTTATATAATTATCCATATAATAATGTAATTAAATTTATAATTTTGATGTTACGAATATATTTTATAAAATTCATTCTATAGAGTGAGACCAGTTAACTTTACAAACATCACACTGGACATAACGCCCTCGGGGGCAAATAAGCGACTGCATTTTCGAAGCATTTCGGTTCCTACAGGTGAAATTCAAACATAGTGAAAGCATTTGTTCACTAATTCCCTTCTATCTTGTGATGGACCTTCCTTTTTAATTCTCTAGGGTGAGAAGATTTGTTATATACATGCTTATTTATGTTTTTATTTACAGTTATCATTTAAAAATTTAAAATGCGCCGATTTAAGTCCGGGAGTCGAAACTGGTGAAAGATAGAAAAATGTTTAAAAAAATCAACAAACTTAGAATATCTTTAACTTTCAACTGGAAAATTACCGTAATTATTTTTTCGCCGTGCACGGGCTGTTCTTGTATCATAATAATTCTTATGCAACAATAAATGTCTTAGTTTTAAACGTAATTTTTTTCACACAAGCCATGTGTAATCCAAGGTTCGGAATCAGTTAGAACAAATTTGAGGCACGTACGGGACCGAACCCTGCTGATGCTCTTACCGTCTGAGTCTACTGTGTCGTTCTCGACCATAGCCCCCCTCCGTGTCTTATGATACCCCAGATACCTCTAAGAATATTTCGTTGGTGATATTTTATTCTTAAGAGGTGACTCTTAAATCTTCGAGCACTCGTGGTTCAGGATGCACAACTAACTACATTATTAAGGTTAAATTATGTTAGATATTATTTTTTCACGCAAGACGTATGTTAGGCTAAAGTTTCGAATCTGATTCCAAATGTTTAATTTGTTTACAACTTTCATTCAGACACAGAGTCACGATGGAACGTGTGATTTTCGGGTGTTTACAGCGTTAACAAGTTGTGACAAAGTAAGATGGCTTGATTTAAGTTCTGAGTATTCAATTTATGTGTGAGAAGAAAATCGGCACGCAAAGGTGCAGTAAACTTCGCGGGTATTAGGATTTGTTCTATCACTAAACAGAATTTGGATGGCTTAGCCATTCGATTGGAAACTTTTCGCAAAGATATCTTGAGCGCTCTCACAAGTTGGTTTTAGTATAGCTATGAAGTGGGATCCTATAAATTTACCGTGACACTAAAATTTTGACACATGGCAAAATATCAAAATGTTCATTGCGAAAGAACATCCATGTCTTGAAAGAGGTCGCAGAAGATGATGCTAAAATGTTTAGAAATTGAGGACACACACACACACACACACACACACACACACACACACACACTCTACACTGTTTTATATATATAGCACATTTGGGTGCGGCTTGGGGAATCAAGATGCCTTTGCTCCACCCACCGACAGCGCAAGTGCCATATGGCGTTTGGCTACCCAACTGATCACCTTGTGTTACTAGGAATGGAAGTTCGGACACCGTACACATCGTATTGTTTACATCAAATCAGCTCCCTGCACATGACGTCTTTCATTTTCTATCATCTCTAGAAACGTGCAGATAAACGATTGAAGTGTTCATTAAACCTGTAGCCGCATATAAGCAACATTTTGATGTCCAGACTTCGTTTCCAAGTTATCACATTAGCTGCCTGCTTTCGAGTCCATGGATCTGTCTTTTCGTCAAATGGCGGGATATACGCTGACTAAGGAAGATGTTCTCCAGAATTTTTCCTCACCCTCATAAGCTACTTCCAAATTAAATAAACCGACAGGTTTTGTGCTCATTTTCGCTTTAGTTTAATGCATTTAATTTCTAGTTTTGAATACGTGTGTTATTCGGCATTTGAACGTTAGAAGATCGTTAAAAAATGTATAATTAAGATTGCCAAAATACAAGGCTAAGGTACAAAATCAGCAATCTTCTTTTCTAATATCTTTGGACTTGTTTCTACAGACTGCTGCCTCTAGACTAGGTATAGGCAAGATGGTAGTATATTGGCAAAGCTCAACCGCGGCTTAAGAGAGCACCGCTCATGGCAGTAGTTCATGCCATTACCTACTACTTCCCTACAACTTTTTAATAGCTAAAATACGCCTCTTTTTACTACTGAGGCACCAAAGGCTTAAGTTTAGGGTAACCCCTGGCATTTGCCATTGATGAGGACTGAGGAAAACCTGGGAAAAACCCCAGTCAGGGAGAACGGTCCTGGCGGAAATCGAACTCCAGACTTTGCGCTCACGAGTCCGCGCCTTAACGACCTCTGCTATCCTATGGTTTCCCTACAACGAAAGCAACGTCAGATACGGCTTGCGGTGGTATATGACTCCTACGTTTAAGACCGGGAAGAATTGTTTTTTGTTGAAACGGAGGGGCAAGTAAAATGTTTAATATGCAACAGAGCATAAAATCAGTTGATGTTCAATTTACAACACAGTAAAGAATACAATGGATATCTTGATGAGCAGTTTACAATGCTAATAAATCAACTCAAGAAAAATATCATCAAAGAGTAAATTAATCTAAATCACTTATTTCGCTGCTACCAGTATATAATACCTCTTAAACACAAATTTAAGTATAATAATGAAGTTACCTTACCACTGCTGCGGCACGTTTATCACTGAGCGCTGTTGCTGACACGTGAATATCATAAGTGTCCTACATTCTTTTTCAGTTAAAATTGCTATTATTAGATTAGTCACATCAACATTTCTTATAAAATTCCTTTATAATAATTTCGATCTTCAAGCATACTTAGTTACATACAAAGGGAAAAAAGGTGAATTATTTATGCAATACTACAAGAAAAATTTGTTCTTTTTCTGAAGAAATATTCTTTTTGACGATGTGCAAAATCATTTCAATTTTATGGTTTGTATTTTTGTATTTTGTAATGGCAAAGATATAACAGTGGATTAATATCACTAAATATTAATGTTAATTAATCCAAATAAACTGATTTATTTAATTTCATGTACAATGGCAAAGGTGTAAAAGGTTTAATATCACTAAATATTTATGCTAACTAATCTAAAAGAACTGCTTTGTTTAATTTTATAATAAATGGTTTAATTCACTCTGGTGATGCACGTCACTGAACAGGCTGAGCCAAGCGAGTCTCTAGAGCTTTGCGTATGTCTTATGTTCAAGGAAAAGCAAGAGCAGAACCTACCTGTCCGTCCCTGTCCAAGACATTAGACTAACTAAAGATTTCCACTAAATCGGAAAAGTTTTGTTAATAAAGATTCAGATATTGCATTCTGCCATATTTTCCTTTAATTATTAGATATCTAATTTCCACTAATATAAAAATATATTTTCGGCTTTAAAAGACTGGCAAAAAATTTCTTTCATTAAACATGAATAAACAGATGAGCATTTTGAGAAAATGCGTGATTTAATATTTATGTATCTTTCTAAATACTTGCTGTAAGCTGTAGGCCAAAGTAATTAATAAAAAATGAGTATAATTATTGAGCTACATATGTCGTAGTCCCAATTAACTTAGCAATTGTGGATAATGAATAGATTGTATATTCGCACTAGCACAAACAGTAAATAATAATAATAATAATAATAATAATAATAATAATAATAATAATAGTAATAAATTTAAATTTACATACTATTATTTATTGATTATCACAAACTGTTGGATAAGGATATCTACTTTAATCCATAATTTTTATTATTTCATTTTACAAGGAAATTAAAAGCTTACTGCCATATTCTGTGTTTTGCAATATTAGTATATATATATATATATATATATATATATATATATATATATATATATTAGTACAGTGTTGTTTACCGAAGATCAATTCATGATCAACTGAAAGAGGGTTTTGTTAAATTTTGAATGACAATATTAACAACTGGTTTTAAAGAAGTTCAACCCACTGGAGAAACGATGCTGTAATAAAAGCCTTCATTGAACTTGTAAGTAATTGAAATATTTGGTGTACCATTCTAGTTAACTAAAGTCGGTTGGTGTTGAAACAAAGAAGAAAATTTGAGACAGTTTTTTTGAAACCATACAACACATAGTGAAGATAACCAGTGTTAAAATTAGCTCAACGAATAGGAACTAAATAATGAAAAATGAAAATTTTCTTTTTTGCTGTTGATATAAATTAATAATTGAAAGAATCGTACTCATAGAAAAGATTTTTAAGTGGAATAAATTACAGTTACTATATTATATCCATAGAATAAGTGGGAAAAATTTATGTACAACGTATAACACAAACGAAGATAACCAAGAGTGCCTTTCAATAGAATAGAGGCAAAGAAACGAGAAATTCGTTAGATCTTAAAGAACAGCATGGACAAATTCTGCGAGCGAATTTCCAATGTGTATTACTTTTATTCTCATTCTATTCATGACATGGTCCTAAACCCGCATTTTGCTCTTTTCTATTGGTATTACTGACAATCGGCATTTTTCTGTCACAAGATGGCTTGAAAAGGTCAAGTGCAAGTACACAATTATTACAACTTTGTAAGTCAAGGTTAAAGGAATTATATTTAAATTCTCATTTTATTCATGAAATAGTCCTAATAAATATCACAGGAGGGTCTGAGTTCATACACATTCGTGAATTTATCAGCAATCTCAGACCCTCTTGTGATATTACTTGCGATAATTCTATTCTGAACTTCGTTTAAGGACTTCCATAGACTTCGTCTACGAACTATTGTTGAGACGTTTATTTCACTCTTCGTAATACACAACTAAACAAATAAAATATGTGGATCATTTCAAGCATCTTTGAGCATTAAAAACAATGTTCAAACCTGAGTATAATTTTTCTATTTGTTTCCGTCTTATTCAGTTATCAATAATACACAATATTGGCATTTAATTATAGGTTGGTAGATTTAAACTCATTTTGTAAGCACTATTGAGAGAAGTAGTAGTCTTTTGTTAGTATTTAAATGCCGTATGATTTATAAAACCTGCAATTTGGGATTATTTACCTCAACTACATTCATTATATTGAAAAACACTAAACTACGAATGTACAAAATATTAACCACAGAAAACATGAATCATGGTGTTAAAGCTGTTATTAACGGAGATGTCATTTTGAAAGAGCAGCAGGTATTTTCCACGACACATTTTCAACGCAGAAAGGTCGTGTTAACACCATTAAGCAATGGAATCAACGGACGAGAAAGTTAAATGTCAGTCAACTGGTAACGCTGCAGTATGAGCACTGAATGGGAAACTTCTCTACTTAAAATCGAGCTGCGATCTGCTTTTTGGGGCACATGTGAACTGATTCACAGAAGAGCATTTGTTTATATTATGACAGTGGGATAAGGCTGGTATGAAAGGACTTTTACGAAATTCCTGAAAGAAACTAGACTTAGAGGAGGGGAAAAAGAGTGGAAAGAATGCATAAGAAAGCAGCAATAATTCTCTTTTGCGATTTACAGAAACATGAATATAGAAATGAAGAATCTTTTTGACATACCTCATTTAGTATTTAATGTGGACGAGGAAGGTGGGTCATTGAACAAAAAGAATATTCATTTGCTTTAAATGCATGTAAACATTGTATAAAATTGACTAAGTGCAATAGCTCCAAGTGATATGGGCCTCATTTTCATGATCCCATGAAGATCACAGGTAAAAGAAACTGATTTGAGATATTGGCACTTATATATGAAATACAAATTACTTGAAGTTCATTAAACATAAATATACATTCCGAATGTAGACGAAAAGAGGTGTTTCTGTTTTCAGCACCCCTGATTTTCAGAATGTATTCCAAAACAGGACTAAAATGTTATTATTTGTTCACAAATAAATATTTAATAGAAATATTATATTCATTTATTCACTATCTTCAAAATAACTTCTCTATGCTTTGATCGTTGTTTTTCACTCTGTCCATCTTTTCTATCAAGTTTGTAAGGATTTATTCCCGACTCGCCCATCTAAACGATTGCTCAGAAGTTCGGTGGAGTATCAGATGTTCCAGTTCTTTCCTCTTGTCTAAAGCTACGAGTACTTTCTGCATAGTAAAAATGTATGTTTAGAGTCCTTGTCTGTGCAGTTAGAAACCCTTACGCATGAATCTTGTAATATTGCTATTTTTCATAATATTCTATTCTTAAAAATATCACCTCTCTTTTTGCCCCTAAAACAATCCTAGGCCCCGTTGAATGTTCTCCATGCTTCACTGCAGGAGGGTGTGCACTGATGTGCTATGCGCTCTCCTTTCACACTTGGACAAACTTGCGGCGTTTGGTGTCAAATAATCAAACTCTGATTCGTCAGTACGGAATACATTCTTCCACTGGTCAATTTTCATGATGGTTTGCCCATTGTGTTGGCAGTCCTCAGTAATGTTTTCTTTGCTGCATTACACCCTTTAAGATTTGCATCCTAATGTCATCTTTTTACTGTCTGCTGGCAGCCTGGAAAACTGTTTTAAATTTATCGCGTTTACTGCTCAGTACTAAGTATTTACCTTCGCTTTTCGAAATCACCTGAGCCGTTCCCTTGCGTTGATGACTCCTGTTACTGTTACATACAATGGACACTTCTCAAGGAAACATGTTCTTGTTTTGCTATTTCACGCATGCTTGACTCGCTTACTATTGCAGCACGTTTTTCTCTCGAAGGTTCTCTTCTTTCAGTCATTTCAACATCTACGTATACTGTGCTGCTCTCTTACGAAGCAGTAGCCAGATTTTCACTGCCTAGATCTTTTCAGCTAGCCTACGCGAAGGCCGTACACTGCATTACAGATACATTCTGTTCAAAACAGCTTTAGAAGTCTCTGCATAATAGACAACGCGTCGTCTTACAATTAAACTAATTCAAAATTAAAAATATACTCTGATTACAGCTCTCTTAACTATTTGTGACGAAATACGGCTTATTTATTTCATCTTTCTTCTGCACTTTTTTAAAACTTATAATAATTTTAACTTACAATCAATTACAGCTCTGATTTTATTTTGTGAGGATTTAAAGACTTCCATAAGTTAATATTTTTAGCATTCTTTTTAAATCTTGGTTTTCCTAATTACAAACAACCAGCAATTTATTAACCCATGTGATAAGTTTCAAAGAACATTTGAGTTTCAGGATAAAAATTGTCCTGAGTATTTCATATTTTCGTATTTAGCAACGTATTTATGTAAAAGTGTTGAGTATAAATGCTTGAAGTCTATTGTGACTCATTACTCTAATTTTTTACTTGCATTTGAAGTATTTAACTAGCTTTAGACCCTTTTCACTTGCATCAGCAACATCAAAGTCTTCTTCCCGTATTATAACCAGTTATTTTAGCAAAGACATCAATCCATTGTTATCATTGTTAAATTAAACACTGAAACCTAGAGCTGAAATGTTTTTTTTCCTCTGTAATATTTGAGATAGAACGAGACACATCCTTTTTCTATATCAAAATATGAATGATTGAAAAAGTAATTTACCTGCATTTTATTTGCAAAAAATTGACTTCAGTAGTGTGGTACTAGACCTTACATCTATGTATCACTGCACTTAAAATTTTATTGTAGTTTTAGTACGTTTCAGTTACATTTAAATTTTGTTATTCAATGTGAACCAGTTAAACTTTACGGATATTTCACCGGCAGAATAAGAAGCGCGCCTGCAGAGAATGCGCCTACTCTCTTGCACTTCTATTTCCTCTCCCTTTCGGGAATAGTGGGAAAGTGACGCGCGCGTGCCAGACAGCAGATGTGAGCTTACATAGTTGTTAATGCAATATTAGCGAAAGAGTTGGTGATAATTATTGTAAAGTACGAGTTACAATCATGACTGAATGCACCATTGTGCACATTATATTTGTTGTTGCGAACTACAGCGTAAATAAGTGTCTTGACAAGTATGTGTGTAAATTTTGTAGTATTTTGGTCATCAAAATTATATGTTCATACTTGGCTTGAAAAACTGCAAGACATTATATAAAAAAGGGATTTCTGTAAAGAGAGTTCTTATAAATGAGATGCGACATAGAAGTGAAGTAGGCCCTTGTAAAAGTTAACGCTGGCTGGCACAGAAATGAAATGAGAAGAGAGATCACTTGATCAGTGAAATAAAAGAAATCAAATAATAAGCAACACAAAGTTGAAAAGTCAGGTGTGCTTGTACAAACACGGACATTCGCTGTAAAGCTCAGGTGAGATAAAATAATAATAATAATAATAATAATAATTATTATTATTATTATTATTATTATTATTATTATTATTAATATTTATTGCCAAGACTTTTAATTCATATTCTTGTTTCCCTGAGAGTAAACGAAATATGTATGAGGAACAGATGTCACATTAATCGCTGCTCATTCTGGCGTGAAGCATGCGTAAACTCTCTTAGTTGGTTCGCCTTGTACATTACACTTTTGAAGGAATTTACAGTTTAAAGGAAGTCTGGCATTAAAAGCGAATGAATAGTCGATGAAATTATATCTTAAAATTTTCTTCCATGTGCATTTTTCATTGTTTGAATCTCTTAATGCCTCTGTGCCCATAATTTCCCCGCAGATATTTATTATTTCTCCGTATGATACTTCAAATTACAACTGGTTTTTAAACCTTTCAGTGTGGAAACAAGATATTTTGTAAAATTGCTATATATCCAGGTTTCGAATTATCGATGCCGGCAGTCGGAGGAAAGAATATTACTTTCCTTTTCACTATAAAGCATGTGATGGTTTTTCAGAGGTGTACCAGGAGAAATCTCGAAAGTATAATATAGGGCAAATACTTCAAAGGGTTTCTTGTGACAAGAAAAAATTGATATGGAATTCATTTTAACAGTGGTGAAATTCAATATGATGCTTCGTAGAAGGAAAATGTTACTGATATAAGTGATTCAGAGAGAAAAATCAGTGAGGAAAGGGATATATGTGTGTATGAAGTGCAGTAACCAAGCTAGCAAAAACATATTGTGAATAGTCGGTAGAAATATCAAGAGGAAAACTTAGATATATTATATGCATTTTAGTCATTTTAACACTAGATACGTATCTCAAGAGATGTTACAAGTTTTAAAACTCTTTCATTTACGTAAATCTTTTTACGCCTTTCAACGAATAAATTAATTTTTGACTTTTAAGTGTTAAAAAAATAAAATTGCCAATCCTAAATAAGGATCAATAAATTAAGTGTAATAGGAATTTTGTTGCTCACTTGTATATTGTATAGTTGTACAGCTATAAACATTTTAAATTATATTTATATGTAAATTATTTAAAACTTACATAAGAAGCCAAAGCATGTCAATGAATTATTAAGCTAATGTCTATACGAAAGAAGTTATACTGTTATAGTTTAAATTTACACGTTAGTGCTCTCGTCTCTTTTTTTTTTTGAATAGTGTTTAACGCCCGTTTTTACTACTGAGGCACCACAGGCGGTGGACACTCATGATACATGAGATGAAATGATAAATTGGGAAAGGATTTTTTTTTTAAAGGAAGGAAGTTTTAGGTACCTCCCCGGCATTTGCCAGTTATGAAGACTGAGGAAAATCTGGAAAAAACCCCAGTCAGGGAGGACGGTCCTGGCGGGATTCGAACCGCAGACCTCCCACTCACGAGTCCGTGCCTTAACGACCTCGGCCACCCGTGGCGGTGCTCTCGTCTCGAGGAATATTTTGTATAAAACGAAAAATTGCAAATCATAATTTTTTTTTCAAAATATTCTATAGCTTGGAAGTTAAAAAAATTCATTGTGCAGTTTGCATATATTATGAATTTTCATGAAATGTAAAACAGTAAATTTCTGAATTACGCATATGTATCCCCTTAGTTCGGTGACCTTTTCGCTTTAAACACTATAGAGTTATTTTAATTTAGCGTGTGTGGGAGTTTAATATATGGGTATCTATATGAAGGGCAGACAACTTTGGAATGAGGACATTTTCAACAGAAATAAAAATAGTGTTCATATTCACATTTTCAGATTATGATGCAACTCCGTCTACATTCTTACAGAATAATTTCAGTTGTTTTAGTTTGAAATTCGATAATTAGATGAAATTAGAAAAGATGATTTGAGGGATGCTGAATTAAAAAGGACTTTAAAGTGCACATCGCTTTTCAAATGGGTTCTATTTTTCATTCGTTTGTTTTAGGGCAGTGAAAGCTTGTATCTTAATGGCTTATAACGTACAGTGATCATTCCAACGCAAAACGTATTTTTATGCTTAAGAAAAATGGAGTATTCATCAATGTGCTTGATCCTTCAGATTTATGTACATTATGAGCATAAAGAAAGAAAGATAAAAAGAAAACATAGGAAAAACTGCGAAACAGTAGGCACATATAACAGAATACGCTCACTTTTGAAAAACATTACCGACCATGCTGTCAAAATTTTAATCTCAACCAGAATTAACATTGGCCTAGACACATATTTGCTCACAGCACCCAGTTGGAGATGAAGTTGAAAGCGAATTCTATTCATATAAAGAGAATGTATTCAAGAGCGGAGGAAAGCAAACGAATTTGTCGTTGTAGGCTGACAAATCTAATTTTCTTTCCTACACTAAAGTAATGCAATTGTTTTTTTTTTTTCCCTTATGCTGAAGATATTTATTATCTGACGAGAAACACAACATCAGCTTTAGAAGAATATAAGTTGATATTAGGAATATAAAGCCAGGGAAACCTGATGTATATAGGTAAGAAAGAGAAGGGAAAGAATTCCGTATAATAGACCATTCAGCTTCCTTGAGATGTCTTTTGTGCGACGTTGACAGGCTGAATAAAGAAATGAAACATTCCTTGTCGCGGGCTTTTGTTTTTACTTGGATTTGCAGTTTAGGTCAAATCGACATTACATAACAAAGTTGTGAATTTGCACTACATGTTCTTACTCAGCGTGCATATATCTCGCACTATCTATGAATTGTCATAGAGGTACTGGGTGGTTCACATGAAACCTGGCCCAGGCGACAGTCATTTTCTCATACTAAGCTGAAGGATAAGCCGTAACTGAAGAAAGTGAGTTCACGGCAGAAGTAGACGTGTATTTGTGTCAATACAATATAATGCAAAACAACTTCAACAGGCGTACGGGTCTACGTGCTTTTATAATACACTAGAAAATAATACCATAAAATTATTTTTAAAAATATTAAAAATACAAATTAAAATCTCCTTGCAAATGACACACAGTTGGATTCAGTCAATTTGTTTCCCCTAACCCCCTTCCCGGTTTAGACCTAAACTGTCTCATTTCCATCAGAAATTTGCCTAATCTTTTCTCTCTTTCCTTGCCTGCCAGCAGGGCCTAACATGACCATCTCCCTCTGTTCGATCCTGAAAAAGAGTACGGTAGATACTTTTCCCTCCATTCTTCAGTACCTTTACATTCAGTTAGAATATGTGTCCATTATTTCTCCTCTGCACATATGGGGCAAATTCTCTGCTCATATTCGCCGTCCCCCTAGTCTGAGCCACGCGAGCCACTGTTTAGTGGGTCCACCCATGTTTTGATATGTTGCTCCCATCACCCATTTAGTTTTACTCGAAATCATCTCCCTGTATTGTGCAATTGTTCGCTGTCTATCCATATCCCTCAGACGGTTCTTATACCTCCTCCATGCGCTCTTTATACTCCCCTGCCCCGCCATCCAAATGGAAAACATCCCTATTGCTTTTAGTCTCTCTCTTAATTTCGATGCCCATGTCATGTTCCCTTCCAATTGCCTGTTATAAGCAAGAGGAGGTTGGTGAGTAACTGTGAAGTGTATTGTGACTACAAAGTTGATTTGGTGTATCTGTATATTCATGTCTATTAACACAGCTGACTAATCAAGTTCAAAAGAGCATTTGAAGGAAAAAAAAAAACTCTAGGTGATAAGAGTATTAAGTCCGCCGGTAGCTCAGGCTGTAATACTTGGGTCCCACATTCAAGAAGTCCCGGGTTTAAATTCCTTAGGATCGACCATTCTGATCTTGGGATATTTTGTCTTACTTAGGCGAATGCTGGGTAAGAAACTATCCACGAATTTTTCGCTCTCCCATTTCATTGCGTTAGCTGTGTTACATGTTAGAAAGTGTCAGGCGAGGGGGTTGGTGCTGTTTGCGGTGTAACGAGGAGTTGCGCTTTGAAAAAGATTTCTGTCCCGGAGTATGGTATTAAAGCGGCGCTTCTGAGGGATTCGAACTCCTTAGAGGAGAGCTCTGCAGGTGTCGGATTATTCTACCAGGAAAAAAATTTACAGACCTCGTCTATGTCTGTGCTCACCGTCCCTGGATCCTTGTCTACTGGTGTCTCCCTTCCTCATCCCTTCCCCCAATTGAAAGCGTAGGCACAAACGGCCAGCTCTTGAGCAAAGCTGGACTACCGAAATGTCCTCCGTTTCTACCAATTGAATCCAAAACTATAGCGATCCTTATTATTTACAATACATTTCACGACACGAGAAAACATCGATTAAAATGAACAAGATAGCATCGAATTCTAGAGAATAAATTCAGATGACATTATGTATCGCCTGAAAAATTCTTCAAAACATCACTTCAAAGCTCCGTCTTCAGAGCTACAATAAATTTAGAGGTGAAACTCTTCAACATTACTGTAACACAGGGACTAAAACTAGTTGATCCTGAACTTGAGACCGCCACAGGTGGCCGAGGTCGTTAAGGCGCGGACTCATGAGCGGGAGATCTGGGCTACGAATCTCGCCAGGACCGTCCTCCCTAACTGAGGTTTTTTCCAGGTTTTTTCTCAGTCCTCACAAATGGCAAATTCCGGGAAGGTACCCTAAACTGGAACGATTCCTTCCTTAAAAATAAATCCTTTCCCTATATATCATTTCATTTCATGTATCATCAGTGTCCATCGTCTGTGGTGTCTCTGTAGCAAAAACGGACGTTAAACAGCATTCATTTATTCATTCATTCTGAACTTGAGCTTTTGTGAGTGCATTCCAAAGAAGGTGCATGACGCACAAATATACACACCCATTTCTTCTTAGACACTTTCGTATTCATGGCAATGTAAATTCCATTCTTGTTGCTCTAAGAAACCTAATTTTCATGCAGTACGCTTTCATGGTGAGAAAGTTGGTATGTAGTGCGCTAAGAAGAGCGAAATTATCGTAAGACAAGGTTTTTTATAAGTCAACAGAGAGCACTAATGTAAATTTACAATTCATTTTAAATCCAGGGTGTGCATTTGCTTTTATTAAACTCTTACAAGTATTTTTATGTAAAATAAGGTTAAAGCTGTATTCAAGCAAAGCAGGGTAATTAGTAAAATGTGTGTTCCTTAGGTTTCTCATCTGATCTCTGTGATTTTATCTTTTTATATAAAAAAACATACACCATGGAAGAACTGAAACTGAATATCCGCCAGAAGCTCGGTTCCAGTTCTTATGGGAATAAAGCGAGTGGTGGGTGGATTTTTAGAGGTGCCAAAATGTGTGGACAACGAAAAAGAGCAGTTTTACCACCACCTTTATTAATAATGGAAAGTAAGTGGCTATTCAGGTGGTTTTATTTAATAAATAGTTTGTTGATGTTCAGTGCATTACTGGTACTGGCTACTAGCGGCGAGTTTACCCATAGCGAAGTGCCGCGTGCAGGGTGAGGGATTATGTTTATCGTCCTTTACTGCCAAAGCAGGATATTTACTTGTCTGATTCTGAGGACTATTCTTAGACAACTACTTTAAACACGCGTACAGTCAAAGAAATGCTATCTTGATCCATATGTTTATGGGTTATATTTGGGCGTTTTATTTAAGTGTTTATTATACTTTACATGCATTGAAAAGGTGTAAGCATTACCTTAAAAAGGTACAGGATACTTTCAGCTCAATATCAGCAATGTTACACTTCTCGGCTTTAATGCAACTTTTCTCAAAAATATTCATCCTAGAGTTGTGTTACACTTTATTTAGTGTGGATGTTAATAAATATTTAACAGAAGAATTTACCACATACACAAGTTTTTTATTTCAAAAGCAAAACTTGGGTATAAAATACAATTACATCACACATTCTACACCAATTAAAACTAAACAATTAAATTATGCTCAGCACTCATAAAACGCCTGAAACTTTTAATTTTACTCACAAAATGTAAAAATAAACAAAAAGTATAACTTTCGCCAATGATAACGACTTTTTTTTTTAAATATAAGAGTTACCCAAATAAAACTTTAACGTTTGTCGTAGCATCGCAGCTTAACTGCACAGAGCTTGTGATTGCTCTGGTAGATGACGCTATGTGTAAGAAAGCAGACAGTTATGGCATGAGGGCACAGGATGTGTTTACGTATGCAGAAGCACGTTGAACACTTATCCATACAGAGAGAATCATCCTGGTACTTCAGTCCCAAACGGCAGCGGGGAAAATCGAGCCGCAGTTGAGTTCAACAGATATTTACGTAGATGAACACATCGCCATGTTAGCTCATTTGGTTGGAGAGTCGTGCTATTGATGAGAAGGTAAGGGGTTCGATCCCTCAAGTTGAAACCTTTTTTTCTCTTTTATTCCCCCTTCTCTTGTAATCTTCATCATTTGACTACACTGTTCTTAATAGAATAAATGCTACTTTTTACATATGTTACTTGTCATAAAGGACAGCGCATAGGTTGCAATTTTAGATTAGGTTAGGTTAAAAATAGAAAAAGAAACAAATTTAGTGTTGAGAGCGTATGCATTTTTCATTTTGGTTGTCACTCCAGTCTCGTTCTTGCGCTATTGCTCCGGACTGCGGGATTCGGAATGATATTTTAATATAGATTTTGAAATATTTTTCTTTCATAATTTCAGAATACAACCTCTAAATTAGGGACAACTTTGTTGGCCACTCAATAAAGGCGAATTTATTGAATAAAACATCAGAAACTTTCCTCAAACTTTTATAGGGAAGATAGATGTTATACTTATCCAAGCATAACAAATTGGAAGCGTGCTAATTAAGATGTGTTGTAGGAATTGGCATGATGAGAAATTTACTTGGTCCCCCTCATGAAAGGCTAAATATTTCTGACGCACCTTTTAAGATACTTTGTTACACGTGTAGATTAGAGTTAGGTTAGGATGAAGAAGGATTTTTTAGCGTTGCGTTGCTAATGGGCCTATTGTACACACCACCCGAGGGATCACCTCCAGGAGGAAGGGATGAGATGATGAGTATACACCAGAGGGCTAGATTTAGAGGCGGCGATAAGCAGACGAAGGGGAGTAAAAATCAACCGCAACGCCGCATAGCATCATCCCACTTCGCTTTGGTTCTTCTATCCTGCAATCCACAACTGGAACTATGGAATGAAATGGGAAATTGAAAATTTCGTGAAAACAGAATATCACCTGAGCTTCGCCTAGGTAACCATGAGAAAGTCCAGAGTCAGGATAAAAGGCTCAGAGGTCTCTCAAATGCGAGTTTCAAACATTACCCCTTGAGTTACTTTACTTCATTGCAGACGCAGGTAATGTGCATAATTTATCAGTTTTAAAATTGTTTACACTTTCCATACTGAAGTGTAAAGGCGAGTTTTGCAACTTGATTGAGAAATACAAATATAGCTATAACATTTCGTTGAAACGCTAACATGTCCACATTTTTCATTTTTAATACATATTAAATTTGTAATAGTTCATATAATGATATTATGCTTTTGGAAACGAACACGAGCGGTGGGAAATACTATATTATTTGTGTGAATGTTTCAGTATTTCTGCTTCATTGGTTGTTTCTCTTTTAGCTACATTGTTCCTTATTTTTCATTTCTTCATTTTTGATGTATTCAGGGCGTTACTTTTTCTTTTGCTTTTGCTTTTGTTACTGGCTTTTAACTTTGTGTATATTTTTACATGCTTTCTTATTTACTGCTTTCCTTTACTCTTTATTGCTTTTGTCCTTCATTTTTTCAAGGGAAATTGTAATACTCTTTAATAGCATGCTTTGGGTTTCTATTTTTACGCTTCAGAGATTATACACTTTTTATGGACAGAGCGAGAAAAGCCGACAGCGCATTCTAATGGACTTCCCAGGTACCGAACAGTGCAGTTTGACTGCACTTGGAGTTAAGTTTGCTAAGTCGAATGGGGATATTTAGCATTATGGAATCTGTTTGCACCAACCAAGAAAAGTGCTTGGAACTAGAAGCACTTTGTTGAAGTACCACTGAAGGTCACCACTACTACCGTACTTCCTGAATTATGACAACCATACATGGTAATGTAATTCTAGGCCTTCTGTCTTTAAATGCTCCGAAATATTGCGCTATTTGTGTTCTTTGTTCTTCTTGTTATTTTAGCTATTTAGTACGAGTACACATCGAGCTGCATTGCAGCGTGTCGTGTACCTCCTGTGATCATGGACCGCCACGGGTGGCCGAGGTCGTTAAGTCTCGGACTCGTGAGCGGGAGGTCTGGGTTCGAATACCTCCAGGACCGTCCTTCCTGACTGAGGTTTTTTCCAGGTTTTCCTCAGTCCTCATAAATGGCAAATGCCGGGGAGGTACCCTAAACATAGGCCTGGAACGATTCCTTCCATAAAATCCTTTCACAATATATGATTTCATCTCATGCATCATCAGTGTCCATCGCCTGTGGTGCCTCTGTAGCAAAAACGGGCGTTAAACACAATTCATTCATTCATTCCTGTGATCATTGTATATGTACCATAGGTTCATATTTGTAATGTAAAACTACCGTTGAGGCAATTATCTCCACTTGTGACGAAAACAGAGGAGTGTTGTTTTGCTCTTCTTCATAGTATGAAACCTAACTCTATAAGACTTGTTACTTTTGAAAGGGAACAGTGCAGAGAACTGTTGTGAATATAAGAGTAATGAACAATAAAGAATCCTTGGGCAATTTCAAGTACAAGTTCGGGAGTAAAAACAGATTAATTAATCACTAGTTAATCATAAGTTTCACTTATATGATGATGAAATGAAAATAACAAAGGTGAAGATACAAAGCTGAAGTTTACATTTTTCTTGCTAAATCATTGATGCAAACCGTTGAAAACCGGGGAATAAATGTACGCCAAAGAGATGCATGGCACTCGGGAGTGTTGATAAAGCGTTTAACTCCGTATACTCGTAAAGTGTTTAGCCGTGTATATTGCCAGCAGTTGTTTTCAATCATCTCAAATGAATTGAATTTCGTCTCACTACTATGCTGAATTTTTTTTCCTATTTATGTTTTGAAGCAAGATGATAACTTAGCTACTGCAGAAATCTCATTACAGTTTTCGCGAATTTGAGCGCTGCTGGCACATTGGCAATTTCAGTAAAGCAAGGAATTAACTTTCCATCGCAGCGGACACGAAATCACATTCTGCTTAATGCAAGGAAGCTCTGAGCTTCGCCATCACTTTTAAATGAGATGACTCGCTACGTTTGGTTTGCGCGCTATAAATAAACACAAATTATATAATATATGATCCAGGTACACAACTAGTAGTCGTAAAATGCACATGAAACACCAATTCAAAGTTAAATACCTTACCTTGTGGTTGCAGCCCTGGTGTTAACCACAACACTAAAAAACAGTTGAGCATGCAGAAAGCAATCTAAACGCTGTTTCCAGCAAACACGCTTCTTTGTAGGCGTTTAATTAACTGCCGTATATGACAGGTGCTGTGCAAGAAATGCAGCAATACGCATTTGGAATCTCTTATAAAATTTTGCATTTTTTCTATATAACCATATTATGCATAATATTTAAATTTTAAATATTCATTTTAATTCTTTTAATATGTGTCTTATTCATTTAATCATTCTTTTGTTACGAAGATAAATTATTCCTTTGAAAGAGAACACAAATATTGTATGCTATGTAATATATTTAGGTCAGTGAACAATCTACTGTTAACTTTATATTCGTACATGAAAAATATACTTAAAATATCATCTCGTAAACTGAGAAAATATAAGTGGGGAAACTGAGAGTAAACTTTATAAATTAAGCTCTGGCTAGGCTATATCAATATATTTCTAATCCATATAAATTTAATGTGCTATCTTATTATTTATATCTCATTAGCAGTGTATTTCTTTAAAGAAAGTAGAAATTATTATGGAAAATTGAAAATTAATGAATATTTCGATTCAAGCAATAAATATTAAAATTAATTGAATATTATTTAGAGACTTTTTAAAAGTGTTTAACGTCCGTCTTTACTACTGAGGCATCACAGCGGTGGACACTTGATACATGAAATGAAATGATAAATTGAAACAGATTTTTTAAAGAAAGATAGCGTTCCATGCCTAACTTTCGAGTACCTCCCCGGCATTTACTATTTATGAGGACTGAGGAAAGCCTGGATTGTTTTTTATTTACCGAGGCCCTTTAACATCTCAGGTCATCAGCTTCCCATTCAATTTAGGGCGTGAAACGGCCAACAAATTTTGCTAAGAGGTCTCTTTTTTCAGGCTTGAGGTTCTTTTTCGTGCCGTAAATGTACGACATAGGACCCACGGCTTTACTTCCCTTCCGAAGGAACTCATACTTAGGATTTTTACGCCCGAAAAAATTCACCGATCTTGGTTTGGTTTGAACCCGCGATCTTGGGTGTAGAAGGCAAGTATGGTTATCACTACACCACCAGGACCAATAGGAAAACCTGGAAAAACCCTTTCAGAGAGGACGGTTCTATTGGGCATCTAATACCCGGAATTAATTTTTCTTAAATGTATGACACGGTACACTATACATTAGTAGGAAATTAAGAATAAAACTGCATGCTCCATTAAAAATATTCTTAAAATATGGCTTGTGTGCAATTCGTTAATTTTTGGACCCATTCGAAACCAAATCCAAACATCTATCATACTGCAGTTGTATCAAATAACCGTTTTGGAGGTACAGGATTGGACATAAAATTTCGATCTATTTTCGTGAAATAATGGTTTGTGGTAAGTGAAATATATATATATATATATGGACATATGTATAAAAGCGTTTATTTTATTTCAACATTACCGCTTTGGATACCTTAAAGTATTATGTCATACGATTGTTTTTATTTTTGCCATTTATTTCAGGTTGTCACTACAGAATGCTATTTATTTGGAAGCGAGTTCCTATAGTAGGTGCGTGATTGCGCGGTTTCACTGATGTAGACGTGCAACAGTTTTGGTTACTCGGAAATTTTGGATGGAATTTTTTTCTTTCATTTTGCTTCAAATATGAGAGAATATCTCAACGAAGATTTTCCGACAAATGGATAGGCAAAGGTTCACCTTGAATGTGGGTATTATCGAATTTGACTCCGTTAGACTTTTTCTCTTGTGGGTTTTACGAAGTCACGAGTGCATGATACCGAAGTAAGAGATGTCTAGACTTGAATAATTACATTCTAAAAATATGTGCAACGATAAGCGATCTGTTGGGCTGCATTCGAAAGTTGAAACAACGCTTTGAAATGGATAGCGGCCATGATGAATTAGACAAAACGTACACAGAGTACAAGCATAGAAAATATACATGCCTCATGGATTACATTTATGTACGTCATTATTTCATGAAAATGGTTCGAAAGTTTGTTTATCCTGTATTAAGTACTCACAAAGGTTTAGAAACCAAATTCTGGCACTGTCTGGAAAAGCATGTATCGAAAGTACTGACTGTTTTTTCATCACCATATATATCATTTTTACTTCAATCTTGAGAAAGCTGATCCTCTTGGTATTTAATAAAAGAAACTTTGATGTGAAATTATATTTAATGAAGGATCAGTAACATTTCCACCCCCCCCCCAGTGGTTTATCTCGAGAATTTCTCCGGCTGCTGTAAGTGTGATAAGTTCCTTCGTCTTTCACGCATTTGAAACATGAGAAGTGAAACAATTTGAAATCTCAAGGAATTTTCTTTCAGGTCCAACCCCCCTCCCATTTTCGTTATATTTATTGCTTTAAAAGGAATCTTATTAAAACCTTCTATCATTTATAGGCTCAGTCTTCTTATATCCTTTTAAGAATATAATTGTTCATTATGTCCCTTTATTAACAGAAATAATATATTCGCATATACAGTTATTAACTATTTTAAAAAACGTGTATTAGTTCATTGTGTTTCTTTGTATTGGAATTTTCATGGTTTTGTCGTCCGTTCTAAGGCAGCTGGTGGGTGGGCAGTCGGAGCAGTGACATCCGCGCAACTAATTTCCAAGTTCTTGCAATTACAATGAAATTTGGCATGGTTTTTATCTAGAAGATTTCGGAAATATTCTGCTATATACACATATTTATCATAGTTTTAGAAAAGGGCCATTCACGTGCATCAAAACATATCGAAGTTGTGTCAATTTAATCTTAGAAGCACAGTATACAAGGTCAATGTTATTCACGAAGTGTAAACAAATTCTGGTAAATTTATGAAATTGAATATTACGGAACATTAATAATAGGCTAATTGATCCAGGCTTAATATTATTTACTGATGAAGCATAGTTTCATGGTACGTGGTTATGTTTCTACATAAATAACAGCTATTGGAATACAGAAAATATTAAAATTTAATGCACGACCTCCCTGCATATAAAGCGCAATGAATGCACAAAGAATAATATGACCTATCCTTTTTGAGAATACCATATACGCACAGGAACGACATAAACCGTTTTTTTTTTAAATAAATGACTGAAATTAAATGCCGATCGGTTTATTTTCAGCTAGTCATTAAATTTCATTCGGAAGATAGGACAACTAGTAGGGGATTACTGCCCGCACTGTCCCCTCATCTGACAGCACATCATTTTTATTTATGGCTACGTTGAAAAATAAATAAAGTGTATAAAACAAACCTCCCGCACACTACACGAACTGAAAAATAGCATCAGGCGAGAATCTGACTCAATTTCAGAAATAACTGATGCATGAGAATGAAAATATTCTAAAAAGATGCCAGAAATGTGGCCAAATAGCAGGATAACATTTCCAACATTTCCTGCCCTAAAGTACGAGCTTATTTTCATTGTAATTGCAGTTGAATTGCGAGAGCTTGCGTCAGATGCGGGGATATTACATCTACTTCACCAGGAGTTATCGCTTTAACTGCCGACTCGGCTGTTGCAGTGAAATGGGCGACAAAATCATGAAAGATCCAGTATAAAGAAACACTGTAAATGTTCAAACTTTATGTAGACAATGTTGGTTACGGATACCTTAGTCACTATTTTGGGTCAATAGCTAAGCAGCGGATGAATGTATTTTGTAAGCGTGTAAGTCAGTCAATAATAGTAAATAATATATTATGTTCAAATAAATAAAATATTTTCCATTTAAGAAAATTTTAAACAGTAGAAATCATATTATAGGTTTTTGAGTATGGCATTCATTACGTTATTTCTCTCGCTGGACACATTATCTCAATCAAGTTGTGCAAAAGCTGCTACATTGCAGGTAGGTACTACACACACGCTTTAAATCGCTCCCTCTTATGCAAGGTTTTGATGGGGAGCAATCATTTCGTTTTATACGATGGGTTGCGCAATTACATTAAGATGCACAAATGCTGCCTCGGATAACGAGTTTCTCCTTGTAAGCTGTAGAAAATGTGTACGTGCAGAACCATCAATGCAGGAAGTACATGTTATTCACATGAGAGATGAAGAAACATGAAACCATGCCCGCTTAGGTAAATCGTTAACGGAATGCACTTAAGTTTGAATTAGATGCCTGCCTTTATTAGTGTGCTGGATGGTAGTTTACCTGGATTAGATTTCATACTTCTACTCACGATAACGGTCGACTCGCAGCATTCATTCTGTATGTACTTCGTAAAGTTTTAATGACTCGTCCAACATCACCTGCACTGCAAACTCACAGAAATCGTGAAATGTCTACGTAAAAAACAACGTGGACTTTAATTTAACTAATAAATATAACAACATCCCCAGAGTCGTAAAAAACAGGAAATGTTAATGAAATTTCATAAACAATATAAGAGTTCTTAAATGTGTCTTCATTCGTATGAATTTCATTAAATAAAAATCGCTATTGTAGCCATGATGCGTTGAATATAATATCAATTTACTTACTTATCACATTTTTGTATGCTCCAATGCCTAATTTTATTCTTAGGATTGAACTGTTATTTACGAATGCCTCAAGAAATATCAGCTCCAACTAACAATAAATTAATGAAATTTAATTCATAGTGTGGAAGTGAGTGGAAGTCATTTTCTGCGTTACTGCTCTCCCATTTCGAGGCTTATGCATCTTGTTCTCGGTCGATTCGGGTCTCGTTTGCCCACAGGATTATATAAGCTTTACTTGGTGGTCCATTTGAAGGCAATCTCTCTATATATTTCTGTCTTTGTTCTCGATAATCCTGAATTTCTTCTCAGTTTTTCATTGATTTATTTCTTAAATTATTACTTTTTACATTGTGCAATAATGCAACATTTTCATCCGATCGTCGACGATTATTTTGTCTCTCCTTACTGCTGTTGTACCGTCAAGGGTGGCCGAGGTCGTTAAGGCGCGGACTCGTGAGCGGGAAGCCTGGGATTCGAATCCTGTCAGGACCGTCCTTCCTGACAGGCTTTTCCAGGTTTTCCTCAGCCCTCAAAATGGCAAATGCCGGGGAGGTACCCTAAACCTAGGTCTGGAACGTTTCCTTCCTAAAAAAATCCTTTCCAAATGTATTATTTTATCTTGTGTATCATCAGTATCACCGCCTGTTGTACCTCAGTGGTAAAAACGAGCGTTAAACCACCGTTAAAAAGTGTCATTTTTCCATTGCCATTACTCTGTCTCATTATGAGAATACTTCATATCATATTCCTTTTGTACATTACTAAGTTTTCTCGATGTTGGATACCATTTTCACTGCTAGCCAGTAGTACCTAATCATCGGCGAATAGAATTGCTTTTATTTGTTTGTTTATTCCATGTCTGTAGCCTTTGGTTGTATAATCTTCCATTCGTCTAAAATATGATTTATATGTATGCATGTCTTTATGTATGTATAAACCAGTTTGACCGTAAATGTGCTTCTATTTGAAGGATGACTTTGTTCAAAATATTGTGTTAATGAATGTGATTATTTAGATGTTTTTGCTTCAATATAAAAATTACTTGTTTACAATATCTATATATGCATAATATAAAACAAAAGTGGAAAAAGGCAACGTCCTTGATTAAGATCTTTATTTATTTCTGTACTTCAATAACATTTTAATTTACTTTGCATTTTAATACTTATCTCCGTGTGGGCATAATGGTTTGACAGTATTAACTAAATTATTTGTTTTTATATATTTTTCCAATATGTTGCACAATTTATCTCTTGTTCATGCTGTCGTATGCTTTTATATGTTCTAGAAACAGATGGTATAGGAGTAAACCGAATAACTTACGTTTTCCTTATTTGTTTAATAGTAAAATGTGATTGAACTGATAATGCAGTTGATGGCACCGGAAACAGATAAAGTTATACAGTTATTAAAGTAATTAACACTATGAAAAGTGAAATGAAATATTTCTTCAAATTATGGATATTAGGTTATTTTACTTTGCATGTTCAAATATTCTCCATCTGGGAAATTGCTGCCTTTTAAAAGCCTATCCTACGAGGCACAAAACAATTGTGAATCAATGGAAATAATTTAGTAATAATAACAAATAGAAAATTTACAATGAAAGATGGCTCTGATATGTTGAAATTCAACGTTTATGAAAATAATTTTAAAAAGTCAGATCTACAATAAAATAATTTATCGAGCAAGATTAATATTTGCTCTACTATTCTGTGATTTCCTGCGGAATTACCAATTTAGCCAGATTTTTGCTTTTGTTTCTTCTTTATTCATTTGTTCAATTGATGAAGGTGAGCATGCAAGTGTCCAAGTTACGAAGTTAAAATGAATTAAGTTTATAAAAGTTAAAAACTGAGAATGCAAAGTACACAAGAAGAGGAAAATATTTAAGTCAGATACTTAGAAATATCACTAAAATAGGGAAGAAAAAGAAAGAAGAATCCTATTTTATCAATATATTAATCGATTTTTGGCAAAAAAAAAGTGTATTAAAATCTAATTTCTTCTTCGAAATCTCATAGTTTAAATATTTTAGAGATATTCATCAATCTAAAACTCTAATATTGGTCCATAATTTTGCAGCACACAGCCAGCAGTGACCAATGTTGCCCGCAGCTCTTTGGCAATTTTCTGTTTTTCCGGGAATTTTGAGTCAAGGGTATAAGAATGGGAAAATGGTTGAAAAAGAGTTAAAATGGGATTTGTAATATATTTTAGGACTTTCATACTTTATTATAACATTTGAAATGTTTCGAATTTGCTACCTAGCACTTACTGTGACTTTACTTATATCCTGTATATGAAAGCAGTTGTATCATGTTAGCAAAGCCAAGGTGGACGAAATACAAAAATATACTTTGCTCCAAATATTCGCGCAAAATTATGTTCGATCGGAAAGCCTTTGATTGACCAAATTGTAATTTGATTCCTAATGTTTCATTTAAATATTCATATATTTTAAAATGTGTATTAATAAAATTTCATATAATAGCTGTGGGAATAATTTAGAAATTCGAAAACTCATTGTGAGGAAAACGGTAAAAAGAATGGTACATTTGCGGGAATTTCTATCCATATTTGTTGGCAACACTGGTCAGTGCACCGCAGCCAGTCAGTGATAAAGTGTTGTATTTAGTGTCTTAGCAATCGCTTTTGGCATCATGGTACGAAAACCAAGATTTTTCATTTGTTGTAACTTTATAAAAATAAACTAATAAGCCGCTAAGTTTTATAGAGTATTTCAGGAAAATTTTATTTGCTTCACCTAACAGACTTACAGTTCATAAAATAATCAACAAATTTAAAACCTCAAGGTCAGTATTGGAGAAGAAAATAAATCGAAGGCATGTTTTATCAATGGAAAGACTATATCGATGCTGGAGTAGAACGATCACCCCGGAAAATTCTCTCAAAGCTAACCCAACAGGCGGTAGTCAACTGTGGGGCAACACAATCCACTAAAAGTTACTGAAATTTTTTTCATATAAGGACCAAGTTTTTGCAACCGGGTTCTTCAGTCCCTATATGACCGCGTTTCAAACTCTCAAGCAGTGTTTATCATTGCATTACAGAGCTAAAAATAATCTATTCTAGTCGACACAAAACTCATCTTTACACATCATCACATCACATCACATCACATCACATCACTTCATCACAACAGGGGGTTACGTGATCCGAAAGTCAAAGCGATAACAAATTCACAATGCCCCTTTAAAAACCAAAGCGGGACCAATGATTATTTGCTGGGTATGCGTTTCTTAATATATTGAATTACATTAAAATAAACTGCTTCTAAGTATTATTTATCCTTAAGTAACATACTCCAACTACAGCCCACAACATTTTGGGGAATTGTTGCAGAATACTTGTCATTTTCTATAATTGAAATTGTTTTAAGCTACTTTAACGTACCGTCAAATGTTTTGAAATATTTTTATAAATATTAATAATGTGCGTGAATGACACTTTTCGAAACGATGATAAATATGTGTAAGTAGCAGAACATTTCCGAAATCTCCTAGCAAGAAGTAAGTGCCAAATTTCATTATAATTATAGCTGTAATTGCCAGAAAGAACCGCAACATTACAATATATTTTACATCAGATAAAAAAGAAAGCGCCGCTTCAGAAGTTCAAATATAAGCTCTTTATAAGCTCTTTATAAGCCGAAATTAATGCACCGTACATAGATATGATGTCAATCTCTAATAATGCAAAATAGGCTGCTTTACTTATCCTTTATGTTGTAATTAGCCAAGGGGAGGTTGTGACCCAAATACCGTTACTTCAACTCTTTTGTTATGTACTTTTCATTTTGACTTATTTCAGCGATATAGACAGCATTAGAGCAAATATAACAAAGTCTCACATAAACTCCCTTCTGTAAACAAAAATCCGAAGACTAGAGCATTGCTTATGGGCGCTACTAATAGTGGTTGTTTGCTGTACGTGACTAGATATTCGTGCTGGCGTGTCATATCGCCGTTGTGTTCATATACGTGTAAAGCAAGAAAGAGAGCGACGAATTTGTTTGACTCGTTAGATACCTCTATTATTTTTGTATTGACGTTCTTTACCGCCATGTCGAGGTGTTCTGAAAGCACCTTCATCACCTTCTTCCTCTGCAACTATGGCACTATAGCTCATCCCATGCGTTTGCCTTCTGTCAGAGAGAGATTATTATACCAAGAAGAAATTAGATAGGTGGTGGGTCCTTCGCCTCTATCGACATTTAGTAGGGAACTAAGGTATTACATGGACATAGAGCGGCAGATGAATATGTACGGTACGATACAGAACCCACGACCTAAAGTCCCTCCAGGAGGATTAGTGTACATTGAAAGCCCTGACCAACAATAAATTAACTAAGACTGCGCTTACACCAGCAGAGCTTTATTCATAGAAATAAAATTATATATCAACTAGAAACAAAAAGCGTTAAGATAGTGATTTTTGCATCTAAACGTGTGGTTGGAATTAGTAATAAAACTACCAGAACCAGAGGAAAGCTGGCAAAGGCATTCTGGTCAAGAAATAGCTGAATATCTTTTGCCTTTGACAAGAGGCAGGCTTGTGAAAGCTTGACCGCTTTAGGAAACGCAGACAAACAGCCCGCTTGCCAATTTGCTGAACAAGATGAAAGTTTTGCGCGCATCTTATTCAGTTGTCAATTACTTTGAAGGAAAACCAGAGTATTTTTTTGAACTAATGGAAGACATAGAAATAGATCCAAACACCTGAACGAAAGTTTCACAACGCATACGAACAAAACTTAGGGAAAATGCTATATTTGCACAACAGGAAACGTTAAAACTCTTTTAGATTAAGTTGATGAATTTGCTCCAAAGTTCTTCGGTTTTTTAATCTAACAGTCTTTACCTCCACAACCTCACACATCTGTTTAAGAGAAAATTACTGTACCAGAAGTTCAAGTCACTGTATGAAAACGTTAATATTTGCATCAGTGCAAGGCATTGCATCTCTATTATATTTAAAATTGGTTAAGTACACTAGAAGCACAAAATTGATTGCAGTATTGATAAAAAAAACAATTTAATGTGTGTTGTCATCGCGATATGCACATGTCAAATATTTGATAGAAGTTATATTTTAAAGCAGACGCAAGGCGGGGTATGCTGCGTCTATTAATGTGTAATGTTGCTGCGCATGTTGTTAGTTAAGACTGTATACAGGTGTTACCTGTAATGGTTGAGAGAGCAGTATTTCTATTTTACGTTCAAAAATATTTAAAATACTATTGCGAGAATATCATAAACAGAAAGTACTGTTTAAGAATTTGGTTTATAAAATCCGTAGTAGGTGAAATATTCACCACTGATTCCCATTATATTTTCCTTACTCGGCTGTAAAATAAATAAAGTGCGGGATTAACCTTGATAACCTCGCCCCATCTCACTGAGTAACGAACTTTTATGCCATTCGACATAGTAACACACTACTATGATGCGCCTGGCCAGCGTTGACACTGTTTCTTTCAAAGCTTGAGCAGAAATAATTAATCTTTTCCGTTTGACATATTATTAAGAATACCTCAGGATGCCTTAATTAATAAATAACGTATAAATAAACAACACTGAAAGGGATTCCAGAGACGTGACGTTGTTTTTCTGAGTAAACTTCGATACACCTCAATTCTCATGCGTATCATATCATCGTAACACAAATAAGCAGTGGGAGAGCTGTTACCTCAGTTCCCGGAATAAAGACCGCCAAAGTTTGTCCCGTAGTATACAAGCTGAACAAAGAGGGTGATATAATGCACTTTAAGGATGCATACATTAACAAAACAGCACTGCAGTTTGCATTAGGTTTGGATAAATGTGTGTTATGTTCCTCGTGGTTAAAATGTCACAAGAAGCGTATACTGGTTTTTCTATACATAAGGTGTTGTGTAATGAAAGTAAAACAAATGTTTATATGTTGTCCTGAGTGTAGCAGAAAAGATAACTGTCGACTTTGGCAACGTCGCTACGCGCAGTGATTGGCTTACTTTCCTGTCCCAAAATTTTTGCGTCCAGTGTACTTTATTTTCAAAACTATTTTAATGCTTTGTCGTAGTAAAGGACAATTCATCATAACTTGATTTGCTTTAAAAAGGTTCTATTATATTATCACGGTGTATTATGCTCATAATAAAAAGGACTTTTGATTTCTGTTAACCGCGAACTAATATTGAGAAGTAGCACAGTGGTTGGTTGTAAGTTTCTCATGAAGGACGTCATCTGAAGGGAGCTCCCGATTGATGTAGACAACATGATGTGTATAACAAGCAACGTAGTTAACGCCATAAGTCCGATGTCCGAACTTCAATCCATAGTGATCAGTATATAAAAAAAGTTTGCATATATTCCCCCTCCCTTCCTTATGAAGCTAATTTAAAAATATACACTTTTCGAAATGATCTATAAAACTAGCAATATATGACAATATTATTTATAATTAATGAAATAAATGTCTAATTAGAAATAAATTTCTGCTAATACGAGTAAGGTTATTCTAAATTGGCCTTTTTTGTGTGTAATCTTCTGTAGGTACATATTAACAGCTTGGTTTCATATACGTGGATACCATTATGCTTTAGAGGGATTGAGTTTTTTCCATTTGCTTTGTTCAACTTTGGTTGCTATAGTAGCCCTGTCACGCTTGTGTAAACAGTTAAGGGCTAGGCAGAAATTTTCGAATGATTTTGCTTTTACGAGATCGTATTAGCGTGATTCAATGCTTCACGAATCCAACAGAAAATATTCCAATTGCATTAAAAATATTTCGAGCGTACATGATTTGAAAATGTTCCCCTGCTGTTACATTATTTCGTATGCTGATGAACGAATTTAAAATGCGATCCGGTAACCAATATTAGCAGAAGACAAAGTGAGCGTGGCTCTAGTTTTACAAGAAGTTCAGGAAGTTTGTGATAAGTCCGCATATGATGTTTGTAGTAGTTCTAATAAGGTTGTAAAGCTTTTGAAGATGAGTATCAACAGTGTGACGAACTCGGAGAAAACAACTTCGGCTCTATCCATATAAAATGAAAATGTACATATTATGTAGACAAAGATAAGCAGATTCACGCCATTTTTTGGTTTAAATGTTAGCAGATATTCAGAATAACGTTTAATGACTAAACAAAATCTTATAGGTATATATATATATATATTTCGGGCTAAATGCTGATGTTAACACTCATGGTTTCAGGATATAGGAGGAAAATAATTCAAGCACAATTGTTCAACAAGGATTACATGCTGTCTGCTATGGTTTTACGCCACATTTTACAATAGGACACATTTCTATGAAATTCATGGAATATGTACGAACGAAATCAGTAACGGTAAACGTGCAGCTATATTTCCAAATGTTTTGCAATACCAGCATTGCAGAATCATAATATAGAAAACATTGCTTTCATGCAAGATAGCGCTCCTCATATACACAACACCGTAAAGTCAGTTCTGGTGGTGTAGTGGTAACCATAGTTGCCTTCTAAACCCAAGATCGCGGGTTCAAACCCGGCCAGAACCGATGGATTTTTTCGGGCGTAAAATTCCTAAGTATGGCTTCCTTCGGAAGTGAAGTAAAGCCATGGGTCCCGTGTCGTACATTTAAGGCACGATAAAGAACCTCAAGCCTGAAAGAAGAGGCCCCTGAGCAAAATTCGTCGGCCGTTTAACGCCCTGAATAGAATGGGACGCTGATGACCTGAGATCTTAAAGAGCGTCCATAAATAAACAAATAAAAAAAACCGTAAAATTAACTATTAAGCAACACATGTAGTGATCGAGTACTTAGTAGGAATTTTCGGGACTTTTGGCTCTCTAGGTCACCAAATATGAATGCGGCTGGCTACCGGTTATAGTATTATTTCAAAGAATATATATTTCCTGATAGACCTATTTCTTCGGAGGAACTGACATAATCGATATCGAATGTCACTGAAATCATTCTTATGAATACAATTAACTAATGCCTATAGCATAGAACAACTGCTACTAATTGAGGAACCCGAGTGGGCATATTTAACTTATTATTGGGTTTTTATTGAATAATATTCTTTTTATTCTTGATATAATAAAATATCATTTGTTTACAAACAAATTGCAGAATAAAAGCATTTGATAAAGCTATGGCCATTTGAAAAAAGAAACTAATTTAGAATAGCCTTATAAATTTTTTATTCGAACAAATACTTTCAGTTAGAAGACAAGTGGATTTTTAGTTATTTTAAATTGCGATCAGCCAGTAATTACTGCATTCATAAACAGTTGTGTATTTGTAATATGAGTGTGGAAATGATTTCATGTCTGTGAGGAAAAGTAATGATATATGCTTTTAGAAATAAATACTTATCTGACAGAATATAAAATTAAACAATCAGTTTTACATTTTGAAATTTAGTACTGAATATCACGAATTTTATCAAAAGACTCAATAGTAAATCTCAGTAAACAGATCGGCCGGAATTGAAAGTATCGTGGATTTGATTATTAGTAAGTATATTTTATTTGCTTTGTGTTTCCCTATGTAATTGAAGATCTAATGACGCGCAGCAGACTAACGGATGGTTATAGTTGCAATATTGGCTACAGTCTCTACTAGATGTTATTGACTAATTTAGTTTTCTCTTAGAAAGCAATTTATTAGCTCGATGTTAATCGTACTTGCGCTGTCGGGCTTGTTTTCTATTTTGTATAGAAGTATTATGATCCGTTTAGTGAATGATATGAGTCTTTTAAATATTTATATTACTTTTTCTTCTTGCTATAAATATTAGATTGTACACAGAAATGCTATGTTTAACCCAAACGGGGTTATACTTATCTTACTTATAGAAGAACATTTTAATTTTGAAACTGTATCTCCTCGAAATATTATTATACCAGGTGATAATGAATTACAACGCAATAATTTCAGAGATTGTAGAGGGGTCTTAGGCGTGACATTTGATTTAGCGGCTCTATGGTCCTCAACGAGGGTATATACTGATAAAGAAGTTGAAATTAGATGCCAATACTCAAGTGTTAAATCTAACGCGTTAGAATGCCTTCAAACTTGCTTCACGAGCGAAGAAATTCGAATTTTCAATAGCCCATTATCAGTGTTTTCAATATATGTGTTATAAAAATCTCTAAAATCCCGAAATGATCATATGGCTGTATAGCATTGTAAAAAGGTTAGCAGATTTATTGTGTTGTATGTAGCTTAAATCTAGAGAGAAGTAACAAGCTGGCCATGTGATCAAATGTACCTATAACGTAACAAACTGTGGCTTCGAAAATCGTAGATTTAAGTTCTAAGAAGTAGGTTTCTTTATTTATGATGTATGCTCATATAAAAGATGTTAAAGTAAAAAACTATCGAACTAGGTAACAATTGATTTACATTTACTTGTGAGTGACGATTTACTGAATAAAAAATGGAACACAAAAAGCTAGAAATGGAATAATTGAATAAAGAGATTACCTAATAACTAACAAAATTAAATATAAATGTAACTAAACATTAGCATTATTAAACAAAGAGTAAACTGGAGTATATAGCTTGTAAATGGCACAGATGAAATGAAAGTGACTGAGGTAGCTGTCTTTCCTAAATTTTTTATTTTATATTTATCTTCATGAGACCAACAATTGACCACGTAATCCCTTTTTAAAGATCTTTCGCTGTCGCGAGCCCCTAAGATGTAAATAAAAGTTTAAATTTCGAAATTTGCATCGTATTTAACGTTGTTCCTTGCTTGTTTGCAAATTTAAAAATATAAATAAACAAATGCACAGTTTTTAAATATTTGCCATTTTACTCTTGTATATTTTTACAAAAGAGTTATAAGAGAGTATTACATTCAAGAAAACATATAAAAGCATAAAACGTTAATATTATTCATAACTAACAGTATATGATGACCCTTTGCCTTAATTTTGGAATGAGAGGGATGCTGTTGCATTTAACTTACAAGCAGTTATATGTAGGGCTAAATGAGAGAAACCTTTTTATTCTGAGTTCTAATCTTGCGTTTTCCAAACTTTTTTAAAAAGTAAATGTGTGCAGAGAATGAATTTTCATATAGGTAGTTACGAAAAGTATTAATACTTTCATTAGACTTCTTTGAGAGTCCAGGAAAATCTGGGGTTTGCCTGCCTTAGAGAGTTCGCTTTGGTCCTTGTTAATGGCTTACCCATTTGAAAGCTCCCTCCGAAAAAAAATATATTTGTATTCAATTGCAATCAATTTTATTTTACTTTAATAAACACATATCGTAAATTTATATTAACTTTAGTTTTATAGCAACTCATTGTTTGTATCTGTACACTCAAGAATAACTGCTGATATCAGTGCAGTAATGCGTGTTGGTGAGATCCATTGATGCAAATAGTAACGTGCAGGTGGATCCAAGCTGCTTTCCATTTAGAAGGTTCAATTAGTTTTAAGCAGAATCTCTGCTTTTGGCTAAACCTCAAACCACGTTTCCTATAATTATTTTATAAAAACAATTTCGTTTCGGAAAATTTAATTCAGAGTAAAAATAACTAAATAGCTGCACTACAAACATATTTCAACCAGAAACATTTATAAAATTTGTTTGTTTTTAATACTACTACACTGCGTTATGCGACGCTTCGTATAAAACTTGACGTGCTTCTGAAAGGGTGACGCAGATAACTGCAACTGACATGACCGGAGGATGCGTCATTCGTCAGTTTACGTCACAATCTTCTCATGTTGGTAAATGTTGTTGTTTGTTTTTAAGGTATCTACGTAAATAAACAGCACTGTGGAAATCTCGATCGCTGCAAAAGGAGCGTTTGAAGTGGCAAGAATAATGCAAAAGTACTTGAAAGACGCTGTGAGTAGATATAATAAATAAGAAGATGAATAAGGAGAAAGAAAAAGTTGAATGCAAAAAATTACGAAAGAATGTTTCTGAAGTTACAAATAGTCGTATGCCCTTCAGGAAGTCATTATTTTTTTTTTGTTTATTCAAGAGATTCTTGTTTATTGTTATATACTAGTTCTTATTCAGGATTTTGGGTTTTGCCATGGTCTACACAGCAGTGGTCACATGTTCTTGAAATCTGTGTAGTAGCCATATGACCATGATATTCGAACAACTATAGTTCAATAACCCTAATTCATTTAAGTAGTATTTATAGGACCATTGTTAATATATGGATAGTAATTAGCTGAAAGCACTGTAGCCTATGAGCAGTAGTTATCACAATCCTGATGGAAATAAAATGCATACCTAATCACTTCTGCAGGAGATTAACAACAGCGGATAGAGATTTGAAAGAGCACTTTGTAGTACAGTGCTGAACAAAAAAATTGCAAAAGGAACATAGAAACAGCCAAGGCTGTAAGTACACTATGTCTAGTAAGTGCAAATTGTGTTGACCATATAAAATGGCACATGATTACGTTTAATTTAGAAGTTCTAAAGCAGTGTACTATGGTGCAAGATTTGAAAGTGTAAATACAGATCCTTTGAAGATCTGCAAAATGTATGAGCAAACTATAATCAAAAGTAAACCGCATCACTTCAATACAATATAATTATGTAAAATGCCATTAAATCTTTGGCATCTTTTTAAAGAAAAAACTGGCATTTGTTGTGGCTATCTTATATATATATTAGGATACAGATACTGACAGACAAATTTGCCAGAAGGATCAATTAAATTTAATAGCTTTCAAATTTCCAGGAAACCAATATCATTACGAAATTGTAATTCTGAAAACATAACAGATACTTTGTCTCTAATTAGGTGAATTACGTTTAGGAAGAAGTAAACAACAAATCAAATTACCTAAAGTATTGTATTACTCTTCCACAATAATGCATTCCATAACGGTAACCTCGTAAACGAAATGTTTTGGGTACGATTCCCACCAGAATCGTTATCTCTGACAGGTTTTTTCCCCCGGATTTTCTGTCTTCTTCAATGGCAAAAGCCGGGGGGTACCCTATACACAGTCCTGGGACGCTTTGTTTCCAAATATAATCTTTTTCCAATTCGCCATTTCATTTCATTTACTTTCATTTTATGTGTCATCATTGTCCACTGTCTGTAATGCTTAGTACTAAAAAGCCGTTAAATCCTATTAAAAAGAAGTCAATGCAATTTAGAAAAATTATTACTTTATTTCAAAACAGATATTTTATGTACCTGCTAATAGACCCATGACTGTGTTTTTCTCTTTTTAGCAATTGGACACTAAATTCCGAAGTGTTTCTTCTAACCTACCATGGATATTAAAATACTGCTATGTAACTGCAAAATAAGCTTAAAATTTGTTAATTTAAATTACTGTTCAATAGAAGAATATGTTCAGTACTAGAGTTCAGGGAGGGATGCCTAAGATTGTTCATGTTCGTGTGTGTATAAATAGAAGTATATCTAAATTACTAATGCTCATGAGTTACTTGCAATTGAATTCACTACAATATTATGCATTATAATAACAAGAAAAGTGAGAAAGAAGGAAAACGGAAGAAAGGGCAAAATGGTTAATGCAGAGATGATTAATGCCATATTATCGTAAATTTAATTTATTTTATTGTTACATCAATAAATTCAATATTAAATATGTTAATTCGCTGCCTTGTATTGAGAAAATAAAAATTAATTACTCTTTATACATTAAAATAAACATGTGAATATTAACAAATATTTTCAAAATTATAAACATTTATATTATGGTATATTTTAAACTTCAGGAGTGTTCTCATTATTTTATCATCGTCTACAAAATACAATATTGAAATGTAAAATAAAATAGATGAAGTAATCCTTTTTTAAATATAATTTTATTTATTGCCTCTAAAGCCTTTAGCATCTCAGCAACTCTTTCTTAGTGGGAAACAAACAGACGCGTTGTTCTATTGAAACTTGTTTGCAAAAACTTCGTTTACTTGTCTATTCTATTATTAGCTTTATACTCTACTATTAGTTTTATAGAGTGGCCAGAGACAACGTGGCTTCTGCATTATTCCTATTCTGTGCCAACCAAAATTAGGCAACGCAGGGAACCTGGACCAGCATCACATTCTGTTCCATTGCGCCTCATGAGCAGACCGCTATACAATTCATCAATAGCGGCAGATTGTTTCGCTAGTGCGCAGTCACACTTTACACGATAAACGTCTTATGCATTATATTTCGTTAGCATTTCGGTTGTGTACAGGCTGAATCTCAAGAGGGCATAAACTTCTTGCATTATTACAACAAATATAAAGCAAACCATGAGGCAGTTGCAAATTTGATACCTTTTTTTTTTCAAATGGTTTCAGCAAGTTACCAGGTTAAAACAGCAATTAGCCAGATGTATTTTGCTTTTAGAGATCTGCCCGTTTTTTGCATGATGTATGTACACTTTACAGTTTCTTCTTAAATACTTAGTGGAAATAAATAAGTCCCAGATTTGAAATCTGCATTATATTACCACAAACTCTGAGGATGATGCAACAGCATAAACTTTAATATTCGTTACATATCTCCTCCTATTATACTTATTTAACAATGAGTTGATAAATAGTTTTATATATAAAATATGTTTTTATTGTGTGAGATGCTTACGGAAACAGTTCCATGACTACATTGTTATTTTAAAAAGGGAGGCATAAAACGGCAATAGAAAAAGAAATTATTTGACAATTAACTGTCACCTATAAATATCCTTATTTAATTCAAAAGGAAAAATACATTCGTGTAACAAAGAATGCATTCGGTGCATGGCGTATGCACTTTTTACTGTTCATATTCACATATAAATTAGTGTTCATTGTTAGTTACATCTTCAAACAAATATCGACACAGGAATTTAATGTGCAACAATGCCTACTGAATATGAAATATTTACAGTAACCCATGTTAAAAGCATATGTATTCACAGTTTTCAAGTTGAGACGTTAATGATATTCAGAATAAATATTCATGTTTAATTCAAAAGTATTTATTTTATTACTTCTAAACTTTAGAATATGTTGTTGAAAAGGAATGGAAATTACACTGTAATTAATCGGTGCTTGTGGCTTTATAATAATGTTTCACAAACACCACTATGCTTGTTACTTCAGCAATAAAATACTTGATATAAAGAAATATGGAAGCAAAGCGCCAGTATAAACATTTACTTTAAACATAATTAAAAACTGTTGCCTATTGCTTCTGTGGCAGCGCGGTCGTTGACTTCATTTGTCTGCTAGTACACCAAGAGAAAGGTCCAAAACTTAATTATTTATGCTTACTTACATTGCTCTCGAAGTTCGTTACAGCTGTATTTAATGCAGTGGAAGGAGACATGGGTAAAACTGTTCCTAGACAATCTGTTTCAGAAACAAACAGCGAAAGCCAATGTGTCGCCCTCAACCAATAAATTCTTGGACGCCATTAGTGACTGACTCCAACGATACTGGTACTCGAAATGAACGAGTTACCAGAAAATGGTAATGGAGGCAATGTTGAGCAATTAGGCCTTAAATGCATTTCAGTGACCTGTTCTAAATTTTAGTCATTGCCAATGTTTTGCGAAAAAAAGTGGAATATCATTATTTTGGTTATAATTTTGTATAATTTTTCCATTTACGGCTGGATATTGCCTGTGATAAATGTTTTACTCACATCGCTCACCACTGTGAACAGCGAGATAAGTCATGCATTTTCACTTACCTTCTTACTTGATGAAATTATAGCCTAAAATTTGAAAGACGTAGATTTCGTATTGTGTCAAGGTGCCTGATTGATACTTTATCCCTAAGGATGAGTAATGGGTGACTTTAGCGCTTGTTGCATTCGTTACTATAGGAAATCACCAATCATCTTGATCAACTAAGCTATAGGGACGTTAATATTTACATGATTAGTTTAGCTTAGTTTAGTTTAGTCAAACAAGTTAATTCCTTTAATGCAATTAAAGACTAGGGAGAGTCCGTTAACAATGTAATACAACCTAATGCAGTTTGAACAACACATGTGGGATTAGTCTGTCAATAATTACGTTTGTTTACTGCAAGTGTGCGATTAAAAGCTGCTACTACTGAACAAAGTAAACAAAAAGTCTATACTAACGCTCAATAGAAGTTTTGAGTGCGTATTCCATCTGGGCCAAGCAATGCCTTTTGTCATCCAGGACGGAAGTAGCGGCTAATATGAGATAAACAAATGTAAACGACATATAGTAGTTTACATTTGATACTATGATGTGGAAATAAATAAAATTGCTATTCTTACCATAACTGCAACGTTGTACTAGACATTAAAACAAGAGACTCACCAGCTCAACTTGAGCAAACATTCTAGCACATGCTATACTTAATACAAGAATTACCGCTTTCCGTGCTTTACTTACCAAGTGATGCCTGTAGATTCATTATCTCTTGGGTCAGCTTCTTCTGCTGCCTACTTCCCTCCAGCATCGCCGGCACACTGAGCCAGCCAGTCCCTCTCTCTCGGTTAGGAAGGAAACGCTTGTCAATCGCCCTCCGCCACGACTTTCAACACTTGCGCCTTGTGCGCGTGTGCCGTGTTTCCCCAGCGAATCACGGGCCGCGCAATATTCCCGCCCGCCTGCTTGTCAGCGCACTACCAACAAAATGGCGTTCCTGACAGCACGTCACGCCAAGCGACCGACACCTGCGAAATATACGAATTGAAACTTTAAGTGACGAAAGTGCTTTTCGGTGTGAGGATTTGTGATATATTTTATGTAGAGAAACCAGAGTGTCACATTGCACTGTATGTAGTTTTAGTCTCTTTTTGAAGTCACTGTGTTTCCAATAATATACCTACACCTTTTATCCATTCACCTACTGCATCGTGAATAACGAATGATTAAAATAATTAATATGATATGAAGCCAAATACTTTCGATTGCCATTAAAATAAAATTACCTTCTCTTTGTATTAATTAACTCTAATTTGTTTCGTGTTTGGCAATGCTTCCAAAATGCATTTCTAATGCTGTCAATTTCCTGGACGTGTGTGTCGATTTATAGGTGCTGTTATATATCTCCTTTCATTTTTAGTCTCTCGATTTTAAACTGCCATGACATATTTCTGGGTAGGCATATAGTTGTTTACAAGAGCAAGAAGGTCATATTTTTCCCATCTTAATACAATTGCCTGCAAAACGACTTGAAATATATAATCCTAATTGTTCTTTAATTCCTCTATCATTTAAAGCCTACAAGTGTTTTAAATCACTTATGATTTTCCAGCAAGCCTGTAGACGTATTTACTTGTAATATTAAAAACAAGTAAAACTATTTTAAATATTTACAAATAATGGAAAGGAAATCACATTTGATTGGGTGTTCGAATTATACAGCTCGGTCATGGCTCATGTTTTAGGATCGAATTTGAACTCCATAGCTTAGTGAGTGATGGAATTTATTCTCTAAAATTGCGTCCCCGGAGTTCAATTTTTGGAGTCAAGTTTAGTTGAGTTCTTAATGCCCCTCTTCTGTTGTGTTGTTCCACAACTAATAGATTATTGTAACACAGTGCTTTACATTTCTCTATTACCATTGTTATAAATGAAATTGGATTTATTTATTTAAATTTCATTAAGTCAGTCAAGTGCATATAACTACTCGCACGAGTTCAAACAGATGATTGTTATAAATGAAGTTGTATTTATTTATTTAAATTTAATTAAGTCAGTCAAGTGCATATAACTACTCGCACGAGTTCAAACGGATGATTGTTATAAATGAAATTGTATTTATTTATTTAAATTTCATTAAGTCAGTCAAGTGCATATAACTACTCGCACGAGTTCAAACGGATGAACAAACGGCTTAAAATTATATGAATATATTGGGTGAGGGAATGAAGCTCAGCGTTGGTTCACAAATGTTTGATTTTAAGATCTAAATTTTAAGGTTGATGGAGGTTGTGAAATCCTTAGTATGGATCAACTTAGGGAAAACATTGAAACAAATGCTCGGGAAATTGCTATGAAACTCAGGCTTGCACTTTCAATAAATAGGAGAAGTAAAATGCTTCATAAATTAATCCTATATGAGTTCAGTGCGGATCTGAAGCCACGCCAGTATTAATTCTACTCTTCACCACTTTTACCAAAGATGAATGCATGTTTTTGGACTATGACGAAAACTGGATTCTCTGGAACAACCGTAAATAACCTGCACGGTGGAACACTGAAACACTTCACAACAGAAGTTGCACCAGACGGTAGTTGACTGAAGTTTTCTAATTCCTAGCGAAAATCTTCGGAGATGTTCTTTCAAGAACTTTCAAAAGCACCAGAAGCTGTAATAGTCGATAACTTTTGCTTCAGGGCACTATCCGCTACAATTCTCCCACAAGCTGACTGAATTGGACGACAAAAATTCACCAGAGCTTTCAGAGACTATCACTTTTTCAAACACTTTTGTCAGATTCCTGAAAAACGATATAACAAAGTAGTAGCAGCAGCAGCTGAGACGACATTGAGAGAAAATTGTCTACAGAGTTGGGAATTTATTTCGAAATAGCAAAAACAAACATTCTGATAATTTGAAAAAAAATGTGTAGGTGCCCATGGGACATGGAAATGTTATTCTTTTAATGACGCTTAATTGATGTTTGTAAAAAAAAATTGCCAACCAATAAAGATGGTAATGTGGAGATGTAAGCTCCCGTAGTTGAAATCTTGACTTAAGGGTGCTGGCACTGGCTGTACAAAACGTCAGCAATGACCAATTTTACCACCAAGACGCAGCAGTGCTTGGAAACCAAGATTTTAGCTAAATAACAATATATGTACTTTCATAAGAGCCCATATGGAGCTTTAGAACTACAGATTAAATTACTAATAATGAAAATGAGGCTGATATTCATCAGTGTCTAAAGTTGTCATATGCGTCTTTAAATTTATTGGCTGGGAGCAGTGGGAAAATATTTAGAACCCGCCAGTTGACATGGCGCCTGGGCCATCGTGGTGTATCAAGGACGGGCAGCAAATTAATTCAGAAAAATTTGAAACTCAAATTAGCCAAAAAGAAAGTATCACAATAATCCGGTTAATTTCATTTGTTCATATTTTACTGTACAGCTTGGAAAACTAGTAGATGTAGCCTGAGGCTTCATCGGTTTCTCGAAAGACAGTTGCTATGGTTATATTTGAATTACTTTCGAACAATATGTCTCATAAAGAAACAGTCCCTAGACCTGTTACTATTTCGACCACACCGAATGTAGCTATTACATACTTCGGCTTGAGTATTTTCATCCGGATTTTTAGATACAACAGTTGTTTAGTGGGAAAGAGAACCATCTTGCTTAAATAGTTATCATCTAAGAAGGATAACTGTAAATATGTTCTATAAAATGTTCTCCCTTTACTATGCCTTTGAGACAGAATGCTTCTTGTACCCTATAAAATGCCTAACACTGCATTCTTGATCTTGATCTAATAAAGTGCTTTGAATTTCCTGGTATTACTGAAGAATACCTTCATAAACTGTATTATCTACTGCTATATTACCTTGCAATATTAAGTTTCACTAAGCGAAAACAGGCACTAATCGTCACACATACACACATTATAGCTAGCAAATGCTTCACAGTATTGACTTCTAATTAAACCAACCAATACAATTACGTAGACGAATTCAACATGTATGCACTCATCTGCAAATGTACCTTTCTGCAACTCTATGTATGTTTACCATTTAAACGATCATTACAGCTGTTTTTGAAGAGATATTTTATTTGTTTATTTAAGGACGCTCTTTAACATCTCAGGCCACCAGCGTCCCATGTAAACAGGGCGTAAAATTGCCGACAAATTTTGCTCAGAGGCCTTTTCTTTCAGGCTTGAGGTTCTTTATCGTACCGTAAATGTACGACACGGGACCAGCGGCTTTACTTCCCTTCCGAAGGAAGCCATATTTAGGGTTTTTACGCCCGAAAAAAATTCATCGATCCTGGCCGGGTTCCAACCCGCAACCTTGGGTTTAGAAGGCAAGTATAGTTACCACTACACCACCAGGACCGACTTTCGAAGAGAACGTGCATATTTACAAAGTATATTACTTATTAGTCATTTACTTTCTATATCAATTGATTACATTACCAAGGTGGTAACCAGTGACCATTTTTTAGTAGTGTTTAACGCCCATTTTTACTACTGAGGCATCACAGGGGGTGACATTAATGATACACGAGATGAAATGATCAATTGGGAAGGATGTTTTTTAAGAAAGGAAGCGTTCCAGGCCTATGATTAGGGTACCTCCCCGGCATTTGTCAGTTATAGGGACTGAGGAAAACCTGGAAAAAAACCTAGGCACGGTGGACGGTCCTGGTGGGATTCGAACCCCAGACCTCCCACTCACGAGTCCGTGCCTTAACTATCTCGGCCGCCCGTGGCGGTTCAGTGACCATGGCAGGAATAATTTTTGCATCAGATGAATATGAAGCGTTAAAGTTTTCATTATATTTTTAGGATGAAGCAACAGTTCCAGAAATCCTCCACTAAAATCAACTTAATCTGGATGCTTAGTAGTTTTTGTACCAACAACATAGAAGAACTTTGAGTTCGGAAAAAATACCCTTAGCTTAAAGAACTGCACTAATTTATCTAAAAAGTGGTTGACGAGCTTTTATTCAGAAGAAATACATGTCTCGTCAAACTTTTCTATTCTGTAAAATTCTGTTTATATCAGGTATAGGCAAATCCATACATTGGAATTCACAGATAGACCTGCTAGAAATGAGTACGACGCAACGTTTAGAAATTAATTTAAATATGATTCAGAAATTAGCATTTTACAAAATAGAAATCGCTTTCACATGCATCATCGATACACTGATTACACGAAAGTAAATACTGCTGTCTTTGGAAATGTGTTGTCACAGTTTGCATATTAAACGTTGTTACAGCTTAACAAAACATGTACAAATGATATATTTATATATGCATTTTTAAAAACTAATAGTTACACATTAAATACGTATTCTTCTGAAATGAAATTATCGTATACATATTCTTCAAAAACTGCTCGGAGTAATGATACATGTACAGTGACATAGAGAAATAGAATTGAAGAGAAAGTGCGCCGAGATTTTTTGAGTTAAGGATCGGCAGAGCGAAAAGCCTGCCATCAAGGTCGATAGTGCATGTGCAGATACCAACTTATAGTTAGTTTAATGAAGACTTTGTCAACGAGGGTTGTGCATTCGTACATTACTCGTTGCTTTCAATGTGCGCAAATTGCGTGCCAATTGTTCTTCCGTTATTTGTGCCACCACATAAACATTTTCTTGAAAAACGGATTTTATGTGCGATGTATATGTAAAAATAGAAATGGTAAGGCGATTCTTAAGAAAATGCGTTCCAGGTAGAAAAAATTGCTAGCTAATTTGTTAAAAGTAAGGCTCTCTCAATGCCGAGAAACTTTTTCCGGAACGATCGACATGTTCTTTCGGAAGAAAAATTAAATGAAATACAGGAATTTGCTAAGCAAATGTCGGCAATGTGTTGCCGCTGAGGGGTATCGTTTTCAAAATCTCTTACTACACAGTAAGTGCTTAATGTTGTTATTATTATTAGTCTTAAATAGAGTATAATTATATGCTTTCAATAAAAATATAATACTAAAATAAAAATTCAAACTTTTTTGGTGATTTTATCTCCATTTTTCTGGTTGCGGAGGCTGCATTTTCCCAGTAAGCAGCAGTGCTCTGGCGGTCCGTAATTCAAATTAACTCACCGTATAATCATCTATATTATCTTTCAAACGCTTTATTTTTTAGTAAAGGAATAAAGGAGAGAAGCATATATAAATTTATGGAAATATAAAATATCAGCAGACATACAAAAACTATTCACAGAGATTATGTAACAAATAAAATTTCAGAATTAGCATATGCATTAGGTGGAAATCTGCATATTCAATTTTGAATACGCCATGAAATAACCTAAGATAAAGTAGTTGTTTTTATTATAAGTAAGCAATCATTAATGGTTCACTAATAAAATCAATAAACATTTTGATTATTGTGTCCCCAACTGATTATTCATGTATTTTAAAACCACATTTTGTACATTCATATTTCTTAGTTTTCCAAACGACTGCAGAAAAATTATAAACATTTCACTAAGGCATGCATTAGATGTGTATAAGGGGCAGAAATCGTTCACCAATTCCTGCTGAAGTCTCATTCAAGATAATGCAGCCAGAGGTAATATAAAGGATTCTCTCTCTATTCATTGGCGTCATGTGCAACAGTTCCAGAACATCAAGGCCTGCCAAGGTTGTTACTAATACAAACGGCCATTGAGGAATCACGTGTTCACCACAAAGCACTTTAAAGCAATCTTAACCTTGACTTTCCGTCCCGTTTTCACTGCACCTCGGACCAAGGTGAACTGTTATCACAAACCTACCCTTTTGAAAAAAATATATCCCGGGGTGCCAGAAACCGAACTCGAGACAACCACACTTATTTGTTTTCATTTTCACTAAACGTTCATGCCAGTCAGTGACACTGCTGTAAAGCTGTCATAATAGTGAAGCACATCTAGCTAGGCATATCCTAAAGGTCACGGTGCGGTGGGAGACATGACGACCACAACCTTGGTGCATCTGAAAGACCTTATTACATATCAGTTTACAAAACATGAAGTGTCATGGTGAAGACATAGCCCCGATAGCTATTAACTCCTTTTTGTTTGTTTTTCGGTACCCAGTTAAAACGTTCTGTAACTGCCCAAGAAAGCTTTCACCTGAATCGCAGGAAAAAATGTATAATTGATTTCGTATTTGAAAAGTGCTGCATTTCGTAACTTTTAAATTACAAACTCTTTCCATGATTGGACCTACAAGTTTGTAGTGTTTCTTAAGATAACAGATTTAATTTTGTTCTCCTTTTCAGCGAACGATGATATTATTGCATTCATGCACTGAAAAACGAACTGAAAGCATATGTAGTTGCAAAATTAGAAATGGGCTTTAACGGAGTCATATACGACTTGAATTTTAAGACCTTTAAAAGCGGAGCATGCAAAATATAAATAAACGTACTGCAGTTAATTTTTTATAACTTCTACATTTCCACGCATAGAAAGCTGAAAATTTGCATCGTAATTACAAGTATTTTGTTTATTGGTGTATATTTTTAGTATTGCTATTCAGGACTAAACTTATGACTAATTATGTTACATATTTCAAAAGCTTTAAGGTGCATTTTGTTGAAAATATGGACATATTTTTATACACATTCTGGATACTTCATCATAAAAACTGACGGAACAGAATATTGATATTCAATAAAGTGCTAAAGGTTTTTTAAATTTTAATATTTAAAATGGTCATAAAATATTCACATACCTTAACCCTGCAGCTATACTGAGACAGTTATTAAAAATCTGTTTTCTATAAAATTTCAAAATTTCATTCCTTTACCTGAAATAGTTTTTGAGCAAATGAATCTCGCATATGAAAAAAAAAAAAAAAAAAAAAAAAAAACGAAAGTTGAGGAAAACTTGACTTAAACGTTTACCTTCATTTCCATTGGTATTGGAGATATTAAAGCTGAAGATACAACTGCAACAGCTGCCAAGAATGGTAGCCCAAGAGGGAGAAAGTGGAAAAGATAGAAGAAGATGAAAAGGGTATGACGGGCATTAGTAACCTGAGTACAAATGAAAATGAAAAATTTAACTAAATTTTTCAGCTACTTACGCTTTTTCATCTTTGAGACGTCTTTTCTCAGACACCATTTTAGGTAAAGCAATGTAATTTGATGGTTTTATAGAAAACATTGCACAATTTAAAACTGCCTTAGTAAAGCTGTACGGTCGAGGTATATAAATATTTTATAAGCATTTTAAGTAGAAAATAAAATTTTATTAAAATTAATAAATATATCAGTAAAACATATCTAATGGTATTCAAGAAAATGCCCGTATTTTTAAATTTAAAAATTATAAACGAAAGGGAACGTGCTATCGTCGCACTTGTAATTAATTAATTTATTGTGCACATGATTTGAGTGAAATTTCAGGTATAAAACCGCGGAAATACAATTGGAAACAATAGTTAATTTTTGATTTAAACAAAAAATGAACTTTTTCTAAAAAAAATACACCTAACCTTTAAGATGGATAAAATTTACATTCCCCATGTCTATGTAGCCTGATCTTTTCTTAGAATGATTAAAAACTCATTGTTATGTTTGTCTTCAGAATCTATGGATCAACACATATGCCATCTTAAGCATAGTGGTTATTTTCTTATGAAATAGCAAAACACAGGCCTGCAAAGTAACCATCGAAAATCCTAATATTTCAACTGACTGTTTGGCGCGCTGATTTCAAACGGACCACTTTTCTCTCTCGCATATGCGTTTTTCTCGAAGTAAAAAAATAAAATTTGGAGAAAAGCTATTTTAATTGAAAAATATACTTGTAATAATAGAAAATTTTAATGGAAAACTATACTTGTAATAACAATTGTTGAAAGGACCTCATTTTCAAAAGGCCATTTCAACTTTTAAAAACTCATTTTTCTTTCTTCTTTCGATCTCTTATAAGAACCTGCGGCTTTCTCTGTGCAGTATTGAATAACTGCCAGAAATCATGTTGATGTTCCATCTCTCCAAATATCTGCGTTCCTGTCCAGTCGACCGGACGTTTGAGCAATATTTTTTGTTGTTTGTTTTTGATGGAACCCCCCTTTACATTGCACGAACGAATAGGACAGTAATCACGGTGATCTAGGGGTTCTCCCTACGTCATCAAGGCTCCAAAACGCTTACCTTTAATCCAATGTTGAAGTTCTTTCCACGCAAAAAGAATGTACCTTATGTAAGGGCTAGGTAGGTCTTATTCTGACATCAGAATATGCATACTATACCTTGTTAACACATTTTCTCTGCTATTTATTTACCACAATAATGTAACAGACGTTATTAAGTGAATTAATACCATGCACCCCAGCAGCCTTCAAAAGCTAAGAAATTAAGGCAAAATAAATTTCTATAGAAATAACATGTTTAGAAAATGTCATTGGCTGTAATACAACCATTCCTAACTGCATATGAGTTCAAATATTAACAAAATTGTAACAATTCTAGTAACAGCGAAAAAGTGGAAAGGTTCGGAATGTAAAGAAAATGGAAATACATTTTTATTTCGTAGGATATGCAAGTCGATAAAAATCATAATTAAAGAGGAAACTATTTTGCGAAATAGGTAAATTCAGCTATATCCAAATTAAATAGCACTTCAGCAAATGAAAAATTCCAACCTTTACTTAAAGAATGAAGTGAGGTTCTATATATATATATATATATATACCTAATAAAATAAAAATCCTGAATTTAAAATAAAGAAAATGCGAGTAACGGAACTCTTTTATTATTTTTTTACTGAAAACAATACCCAAAAACCTGTAAGAGTTGACTATTAATTTCTGGATAATATTTCATATGCAGGCCTGTGTTTTCTATCAAATGACGACTTTTTATTAGACGCAATTTGTACGACAAATTACTGCTTTTTGCGATAAAATGTAAGATTTTAATCCTTTTATTAGAGGTATAAGATGTTACACAAAATATATTATATATGTGCATAGCAACTTCAAATCAGAAGGGAAACTATATGATCTAGTGTAAGAAATTGTGGAATGGCCTAACTTTTCCTAATTGTGTAGGAATGTTCTTAAGCACAAGTTATTTAAATCTGCAATATGTACTAATTATCGAGTCGACAAATATAGTGTTCCATCTTATCTGTAGCTTTGCTTTTCCGTAACTAGTTTTTATTTATTTTATCACTATTTAGTTTCAGTTTTCCATAAAGATGTTGAATATCTTTTTCCATAAAGATATTCAATATGTGAAGGACATTTACAGTGCGGTCCATTTAAACCTGCAATTTCCCGTTAGGGGGCTGTCGGTTCTCTCCAGTAAATGCTCGCCGCACGACCCGCTAGAACGCAAGTAGGTTGGAAATGAACCGCATGTACTTAATCGAAAGCAAATTTTCATACTGTTTCACATTTATAAAAATCTGTGATTATATTTAAAAGCTTTTGTGAGCGTGTTTATGTTCAAAGTAGTTATGAATATTTTGTGCACTATGAATGTAAAACGTGTGTAATAAATAGTTGTAAATTAGTGACACCAATAAAATATTTTAATTTTTTATTGGCATTAGCTTGTATTAATCTTGTAACCATATTGACCTTATTTATGTAGAAATCCTTTACACCTTCTGTAAAAAGTTCATCAAATTACATTAGAAAACGCAGATTATAGCTCAGTTTCATATTGCCATGAAAAACACATTACAAACACTGTATTATTACTTTCATAGTGTCATTTCTGAATGCTTTACTTCTTTAGGGTAGGTTGAAAGAATTGGGCCAGAAAATGGTCTCATTATTTTTTCAAAAATACACGGGAAAAACAAATTGCTTACATAGGTAATGAACTATGAACTATGAATTGGTACTGGTAATGAACTTCAGTTGTTTCACTGATATTGAGTGACGATTTGGACCACTTTTTAAATAGGAAGCAATATATAAAGTTCACATTATAACTGCACTTTCTCGAAATACAATTGTTCTTATTTAGCTATTATAGATTTAAGCTAAGGGAGGTTCTAGAAGGACAACATATTAAAAAATTAGATTGTGAAAATGATGAATGCCCTTGTGAACATCAGCTGTCATATATAGGAAAGGGGACACACATAAATACCAACGTAATTGCTCTGTAGGTGCTGCACTCTGATGGAGGTCAAACCAGATGGTAAACACCATGGATCCTGGCCATTACAAGTCAATTTTTTGGTGGGGAAAGCTATACTTTACAATCTGAAGTGATTTTTATTATTTTTAAAGAGTAAAAAATGCTAAGAGTAAATACATCATGTTGTAGTATACATATCAGGCATCATTGCTATATATAATTTGCCTTTCTAACGCATTTCCGCATGTTCTGAGATTGGAATTTCGAAGTTTGTATCACTAATATGGAATACTAATAATCGCCCTCCAAAGATTACTCGCGATGCAGAAAACAATAAGACAAGTAAGAGAAATAAATGTGGACTTTTAAGAAAGCAGCATCGCGAATGTTTAATGGGAAAAAAAGGCACTCTTTAGGTTAGTAAAAAAGTCAGCAAGTTAGACTACTTAGCTAAAAATTGAGCCAAAAACAGCGATACTTCCTGAAGAGGAAGAATAATTACTTAGTACTCTCTTACAATGGAAAACAACTTCTTTAGACTAACAAGAAGTGACATGTGGACCATGGTATTCCAGTTATCAAAAAGAAACGATGCCAAATCATTTTTAGGTGAGAGGGTAGGAAGGATGCTCACTCACAGTCATTTCTTTCTGATTCGCCATTACAATTTTGATGTGCCTACACATTGTGTAGTATTACATAAGATCTTTATAGTTACCTTGATAGTAGCAGCCTAAAGCAAAATGACATCCCATATTTGTACCTCTTCTTCTACCTATTAACGATGCTGTAAATTCGCGATTATATAAATATCTTAATCTGATTAGATGTCACAGAGCTGAAATCCTTTTATTTATAAATGACCAGATAATTTTTAGTTAAAATAAATAAAATTCCCAGAAAAGCGTACGCAAATGAGAACAAATAATGTATAAATGAAATTTCGAATCACCTCAAATATTAAACCATCAGTTTTCAGGGATGTGATTCTGTAAATTCATAATAGTAATACAAATAAGAGAAATCGAACGAGTTCTATTTTTTAACCATTTCGAATGCAGAATATCTTTTAATGAGAGTTATGATATTGATATGTGAAAAATAAAAATATTTCAAACTATAAGAACTTTGACAATACGAGAAGTGCTAAAAAAATATTACATAAATGAAATGGCACCCTAAAAATGAAAATATACAGTCTCTTGAATTTTGAATGGGTCAAAAACCCAGGCCAGAAAGCTGAGAAAGAAATGTACAACAACGGTAGAGGTTTTGTGATCAAATTAACTAGCTTAAGAGGAAAGCCGTGCTTTGATTTAGTACGAACAAAAACAAATGTTAATTTATGTAATTTCCTCCTTTTGTTTGAACTTGAATGTAGAGTTCGATGGTCTACGCGCGTGACAGAAATGTCCGCTGCTACCGTTTTTACAATAGCATGGCGTCTATTGTATAATTGACAATACGTTTTTTGATCACTGCACAGTTCTTTCAGAACTCGATGTTGATACTGAACTCGCCGATTATTATGTTTATATTAACAGAATGCTTAACTCATATGAAAGGTTGTATATGTGATATGCAAAGAATAATGGTTTCGGATTTATGATCTTATAAATACACCTCATAAGTTTCATAGTATCTTTAGCACGTTAATGTTTTATTTTTATATGTACAGTCCGATTAAATATGCATTATAAATTTTCTGAAAACCTAAATTTTTTGTCAAATATGAAACAAAACGCTTTAGTGTGCTCTTTAAGAAAGTGTTCATTGTATCAAGTAAACACAAAATGATACACATCTACAAATAACGCAGGTACAACTACAAAATATCTGATAAAATAACTAAAACCCAATTTGATAGTAATATGTTGCAAAATACTATTAATACGTGTATTACGGCTTGGAAAATTATTAATTATATAATTAATGCTAATATAAAACCCTTTATCTTTGTAGTGAAAATTAACCGTGTCACAATGAAAAATTTACGGAAGCATTTTAATGTACCTTTTGAGATATTTAAAAAGTAATTTCAAGTTTAGGTTCTTTAAATGTTGACAGTGATACTAATTAACTCCATGTAATTTGGCGTGTATCCGAAATTTGATTTATGTGAAATTATAAAGAGGAAACTTAAATGTAAATCCAATGGGCCTGGTGACTTTAAGCTATGTTAATTATGAGGAATAATTGTTTCACAATCCAAATCATTGACATGTTTAATTAATTTGTCATTTCGTATCTGATATTTATCCAGAGCATTTAAAAGTGGCAACATAATTGTGTTTATTAAAAAACATAATACAAATTTTACAGATTTAACAAAGGAAGTTTTTTCTGTAACCTTTCTAAGATTTTCCAATATTGCACATTAGTAAAGTTAATTATTTTTCTATGTTTAACATTCTTATTTCAGTCAGACTTTCAAAGTCACCTAATATAGCAATTTATAGTTTTACAAAGTACTTTCGTCTCGTTTGGATAATAAACGATATCTTGTAGAAATCTTTTGCGATCTGAGGAAGGCATTAGACAATGTTAATCGTAGCCTGCTTCTAAACTTAGGAGTTATAGAATTCATAAAGTTGTTTTACGATGGTTTTCCTTTTACCTTATTTATTGAAAAAAGTACATAAAAGATGGAACAAATAAAGACAGGTATAAGAACATACAAATTGACTTCGATGCTCCTCTGTTAAATTTTTGACTGTATCGTTTATTCTCTGTTTTAAAATTTTCTGCACATATTTAAGAAATTATTGTATACAGGTAGTATATACGAATAAGTGTATTCTGAGATATTATTTTTTAAAGTATGATAAACAAAAAGATTTAACAAAATTTGTCCTCATTGAACGGTTTCAGAGGTAAAATTACATTTAATTTTAAAATGTTAACATATGTTTTTATATTGATTAGCTCCGAAAACTGATAAAATTGTAGTCAAAAGTACACGATGAAATCAAAACACAATCTAGAAAAAATGTAACATTTCCCTGGTTACAAGTAATGATTACTATTTTATGCTGTAAATTATCATTAATGATCTACACAATTTACAGTAAAACAAATATATAATTTGTTATTCGTTTAATGTAAAATAAACATTGGAGTGCAAGATCATTCTGCTACTTTATTTCTTTTAAATGTTGTTTTTAATGAACATTTATTTGAGTAATTTGTGTGGCTATCTTAATCAAATATTTGCAAACTAAATTTAGTAAAGCAAAATATTACAAGCTATGAGAAAATAATGGTTCATAATTTCTAGATTTTACTGACTTTTTCAGTTTAACATTTTCCCAAATTTTAAAAGAATATAGAAAGGAAAAGGAAAAACTAAGCTGTTCCTTTCTATAGTAACTTCAAGTCAATAATAGTATTTAAAGTCCATATTTACTGCTGAGGCATCACACTGAACACTGATGTTAATGAGATGAAATATAAATTGTGAAAGAATTTTTTTAAGGAAGGAAACGTTTCAGATCTAAGTTTAGGGTACCTACCCGGTATTTGCAATTTAGGAAAACCTGGAAAATACCTCGGGCAGGACAGTCCTGGCGAAATCGAAACCCAGATCTATCTGTCACGAGTCCGCTCCTTAATCACCTTGGCCACCCTTGGTGATTTCATGTCAGTAAACTGCAAGAAAGTGTAAGAAGTTGTTTATAGAGCTCACAGTCTAATTTGATTATAACATGCTTTATTTGAACATAAATAAATATGAATTTATTTCTTTCACAAATTGCAAAAGAAAAAAAAATTCAATAACAAAACGCAAAATGGTACTCTGAAAGCATTTTAAACGTTATTATTTTACGAAAACATGTTCTGAATGTCACTTTATTTAAATGTAATATTTTAAGTTGTAGAGTTTCTGTTAGCGAATCAAAATCCTTTGTCTTTTTTTATGCTCAAGACGAATCGAGACTTTGTTTGCGGTATCTCCTTTTGGGAATCTGTAGTCATATTGAACGTGTTAATGTTCAGAAGTGTGTCTCCAGATGTATGGAAGGTATCAATCTAATATCTGGTACAGTCCACTTTCTGCAGCTAGGGTTGGGTACTTTAAAATTATCAGTGTTAAAAAATAGTCACATTACTGATTTTTACGTAAACGTGAAGTATGCATCCATTTAATTAATGCAACTTATTATATCTGTAACCACACTTAAGAATTCGAATACTATTTCACGTAAAGGCTAATACTATCTATTGCGTTGTTTACATAACCTTGATCTGAGGAGGTAGGCATTCATAACAGAACTAGAGAAGTGAGTTGTTCAAGTTGCTATTGTATTGAGAGTTAGTTATCGCTTTAAATGTGTATTTTATTGTTTAATCATCTACTTAATAATATTATATACTAAGTTTTTCCCAGTTTTAATTTGAAAATATTTAATATTAGTCAATAAATGAATATTATGTAAATAATTATTACAAAAATTTAAAAACAGATATTTATATCATTATACAGCGTCAACTATATTAAACTTAATGAAAGATGATAAAATAAAAGAGTGAGCTTATTCATATCACTTGAAACACAGTGATTCTTAGGGTAGTTCCATTGAAAGGAGTATTTCAAAACAGGCCATTTTCTTTGTCGCCGTAAGATCATTCCAAATTGATAACATTAATAATGTAGTTTAGATAAACTGTTTACAATTTCAACAAAAAAATTTGTTTTTCTTGCCAATATTTCTTGGGAAAATTGTACCTGTTGCTGATTTTCAAAAATCGCTTTTAACTGCCGGAATAGCTTCTTCCGTTTTTTGAGATTTCGGTGTCCAATAAAATACTGTATTTCTATTTGATCTGTTTCTGGCATCTACTTTTATTCCTGTACAGGGGCTCAAGGCGTCCAGCATAAAGATCAACACACTACCATTGAACGAACTATTATATTATTTATAAAGACATTGAACATTCTAAAGCAGTTTTGCAATTTCTTGCAACTGATTTGGTGCCAGGAAGCTGATATTGGGTATAACTGTTGTTTTCCATTTGGTAGTTTTCCTTACCAAACAGTTGCTGCCGTTATTGAAAAGAAAGACACGATCTCTCTAGCATCGTAGTAATATTGATCACTTGCAGCCACGTCATCTTTCTTGACAATTCGAGCTGTTTTAAATAGTAAGGGGGATTGGTGATTTTATATGTTGGGTGGTTAATGAAGTTTATCTCCGCGTTGGTTGTGTTCTGTGGAGCGGTTTTAATATTAAGGGGTGTATTTCTGGTGTGTATGGGGATGCGGAGGTCTGTCGATGGCTGCTGCTCGTTGAATTGTCGTTCTCTCGGCTCCTAGCTCAGTTGGGTACTCCAATTCTATTATGATGAATTCTCAGAGTTCACTGGAGTGTTTTGTGACTCAAATATATACTCGGTAACAGGGAATATATGATTGAATTCTTTACTAACAGTTTATTCAAGTTCAAGATACCAGTCTATCAATACCCAACTGCTCGCCGTTGCTTAACCAATTCCTATTGCTTTGTTGTACTTGATATAATGTTCAGTACTTCTACTGTCTGCCTTACAGTTCTGTTTTGGTCTTTTCCTGCTCTCGATACTATAGCTATTTGCTGACAGTCTAACTCTGTTCCGGCTATTTTCTCACTTGCCCTATTCTTTGTTAATTTTGCATTTATCGTCACCCGTTATTCTCAAGTCTCAATTCCAATACTAACTCTTTACTACCTACTCTGCGCTTCACTATACTCCACTAATACCAGCATTGACCCTTTCACACACTCTCTCACGTTCCGGTCCTCAGACGTTCACTGTTCTCTCTTATGACTACACCCGCGCTAAAATTAAACTCTATCTTTTATTATTTACTCCATATTTACAAGTTCATTATTGGCAGTCTTGTTTACTCTATTGTTAAGTTGTTATCATTCGTTCATTCTAGTGGGATGGCCATTGGTTGAAATTATTTCCCCCCTTTTGACATTCACTTGTCCCACAGCCTGGGATTTCCTGGAAAGTAGCCCTGTCATATATTTCGACCTTGCCTTTGATAAAATTTGGAGATTTTCCATTCCAATTTCCCCTTCGCTATCCTAGGTCTAGGAACTAAGATACCGAGGTAAGGCACGTATACCATTATTCTGACTAGGCGGCAGAATTCTTTGGTTTGTGTCTTACCCTAACTGTAATAAAACACTTCGTCTTAATTTTGATATTTTAATTCGCTTTTGCAATTCTATTTCTTTCAAAGTGCGTTCCTTATGTTTGGTTCTAACAACCCTTTTATAGAATTTTCTCTAATTTGGCCCAACTAAAAGGGGTATTGTGTCTTCTGTCAGCGAATTTCCTTCCAAAATGTTCACATGGAAAGAACTCGTGACTTGAGCAAAGAAATCTTCATATTTTTGTTTTCCACTGTAACCTACGAGCCCCTATCATCCTTTCCCTTACGGCAAACAGTCCTAGAGAAATACATATACATAGCACTCTTTTTCTGAAGGTTTAACACAAGTGCATTTTTTCAGCACAAAACATGGAAATAAATACAATACCCTTTTGCAAAGTACCGTTACATACCAAAAATGCTTATGTACATGCTGGAGCAGTAATTAAAGGGGTGCGGGGGCGTAGTTGATCGCTGGGTTGATCGTGGTCTCGATGTCTCGGCCGGGCTGCTCACTGATGGTCGTTTGCTCCAATTCTGTTGAATTTTATCTCAGGGTCCACCGGAGTGTTTCGGGATCAGTATAGATCCACGGGAACGAGAAATGTGTTGCCCAAAAATACACAAGGTTGACTTGTTTAAAATATTTTATTCACATGTAAAGTACTTCCTAACCGTTCGCCGCTGACTTCGCTACTCTCTTAGACTGGCTTCCTGAGTGAATATCTGGATGTCTGAATGTCCCTCTGAATCTATGAATGTGTGAGTGTAAATCTGTGAATGTATCTTTACTGAATGTCTAAATGTGAATCTATGAATGTGTGAGTGTCTATCTTCTGCGAGTGTCCCTCTGAATGCGTCTCTACCGAATGCGTGAATTTTTCTCCCGAGTGCCCATCTTCTGCGAGTGTCCCTCTGAATGCATGAATGTGTCTCTACCGAATGCGTGGAATTTGTCTCCCGAGTGCCTGATTGTGCGGGAGACTATGAATGTCTGACTTCTGCGAGTGTGAATGTGCCTCTACCGAATGCGTGAATGCCCTCTGACTTTGTTAAATACTGTCCCGTTACGGCCACATGTTTCTCTTATTGTCAACTCCTAAGTATTTCCCGGGTAGAAGGTTCGTGACCTAACAAAAGATAGTTTACCCTTTCTTCAGCCTTGTCTAAGGAGCGGTCAGAGAGTGGAGAGGCGTCAGGTATACATTCTCTTTCTAACATGTTTTACACAAAATGTATACAAAACCCTTTTGTGAGTTACAAGTAACAAATTATTTTTGTTATACCTATCTCAAAATGATTTTCTTATACATATACATAACAATTATTCTTCTCAAATATAATGCCTTTATAAATATCACTCTGCAGCCTTTTAATTAAATTAATAAAGGCAGCCTTATTTCCGGCTTCAAATGCCCCTGTAATCAGATTTTGTTGTGGTAACACAACAAAATATGGTTACATAGTCCCGTGAGATTATTACTATCTCGTTATTGCAGAGTGATATTCTTATTATTCTTAATACTATAATTACACACTTGAATCGAATTGATTTTCTATCTGTGACATATATTTGCACTCCGAGCCTATTGTTCATTGTTTTTATTGTTCTTGGCTCTGATATTAGTGTTATTTTGCTTTTATGAGTTATACATTTAACTTTTAGCTACTCTTTGACATATAAAATTTTAAAATATTTTTTTTTTAAATGTTTATGGTATTGTCTCTTTAGCTGATACGCTTTGCATCTTATCTTTTACTTTTGCACATCTGTCTGCACTAAGCATGGTTAACTGCACTTTTTTTATTTATTTGTTTATTTATTTTTTTTTCACTGCACTTCACTTAATACATTTATTCGCGTATCAACGCCATTACTATACCATATATATATATATATATATATATATATATATATATATATATATATATATATATATATTTTATGAATTATACTCTAGCATGCGAATGTTTATTATTTACAATACCCCGAGTGTTTCTGCAAGTTAGCTTCCTTATAATCTATTCTTATATTATGTAAATTATCTTATTCAATTACTGATGCTAATTACAGTCTGAATATCGAAATTTTTGGTTGTTACTCAAATAAACAAGTCTATATCCTAGCTAATTTATTCATTGACTTTTGAAATTAATCCTTAAAAGTATTACATCACATATATTACATGAAATTTGTTACAATTACAGTTTATTCAAATGCATTTAACCCAATAGCTACACCTACATCATACCTAATTTAACGAAATTATTCATGACGGTCTGTTCTTCGATTATTATTTTTACCAAAACATTTCAATAGCACAATCATATTGTTAAATTTTATTTTTGAATCATAACTTTATTAATTGACAACCAGGTAACTTGTAGTACGTAAAGAAATTATATTTGCAATCCGTTGGTAACTTTATATTTCAATAAAATACACATTGATGGACATTATATAGCCTTGCATTTTCTAATTGATTTTAGCTACATCACTTATTAATCATAGTCATATTTTTTTATAAACTTCCAATTTGCTATCTAACATTATTTTTAATCAATCATCCATTATAAACCTTATAAGACACTTCATAATATTACAGGTAACATATAGGTGATTCTATTCGTATATCTATATGGGAGAATCTTCGATCCCATTTCACAGTGCAATTCACTACAGATTTTAACTACATTACTATTCATTAGATATCTTGGATCGTTTTATGAAGCTACCTTAGGTAAACAATACATTACACGAGAATTATTATTCATCGACGACTTCGTTATTTTCTTTATCTGCTTAATTCATTAATGCATTTTCTTCCCTTATTACCATTATTTATTATCTATTTTTCATCTTTCTCATTTCACTTTATTTCACTTCATTATTTGCCCTCTACTTTTAACCGCAGCATCATAATTAATATATTTCTTCTCGTTACTTGATTCACTTTACTTTCTATTACCCCTATCTGCTTCCTTATTGAACGTCACCAAGATATATAATTTTAGCTTCTTATCCGATTATCTTTCTTTAGCATGCTTCTGCTTATTCGATTATTTTTTTGAACCCTATAATTTCAATTATTTACTTTCCTATAAGTTTCCCTCTGTAATGTTACTAATGTCTTATTAAGCTTCCACTTTATATTGGATTCCCTTTGGCCTGACTTGATTTATCTTATTTCGATACTCTCTTAATTCGCCATTATTATAATATACCTAATTCCCTATGTGAGGTTACTAATATGTTTTATTAAGCCTTCATCTTATTTTGAATTTTCTTCCACTTGATTGCAATTATTTTATTTCTTTGCCCTTATAATTCACAATTACCTATTTTCCTGTATGATTTCTTAACGTTAATATTTTATTTCCTGAAACTTACGCACCTTGCAATATTTATTTTTTTTTGACATGGTTACAATTACTTTATTTCTTCACTCATTTAATTTATAATTATTGATCTTTATATCTGGTTGCTTGGAGTTATTAACTTATTTCATTTTCGTCACATGTTTTCCTTTTGTACTGAATTTCCTTTGAGATTTTTGTAATTATTTAATTCTGTCCTGACACTATTCGTTTTCCATAATTTATTTTCCTACTAATGCATGTGTCCTATAACTAACCTGCTTGCTTGTTTCTATCCCTAATACTTTTCGTATTACAATATTTTTACATTATTTAACTATAAAATTGTATTAACTTTCCTATCCTATCTATCTTATGTTTACATTTATTTACATTCTCAACCTTATATCAATCAGTTTATTCATCCTATTTTCTTTTTGCATTCTTGTATTGATTTCTCTCTGGCATCCGAGTTGAACGTTAATAGTCCATGGGGGTCTCCATTCGCGTGGCTCGGTCCTGAGTTCAGCTATTTGTTCTTTCGCGAATTTTGAAGGATTCTGAACACTTGCATTTATGCAATTTATTTCGACTTGGGGTTTCGCAATTTTTGCCTCAAAATATTTACCTAAATATTTCTGAATCAAAGAGACTTGTGCCCCTGTCCCGTGATGTCTTTGGATCGAATCCTGATCACTAATTTGTTTTCCTTCTACTTTGTCTGGACTCATTACCTGCTCCCGGTTTATGCCTATCTCGAGTATTTGATTTTGTTCTCCTATTTCTATGCCTGTTTCCTCATTACTTATCGTTTTCCCCTCTAGTTCTAGTTGACTATTATTTATTTCCCCTAGGTTCTCGCTATCATCTTTCTCGATCTCTATTTGCTGCCTATCATTGCTAAGTTCCCCCGAATTTTCCTCTAATTTCCTTTCTATATCTGTGTTAGGCTTTAAGTTTAATTCCTGGTTCTGTTCATGGATACTAGCGTGCTCAATTTGCATGTCTTGGGTTAAACTATTGCTAACTACGCCACTGGTTTCCATCTGAGACTGCTTTATTCCGCTATTTTCATTTTCTTTTATTTTATCTGTGGTTGCCTGGACTTTCTTTAACCTATCAATAAGTTCTACCTGAGAGTTCTGAAATCCCTTTTTAATTTCTGCATGGTAGTTCTGAAATTCCTTTTTAAGTTCTGTCTGGCTTTTCTCTAACCTAACGTTAAGTTCTGCCTGGGAGTTTTAAATTTTTTAAGTTCTGCCTGGGCGTTTTGAAAATCTGCCTGGAACAACTTCAACTGATTCATTAATATTTCGAACTTGTCCTCGCTAATATCGTTATTCCCCTCTTTTTGACTAGCCTTTGTAGCTTGGTTTGCTTCCCCATTCTGACTATTCTCTAATTCTATTCTATTTTCCTCCATAACTATTTCTTCCTCTATTCTATTCTGTTTTACCATCTTTTCTTATAGTTCTCTGTGTTCACTATTAAACTCTCTACTTAACATTTTATTCCCTACTGTAATATTTTCAGTATGTTGCTGCTTACTACTTAAAATCTATCACACAATGTCTAATACAACTTTCTAACTAAATTAAATAATTATTTCAGTCTTTTATTTCTACCTTTATTCTCTGCTCTCCCAATAGTCGGCGGAATGTTGTTCGTGTAGTGGCTCCTCAGTCGAAGTTCTCGCAATGATGTCCAGTTACCAGTTCCGTCGTATCTGCTCGTAAACCTTGTGTTTACGGTCGGTCTCTCTGCGATGTCGGCCGGCTATCCACTTGGGCTGCTCGATGTAGCTCTTCATGATGTCCACTATTCTCCTACGGTTGTGTAGCAAGCAAAACTTTCTGGTTCCTTCTTGGTGTCGTCTGCGGCTGCTGGGCTGATGTCGTCCGCTTCTGCTGGGCTGTTGTCCGCTTCTCGTCTCCGTCTACGAGCCTCCACGTTGGGATGCCATCTGGAGCAGGAATTGGGTGCTCGGGGGATGTAGTTGATCGCTGAGCTGATCGTGGTTTCGAAGTCTCGGCCGGGCTGCTCACTGATGGTCGTTTGCTCCAATTCTGTTGAATTTTATCTCAGGGTCCACCGGAGTGTTTCGGGATCAGTATAGATCCACGGGAACGAGAAATGTGTTGCCCAAAAATACACAAGGTTGACTTGTTTAAAATATTTTATTCACATGTAAAGTACTTCCTAACCGTTCGCCGCTGACTTCGCTACTCTCTTAGGCTGGCTTCCTGAGTGAATATCTGGATGTCTGAATGTCCCTCTGAATCTATGAATGTGTGAGTGTAAATCTGTGAATGTATCTTTACTGAATGTCTAAATGTGAATCTATGAATGTGTGAGTGTCTATCTTCTGCGAGTGTCCCTCTGAATGCGTCTCTACCGAATGCGTGAATTTTTCTCCCGAGTGCCCATCTTCTGCGAGTGTCCCTCTGAATGCATGAATGTGTGTCTACCGAATGCGTGAAATTTGTCTCCCGAGTGCCTGATTGTGCGAGAGACTATGAATGTCTGACTTCTGCGAGTGTGAATATGCCTCTACCGAATGCGTGAATGCCCTCTGACTTTGTTAAATACTGTCCCGTTACGGCCACATGTTTCTCTTATTGTCAACTCCTAAGTATTTCCCGGGTAGAAGGTTCGTGACCTAACAAAAGATAGTTTACCCTTTCTTCAGCCTTGTCTAAGGAGCGGTCAGAGAGTGGAGAGGCGTCAGGTATACATTCTCTTTCTAACATGTTTTACACAAAATGTATACAAAACCCTTTTGTAAGTTACAAATTATTTTTGTTATACCTATCTCAAAATGATTTTCTTATACATATACATAACAATTATTCTTCTCAAATATAATGCCTTTATAAATATCACTCTGCAGCCTTTTAATTAAATTAATAAAGGCAGCCTTATTTCCGGCTTCAATGCTTGTCTCAAATCAGCTACCCATATAAGAAATAAATGTCAACACCTAATAATCATAGTTTTGAATCATCAAATTATATACATAATAAATATCCATATCAGCTCATTACTCTGATAAATGTAACTCCACTTCCCCACATTTTGTGCCTTGCAATTATTACTACCATCAACTTATTAAAATAATAAGGTTGCGTAGAATTACGGCTGCATATAACAGTCGTCATGTTCGGCCAAATCTTCCTCCAGCATTCTCCTAATACGTTCTTGCTTTTATGGCGTCTTGGTACAAACTGAGAAGCACAGAATATTACGCTATTGGGTAGGTGGGATGTTGTCAGCACCCTAGCACCTAACATCTTTTATTGCAATATTTGGAATACTTTAAAACAGCGCCATCTCAACAATGTGTATCCCTTAAATCGAAGGCAATAAGCCGTTCAGGAGTGTGTAAACATCAAGAAAATTTTAACATTGGAATGTTGTGAGCCCGCACATTCTGAGTTAATAAATCTTTTTTTTTTATAGGCAAAATAGCCAATATGTTGTCATTGATCTCTTGAATCCACACATTATGATGAACTGAAATGTTAATTATTGCATCGTAACTTTTAGGGGGAGTACAATATTTTATATTAATAAGTTTTCTCTTGTGAGAGGAACTGTGGCGACTGAACTACAATCAAAAGAATGAGTGCTGTCTGGCAAGCAGCGTCAATTCTTCTTACCCATGGTTGGTCTTGGCGTCTACAGTTTACACAATGTGACCCACATTTTTTGATACAAAATGACCGAGAACGATTTTTTAGTTTGTCATTATATCCTAATTTATTTTGCCGTTAAAAATAGATTCTGGCTGTGGGTATTCATGAGAGATTTCAGCATGTATATGAAGAAAGTGTGTGCCTTTGTTGCTAGCAGCGTTAGGTTTGTTGTGGTTAATTTTGTTTATTTACGGACGCTCTTTAGCATCTGAGGTCATAAGCGTCCCATTCAATTCATGGCGTGAAAAGGTCGATAAATTTTGCTCACTCTTCTTTCAGGCTTGAGGTTCTTTTACGTGCCGAGATTACACGGGACCCACTGGTCTACGAGGCAAGTATGATTACCACTAGGCCTCCAGGATCGACGCATTAAAAGATGGGTCAATTATTCTGAAGACTGGAATATGAGCTTACAAGACGCGGCTCATAGCGCTCACCCTGCGAACGTTTGAGCACCTTTTTCTGTTATAGAGAGCTGCGTATTTTGTTTCCAACTTATGGTACCTGTTCAAGCTTCGTCACATTGCGGGACATATTTCCTGGCAGATTAATCATTCTGCAGTTTGGCAATGTTCAGGTTCATCTCATAACTTCTCGAAGTATGTTTGAAACAATTAAATGGGGAAGTATTTGTTACCCCTTTTATAGACCATATATAACACGCTCCGATTAGCATCTCTTGTTTTTTGAAGAACCAAATGTGTCGTCCATGTTGTATTGAGGAAGAACAAAGCGGTTCGCAAAGCAATACGTCAGCGTCTTTGCAATACAAGCATATAGTTTGAAATAATTTTTTGATTTTCAATAATGTTAATTTTATTTATACATAATGATAATGGTAAGGCGCTTGTAATTATTCTATCTATGCTGAAGAACATTTACTATTTGTCTGCTATAGCAACTAGTGAACTCTAACAAGGAAAACGTTAATCAGAGAGTGTTAAGTATATATATCGGCAGTATTTAATACTAGCGGTCAACTGTAATGTTTTCAAGAGTTGCGACACACGTTAAAGACCGTTATTGACAATCCTTACACCTTTTCTTGTAAAAACGTTTAACTGGAATCAAAAGCGGATGATGCCAGCCAGATGCACAGCTGAGATTGTAGTGGATTACACTACTTATGGACATTGAATTTCTCAACATTCTTAATTCAGATTTAATTAATTATATGTACAACCGAAATTGGAACGTATTCTACAGATGCACTGGACTGTATTCCCCGAATATAAGAGTAGAGTGAACTTTAACAATTACATTAGTGTGAGTGATTTTTGATTTTTTTATTTAAGGACGCTTTTTAACATCTCAGTTCATCAGCGTCCCATTCAATTTAGTGCGTAAAACGGACGATAAATTTTGTTCAAAGGTCTCTTCTTTCAGGCTTGAGGTTCTTTTACCTGCCGTAAATCTACGACATTGGACCCACGGCTTTACTTCCCTTCCGAAGGAAGCCATACTTAGGATTTTTACATGTGTGAGAAATGGCTGGACAAATGTAAGTTCTGACTAATTTCCTTGATAGTGACCAAGAACTAGCAGCAAAACTATTTGGCCCATGGCTTGTTGGTGTCTATGTGGAGATTTAACAAGAAGCGGTTCTTTTCTTCCTGCTCTGGAATCTTCAGTTACTGCGTTGCGATATGAAGGAAATTATAGAGAACTGTTTAGCAATGTTCGACTTTGAAAATAAAATTTTGTTTGACGGCCATTCTCCATAATATCTATAGCTGTAAACGTTCCATAATTCATTAAATTAATCCTGATACCACTAAGAAGCTTAAGAATGCATAGATATATGCTTTAAATATGTCAAAAATGCATAAATAATATGAAATCCTTGAAAAAAACATGGTTTATTCATACTAATTTTGGTCAAAATAAGGTTAAAACACCAGACACAAAGCTTAAGAGACCGTTTAGATGTGAGTAGGTTGTTAAGATTCACTAAGAATCGAGAAAAAGAGGAAGAAAGAAAAACACTAGAAGCGAAATTTTTAAAAAGGGAAAATGATTGGATTGATACCATCAACGAATAAATGACAGAGACAGCAGTTATGATTCAGAATATAAAACTGTGGGAAAGGAAGCTGAGGTCACAGTATGGAAGCTGTAAAATAATTATAATATATATATACACGATTAACTGCTTTATGACTATCTTTAACATTTTGTGTTAATTTATTATCTAAGGCGCTCTATCCTGCCGGTATTAAAGAGGAAACGCGGATCATAAAGTCGGTTTTGGTGGCCTATGGTAGCCATGCTTGCTTCGTAGACCCAAGGTCGCGAGCTCAAATCCAGCCATGATCGTTAGATTTTAGGGCGTAAAATTCTAATTATGACTTCCTTCGGAAGAAGTAGAGCCGTTGGTTCCGTATCGTAGATTTAAGGCACGTAAAAGAACATCAATTCTGAAGTAAGGGGCCTCTGAGAAAAATTTATCGGCCGTTTTACGCCCTGAATGAATAGTACGCTAATGGCCAAATATATTAAAAATGTTCTTAAATAGACCAGTAAATAAAATAAGGGATCATTGTGCCCACCAATGTTGATAGTTCTTTATAGACTTCTGTAGAACTGAGTTGGTAAACGAAAATAATGAATACAACAAGGTGCAAATAAACTAGAAAAATGACTTATAAAGGAAAAATAATAGCAGCATTTGAAAAATAATTGACATTGTTTAATAATATAATATACCTCGTAGCTAAACTTGTCCCTTAAAATCTATCATAGTTGCACAGCGAATGTATTAATGTTATCTTTAGCTGTTAAACAAAATGCTAACTTGTCTTAATCACGAATATGTTCATCATCAACGGTTCTCAAACTTCTTTAACCACGATATTATTTAAATTTGTTGTATAAAGCTATAAATAAATTAATAAATATTTTTTCAATATTTGAATTTTATTGTAGCGTATACTTATACAATAGTAATGCTCATAACAACAACATTACACTCAAAAGATAAATATATAGGCAAATATAAAGTATATTATAATAACTAACAATAATTTATGACACAACACAGCTGGTTAATTTTAAATCCTTAATGAGAGGTATAATGCTGCATTTTGATTACAAGCCATGTATCGGTCTTTATAGTAATCATTTGTATTCTAATTCTATGTTTTCCAAATGTTTTCTTTACTATTTTTATATAAATAGTATACACATTATTAATTTTTCACACAAGTAAATTATTGTAAATGACATCAATACTTTCATGGCCTTCTTTGATAGTCTGGAAAATCTGCGGCTCGCCTGTCTCAGACAGTTCACTATTTGCAAGGAAATTGTGACGGTGCATATGAATGTTGTGTCTGGTCCACTATTTCAGCTTATTTATTCGAAAGCTCCCTCCGATACAAATAGTAGTTTTAGATTTGATTCTAATTTACTTTATCTCAATGGATACTTACCATGAATTTGTATCATGTTTCGTTTTCTCGTAATTTTTGGTTTGTTTCTATACATTCAGAATTAAATGTCGATATTGATACTCTAATGCTTCGTGGATCCTCAGGAAAGGGGCTCCGGGGGTACGTGGACTATAGTTTTAGAACCGCTGTTCTACAGCATTTAAAGCATATAGGAGCAAAGGCCACAAAGGTCATTAGTGCAAATCTGCGGATATGTATTCCATCCATTCACATAGATCGTTTTTTAATACTTATAAGAATTATTTAAAATTTGTTCGTCAAAACTATACACCAAACACATAGCAGAATTCTTGCTAAGCGAGTGGATATTATTTTGAGGTGAATAAGCAATTTTAGTTATTTTAAATATGATTCATATCTTTTCAAACACAACAATAGAAATTAAAGAATGTAATATTTCTACCTTCTGTCTCTTGATAAATTGTCATCAACTTGGAAAAAAAATTATTTGGAATTATTGAACTTTAAAAAGCTAGTACATTATTTGGTTATGTAGTAATTGGTAGATTATATGACAGATAACAATATTACAGAGATTAGGCTTTTTAAATGTTGATATATTTTGTTCTTTTACATAGAAAATCTAAAATTACTCGCTCTAAAACCTCTTAATAAAGTGTTTATTTCTTTGGAAAAAAATAAATAAATAAAATAAATAAAAATAACATAGATTAAAATTTGCATTGAAAATGAAAGAATAGATCAACTAACTTACTTTAATGATCTTGGATGGCAAGTTAGAAATTTAAATAAGATTAAATATCAAGACTTCCAAGACTTAACCAGTAAAAAGGACATTAAAGAGGAAAACAATAACTATAAGCGCATATTTATATGAATGTGAAAACAGCATAATGAGTGAAGCTGACAAAGACAACAATCTGCAGAAATGAGTTTTTGAAGAAAATTTGCAAAGATTCGATTAGTAAATGAGCTACAAATACACATTTTTATTTAAAATCTTAAGGATACTAGAAAAATGGCGTGAAAGTTGTCTACAAATGGAGGAAAGTAAACTTACAAAATATATGTGAATGTTTAAGCCAAAATGAACTATAGCCGTGGAACTTTTAAGGAAAACACTGAACGAATCACTAATTTTGAAACAGCTATCACCATGCCTAATGCGTGAAGAATAAAAAAGTAATTAACAGTTAGAAAATTGTAACGGAAATATCTCGGCAATCTTGAATAATAAAAAAAAAAAAAATCATTTATTTCAAACGGACGGGAGGAAGTTAAACTTGAATTTATTTATAGAGAGTTAATCGAATGCGCCCAATGTGATATAAAGTGTATGATTTTTTAAAATTAAAAAATTCATTGGCCAAGGAATAAGCAACGGAAACGAAAATATCAAACAAGAAGTTAAACAGAGATATTTTTTACTGTCAGCACTTTTTAATTTGTATATGAAGGACGCCATTAACATTTGGATGAAAACAAAACTGAAGGAATAAGTATTGGAAATCCAGAAATAAAACAATATCACGTACAGACCATCAGGTGCTTGGAGTGATTTGGAAGACAAATTACAGAACGTCGTTTATGAATTAGAGAAGGTACTTAAAATAAACTTTGAATAGAGGCATCTTATTTCAAGCTTTATGTGCCGTAAATCTACGACACAGGACCAACAACATTATTTCCCTTACGAAAGAAGCCATCCATAGGATTTTACGCCCTAAAAATATCAATCTATCCTATCCGGGTTTGAACTCACGAACTTGGGTCTATGAGGGAAATATAGTAACCATTAAACCACCAGGACCAGCCTTTCACATCCGAAGTACATATTATTTAGTATAATGAGGTAGTTCATAGAGTGAAATGCGGAAGATCCCCAATTTTAATGTGTTAACTCAGAAGAAGCAGAGAGCAAACTTCTTAAAATATTTTATATTGGTTTTTGTATTTAAGACTTAACATTTTTATTAAAAACATTTAACATGGATGTAAAAAGCGAAATAGCCGTCTCATTTATAAACAAATGTTTGAATAATCAGAGCCGGCATCTTCCCCTCATCATAGGGAGAGAAGGGGTCGGGCAGGAGCAGCAATGGGGGATTATTGAAATCCGTCGTGCATCAGCCTAAGGCCTATAGTGCTACCCTTTTATCTTATATAGCAGTATTTGTAACAAGCTCTAGAACCTTCTCTTCTATAGAGCAACCTTCCATACAACCCAGTGGTGAAGCTTCAAAGAGCTGAAAGCTCTCTTCAAGATCTCACAGTTTTCAAAAGTAGTAGTTTTTTTTTTTGAGTAGTGTTTAACCCCGTTTTTACTACTGAGGCACCACAGGCGGTGGGCACTGATGATACATGAATTGAAATGATCAATTGGGAAAGGATTTTTTTAAGGAAGGAAGCGTTCCAGGCCTAAGTTTAGGGTACCTCCCCGGCATTTGCCAGTTATGAGAACTGAGGAAAACTTGGGAAAACCCTCAGTCAGGGAGGACGATACTAGCGGGGTTCGAACCCCAGACCTCCCGCTCACGAGTCCGCACCTTTACGACCTCTGCCACCCGTGGCGGTAAAAGTAGAGGGAACCCAGAAGAGCTAAGCTGGGGCTTTTGACGAGAAATTTGCTAGAGTTTGATAAGGTTATGCACGCAACTTTTTCTGTAATTTTTCCATGGTTCATGCTTTGACTCCGAATTTTGCAAACGTTCTTCAAATTTCATCGGTAAATTCAAGTCAAATTAATCCGCTCCTTTCTTGGCGAGCTTATCAGTTTCTTCATTCTTTTCTACACCCTGATGACCTGATACTCATGATTATTCTACAGAGTTATCCTGTGACCATGTGAGTAGGACTTGCAGACTCTCCCATGCTAAGTAAGATTTAAACTAGTAGGAGTCAAGTACTTTAATAGCAGGTTAACTTTCTTAGAGAATAAGAATACTTTTTTATAACCTACATCAATTTACCGTTGAGTAAAGTCAAGATCACAAACATTTCTTCTCAAAAAACAAGACAGTATATTTCAAGACTTAAATTAAATTTATCTAACCTAGCTCCTGACTGGATTTTGACACTTGAGCTCTCTATGACCAAATAAGATAGCTCTGGACTGTTCATTTTCTGCCCTTCTGACAATTCTCTTGGAACACGAAATGAATTTTGAGAGATGTATCAAAACAGTATTGTGTTGTCATGCCAAGTTTAGTTTCCTATACTGAATTCTTTTAACACGAAATCTTCAATGAGAGAGTGCCCAGTACCACAAATCTTCCAATTGTCTGTAAGAATTGTCAATTAGATGCAAATCTAGCTTCACTTTAGGAAATTTCTCCAGCGGTGGTAGATAAGCAGAATTTTGGTGCATCTGCAGGAGTATTTCTAAAGGCTTCCGTAATGCATAAGCAGGTAAGCTTCTATAAACTAGCTAATTATCTTGCTGTTGTAGTGCCTTCAACTATTAAACTAGAGCCTCGTAGGGTATCTGTGGGCTAATATCTGCTACATATTGTGGTAAATTGCCTCTTTAGACAAATAATATTAACTGTTATTCAGATTATTGAAGAATTAAACAGAGCAGGGAAAATGTATGCTTAAATTCATTATGGTGAGATAAGACTTCATGGAAATATACAGAAAACACATTGAAGAGGTTTTAATTGACTCTATTCTCAGTTAAAATGTTAAACGCGGATTATAAATGGAAAACATAAAAAGAATGCTGACACTGGGAATATATTATTTAAAATGAAGTGACAAAATGTTAGTGCTTGACTATGTAATTAGAAGAATGAGTGAAGAAGTAAATCTGTTGGATAGTTTAAAGAATAAAAAGTGAAATGATTTGGACATGGAGAATGGAAGATGAAAGATGGACAACAAATGTTTATATTTATTGTTTTTTAAAAAAATACCCGAGGAAAACAAAGGATAGACCGAATAAAACACGGACATAATGAATGATATTATGCATAAAAATTGTTTAAGATTCAGTGGGAGTAATTAAAAAGTTCCGAATCATAGTTTCCCCGGTCGGCGTTAACCCCCCCCCCCCCGTTTCCGTCGGGATTTTCTTGCGTAGACTCGCAACGTCCAAGTGCTTCATCATTTTAAAACTTAGGTACAAATATTAAGGAACAGAATTTAACACCCTCCTTACAGCAGGTACTGCTAATATTATCCATTTTCCTTGACAGGCAATCCATATTTTCTTAGGAAATTATCACAGAAAAGCACCTTTTCCTTAATCACTAAAGGACGTAATTTCCTTTTGAATGGTTATTTTAAGTTACTACAGTGTGTGACTATTGTTGAATATACTCTTTATTTTTCATTGTCCACTAAGATAAAAGTCACAAACCGTAAGATCTGGGTAAGAGGACGGCTTTAGTGAAAGCTTTTTTTTCATCAAGCTTGTCTTCTGTGAGCTCATGGCGTCTGTTTATTTTTTCCCGGTTAGTCACGGAACTTCTATAAGTACTAACTTCAATATTTTTCGTTGGAACCGGACTTCTGGAAATTTTGCGCCTAAGTGCTTGTCTTGTTCTTTCACACGACTTTCTGTGCCTGTTGCATGCCTTGAAGATAAAGATGAAGATAACGCAGTGCATAATATCTAAACATTGCACAGCACTGCCGCACTATTTAATGGACTCACTCTCGACTGCACAGCACAACTATCCGACTGTCGAAATTCCGCTCGTAACTGACTGGAAGAGAGAATGGCTCCGCTTTACGTTCATCTTCCTCTATAGCTGGTCGCAACTTGGTATGTAAACCACTCTACCAGTGTTGCAGGGCGAAACAAATATCTGAATAAGTAGTTCATATAAAATGCCTTTCCGTTTAGGTATTACTTATTAACTGATCGTCAGCAAATAAATGAACATTCTAACCCATATTTCACAAACTTTTTCCTTCGACAAAATATGTCGTTAATACATAGATGAAATATGCTCTTGTCTTACGTAAGAGCTTACAACACGGAACTCATTCGTTTATCTTGTTTTTATTTATGTATGAATCATGATTAAACGAAAAGATACAATGTGTTCAACAATAAAGCACTTCTTACTTTATCCTGTGCAGATATAATTTATAAAGTGTATGCATTTTTCTATATTCTATGCGTTTTCCATAGTTTGATTTACTGTTAACCCATCACTACTACAAGACATTCCTTTATTAATTTCCATTTGCCTTTCTATTAATAATATTTCTGCAAAGTCTCCATTGTTTCAATAATTAGCTTTAGATATAGTTTATAAGCATTCTTAAGCATGTACTTGATTAAAAATCGGCTTTATTTACGTGGATTTTCGTTTAAAGTATATTTTTTGTGACCAGTGTATGTTTAATATATATGATAATCGTGTTTAGGCTTGTTCGTTCCATATGTTAATGATTTTATGTTTACTTTTATTTCTTACAGGCACTTTTATGTATTTTTACTTCTTTCCTTTAAAGTTTTGCTTTTTTAAAATATTTAAATTTTATTTAATAATTGTACGGCAATATTGGCAAAGTTTGTCTTAAATATTATCTATAAGTGGCTATAATTACTCTAATTTAATGCTTAATTATTTGATAATCCAAAATATTGCCGTCCGTGAACTTCTGTTTAATCTCTAATATTAATCTACACTTCTTACTTCCTTTTTATATTGTTCCTCTATATGTACGGCATTCTATTATGTTCATAAGCGTTTTGAGGAGCAAACATTCAAAACTTGACAAAAAGGTTATAGTTTCAAAACGATACACAATATATAGTTAATCTAAATTTGGAATTGAAAAGTAAACATATTCAAACACCTACATCTTTTAAAAAATGAAATATTCTATTTAAAATATATTAATTACATTTTTATTTTGAATATGTGAAACTTTGAATGGTAACATAACGTGTATTGTTTTTAATTCCCGCAACTAATTTTTATTGAAGAGGCAAAGTTACAATGAACAATATTGTCATTTTCAGCACAACAATTACATACTTTTGTAATTGCGATTGATTCATTTATGGACGCTCTTTAAATGTGCTATCATTAGATTACTCTTGTTTATTTTCATGCAAGTCAAGAATTGGATGCTTGTCTGAACACTTGTAATAGTTGAAGGGGCGGCAGGAAAAGGTGCTAAATGACAATATAGCACAAAGTTAGATTTCAATTTAGAAAAGTGCTTTATGAATTTTGCAAGATCTGTTGGTGAAAGCATGTACTAGAAGTTGACGTTATAATGTTGAGAAGTTTACATTATTTGCAGAAGATGCTCTCATCAGAGCGATGACTGACAGCATGAGCGTATCACCTGTTTCAAAACTTCTTATACACCCCAAAATGTTTAAAATAATTGGCAGATTGTTTATGAGTGGAAAAGGATAAAGTAGAAGAAGCTTAAGGTTTCTGGTAAAGCATACAAAAATTAAAAGGGATATGCATTTCCAGTCAAAGAGTCTCCAAATATAGTTAGTATTATAAGGTGCTATCCACGTTGACTTTCCTTCCATTGCTTTTGGATTTTCAGATAAAACAATGTCATTATTTTGAATGATGGAATTATTATCTCAAGATTATCAGCTGGTCTATAAATCACTGTCTGCTGCTTGGAAGTTGTTCAGACCGGTGCATTATTTAGTTTGGTTAATAATGTAACTTGGAAAATTTTTCAAATAGTGTAAATGTAGCATTATCATATTTATTCTTGACATCATTTGTCACAGAGCGTTTATATATTTCTTTGATCTTGGATAATATATATTGCAAATCGTCTTTATCTTTTCTTTGCTTAAATTCGAGAACAAACTAAAGAAGTCCTTGTTTGATATTTTTTGATATATGAATGGTAAAATGGTATTGTTAACATAAATATAAATGTGTTACTAAAATGAGCTCTTCACAGTTTCATTTTACGCTCATATATCGGGTGTAAAAGGTCCTATAAGAAAATAACTCCTTTTACAAGTTATTCCCTCACAAAATGTGTAATAGCATTTAACAGCATTTCTAAAGTACTCAAAACCTAACTATGAATGCACTTTAAAGCTACTGCGAAAAACTAAAATCATAAAGGGTGGGGATAGAGGAAAGGATTCATATATTAAATGTTTTTTTTTTTTATTTTTCAGCAATATTGAGATTTTGTTAGTTAGTATATTTTGATGTTGACTGCATCAATTAATGAAAATTTAATCGTTGTTTGATATAAGTCCACTATTATTAATATTACTTATGTAGTTTTCAAACATCAACATTGAATCAGAGTTGTTTGTATATATAATAGTAGAATTGGTAGTAACGTGTATTTATTGCTCATTCTTTACGAACATATTAAGACATCGACCATATGGGTCTTTTGAACGTAAATGCTATTCATTACACAGAAACTTACAGAAAAAGGATTTGAATTTCAAATCAATAAATTTACAATTATTGCCTAAGCACAACACTTAAATATGATACAAATACACACATTCAGACTCAAAGAGCACGTCTATTGCAACAAAGCGCGCTCCTAATTTTAAGCACTTTGCGTGGAAAAGATACAAGCGTTGGCCAGTTGTCTTGACAGATCCCAACGTGTTAACCTATCCCTATTCTACTTAGGGGTAGGCAAACTTAGCTCCAAGCCCAATCATTTTCCACTGTTCCCGAGTTGTCCATTAGAATATGCTGCCAGTTTTTTCTGTCTCCACAAAAAAAAAAAAAAAAAAAAAAAAAAAATCTCTGCCCAGCCTCACCTGCTATATTAATCGCCTTCTCATCTACGCTAACCCCGATGTGTTTTGAGATTTCGTGGAGTATACATACATTCCGAGACTACAGGGATTAATTGCGAACGGGGCACAGTATTCACAGTTTGTATGTCTTCGCCAATAGCGAGCTGCAAGGGTTTTATATGTATAACTCGCATATCGTATGAGTTCGAGGAAGAAGTTTAGGGTTTTGTAGGAAGCATTCAGAGCATTCAATAAAATACATTTCTAAACTGCAAGCTTCAAAGAAGGTAGGGTAAGGAAACAGTAATATTAATTTATGGTATATATAAATATTACTATATATATCAATAATATTATTATAGTACGACTAGGTAGGTTAATGAAACATAGTAATATTAATTATTGGTATATTAATATTACTATGTATATATCAATAATATTGATATAGTATTACTAGGTAGGGAAGGAAACGTAGTAATATTAATTATTGATATATATTAATATTACTATATATCAATAATATTACTATAATATTACTAGATAGGGTAAGGAAACATCGTGATATTAATTTATGATATACATTAATGTTACTATATATGTATATATATATATCAAAACAACTTTAATATAAAACATAAAATTATTTAAATCTGAACCTAAAAACAACTCCCATTAATAACCTTATAAATAAAATTCAATCTAAAATACTTTATAGAGCACTTTCATTTTGATCCCAAGGATTCATTTCCTTAATATTGCTATGTCGGTCCTGGTGGTGTAGTGGTTACCATACTTGGCTCCTCAACCCAAGATCGCGGGTTCGAACCCGCCCAGGATCGATGGCTTTTTCGGACGTAAAAATCCTAAGTATGGCTTCCTTCGGAAGGGAAGTAAAGCCTTGGGTCCCGTGTCGTAGATTTACGGCACGAAAAAGAACCTCAAGCCTGAAAGAGAGGCCTCTGAGCAAAATTTGTCGGCCGTTTCACGCCCTGAGTTGAATGGGACGCTGATGACCTGAGCTGTTAAAGAGCGTCCATAAATAAATCAATCAAAAAAAAAATCTTAATATTGCTATAGTATTACTAGGTAGGGTAGGAAAACATAGTAGTATTAATTATTGGTATATATTAATATTACTATATATATATCAATAATATTGCCCTGGCATTATTATGTAAGGTAAGGAAACACAGTAATATTAATTATAAATGTATATCAATATTACTATACATATCAATAATATCACTGCAATATTACTAGAAAACTAGGAAACATAGTAATATGAATTGTTGATATATTAATATTACTATATATAAATAGTATTGCTATAGTATTACTAGGTAGGGTAAGGAAACATAGTAATATTAATTATTGGTATATATAAATATTACTATATATATCAATAATATTACTATGTTTCTATATGTTACATTCTTTGAAACATGCAGTTTAGAAATGTTTTGCCTTAAATCCTCTGAATCATTTCGTACAAAACCCTGAATTTTTTCCTCAAACTCATTTAATTTAATCAAATGTATTGAACATATCTTTCCCTTCAATTCATAATGCAACAGCTGTGTAAATAATTGAAGACGATGCTAGAAATTGTGAAAAAAATGGAAATATATTAAGAACATTTTTAAACATGACATGTTTTGAAAGAAATAGTAATTGAACTGATCGGTAATAAAGAGATAGGTACTAATGAATACACTTCACATTCTGAATGATAATTGATAGATTTTAACTGCTATGACAAAATTAATACGAATCATAGTGCTACTCATTTTTTTTTCCGAAAGTGAACAATGTTGCAATTTGAATGTTTTTCTTCCATTTCGTTTATGCTAAAATTCTGTTTATTGTATACCATCCTTTAATGCTTCATTTCGTATATGGAGACCTTTTATCTTTTCTGTTTTGTATCTAATTCCCAATATTACATTAGCTGTGTTTACTACGAGTATTAGAGCTTTAAAGGCTTCCTACTCAACTCATTTATTCTTTGAAGGCTTCCAACCTAAATCATATATTCTTTAATAAAGACCGTTTCCCAAGGTACGTATCTAATTTATTGGGTTCCATTGTAATAATACACTTTTCTTATAATGTAATTTGAACGTAGAATCCTTTCTTTCAAAAGTTTACTCACTGTCATCTACATAAGAGAATATAATTTTAATGTCATTAATAATAACTAATAATCATTATCGACATCTGTGCTTCTTTTATATATATATATATATTATTCTTTTCAGATTTTCATTCACAGTATTTTTTAAACATTTTTTCTTGAGATTCCTATCTATAATTAAATAATATGTAGTTATGAGGTAGGTAATTCAAAGTGCAGGCATCTGTTAACAACTTACCATCTTTCTTAAATACGTTTTCATATTTTTCATTATAATTTGAAATTGGCTTATTTCGTATTCTTGTAGCAAGTGACCTATTTCATATTTATTTTTCTTGTTTTCATTTAGTGTAGATTGAAAGTTATTATAAATGTGTTCAGTTTATCGCTTCTGTGAAAAGCAGGCGCAAAATACTGTTAATTTATTTTCATTAGTCGTTAATGCATTATTAATGAGCATTTAATTTATCCACGAGTTATTATTTTACTTCTTCATTTATTATTTATTAGCATTTCAACTCCGACAACAGCTCTTTCTTTTGCAGACACACACACACACACACCTAAAATAATAAGAACTGGAAAACAGAAATAAGTAAACTAGCAACACAGTCGCACAGAAAGCGCATTCTGTTAAAGTCACCCTAATCGGTTGCTCAACATGCTGTCCTACTGTAAGGCTTTTGATGATATTTTTAATTTAACATTTATTGATGCGTTACCTGGAAGTAGTTTTGGAAATGACAACATTTTTGTGCAATTAGCGAAAACTGCGCTAATTGCAGTTCTGCTGACCGGGTTTAATTTGGAGCTTCTTTTGTTGGACTAGTTGTTGACCAGTTTATGAAGATTTACCGATTGCGTTAGTCTGCGGAACAAAGCCCTGCAGGTACTATACACACTGGGCTTGTGGGAACTGGCGATCACTCCCTGGGGTGGCCTAACTTATAAGAATAGTCCTTCCTATTATCCGCTCAAGAAACTTTTAAAGTTATTTACATATTGCTTTAAAATATTATGCCCACACCTATGGGTTTCCTGACCGATAAATTCATGGTTAGCATGAAAACCCCCAAGTATATGAACTCGGATACGAAGGTAGATCCATAAGTTTCCGGCCTAACCATTTTCTAGGTATGATAAAGACAAAAACTATATTTCACTTTTCAATATGGTTACCCCTTATTGAAATATACTTTTCACAACTTTGAATTAACATTTCAACCCCCCCCCCCAAATAGTCACAAGTATTGTCTGCAAAATGGGCACAAACAGCATCCAATTCTTCGTCACACCCAATTTTCTTTCTCGAAGGTTCTTGAGCTTTGAGAAGAGGAAATAGCCTCTGGGAGCTAGATCTGGGCTGTAGGGTGAATGTTCAATCACGTTGAAGCCACACTTCTTCACAGCTTCCTTTGCAACAAGAGCTGTGTGCACAGGCTCGTTGTCGTGAAGAAGGCGCACAACACCATGCATCTTTCCTCGCTTTTGCTCTTTGATGAAAGCACGTAGTCTGTGTAGAAGACCAGTATAGTACTCCTTATTTACTGTGGTGTTCCTCCCCTTGAAGTCAATGAAGAGTATTCCTCCACAGTCTCAAAAGATTGTGGCCATGTTCTTCTTGGTTGACTGAGTGACCTTGGCCTTTAGAGGCGGTACTTTGCCGCCTTTCATCTCGTGTATCATCAGTGTTCATCACCTGTGGTGCCTTTGTAGCAAAAATGGGCGTTAAACACCATTTATTTTTTGTAACTTTGAAGGTAAATCTGTCATAAAGTCCTCAGAAAAGCTATAAATACCTCCTCTGATATGACGGTGGTTCAAGAAAGCATACCATACGAGCTGTTGGTGATGGCAGCAGCGTTGTACAGGCTTACGGAGCACTGATACCATCAACCTGACTCTGTTGTTGTGTTCGTTCGTTATAAGAGGTTTGCATATAAATCATCCCAAAACATCGCACCAACCAAAGTGCCCGTTCCCTTAAAGCCCAGATATGGCTGCTCACAACTTCGGAGCTTTGTTCTTGAAAAGGCAAAGGTGAATGAGATTTTGGTTAACGCGACAAGGTAACTGACTGTAATCCTGAAAGAGGATTTCACATCCGCTCTAAAGCTAGGATATGAATAAGAGGTTCCACTAGGAGTATCTTATAGGCAGCTTAAGGAGCCTTTGTGCTATGTAAGCTACTTTAATGCTAAATGGCTGGATATTTTTTGCACTCATAAATGCTCGGTGGTTACAACTTTTAAGTTTCCTTTATTCCAACTGTCTAATTATGGGTTACATTCGAAAGCTTTCCTCAGCATGAAGCAGTAAACAGTAGGCGTGATAAATGCGACTGAGCAAGATCAATTGCCTGCGTCTGTAGAGCTCCCATCTTACTGGGAAACTCGCGTTAACTGTCAACGGTTTCTACTTGTGTATACAAATTGCTATTATTGGCGGAATACTGACGTACTGCCTTTTTCGTCAAAATATTGCTCTATTTTTGTAACTTTTCCACTGTTTCATTTACTTCTGAACCTGTAGTTCCAATTATTTTGTTAGTTTTATTGTTCTGTATTAGTTATTTTTTGCTTTTTAGTGTTTTAATTATGCTTATAAAAATGAAACATTTTTTTATCTCATATGAAGTATCTGAGACAGTTCTATTAGCTGCGCAAAAGTTTTTATAAAAGCTATCAATTCTGGCAAAGAAAAAGTGTGCTAATTTATAAATATTGTACAAGCATTAAAAGTGGATTTAATTGTAATTTTTTGAAGATTATTAAAATGATTAAGCTCTATAATATGTACACATCGCCCATCACTCCGTTAATAAGCCGACTAAAATTTGTTGCAATAAATGTAAATGATTAGCAATAAATATAATTATGGACCTCTAAGATATAAAAAAGAATGATCTCTGCAAAGTAGAAAAATAAAGTGTAAAATACGAAAATCACTCTCAAAATAAAGTTACTCAAATTAATATTCATTTTAAAGAAATAGACATGAACTAATGAACCTTGCGCAAAGTCACAAAAAGGAGAGCAGAAAAGTGCGGTAATCTCAATGTGCAGTTCCACGGAAGAATTTCACTATTCAACAAATGGCACAGTATTATGATTGGCTTTAAGAAAAATGTGTTTTGAAATGATCTACATCATCACCCTAAATGTACATCTAATCTTAGGATCTGTGGTGATTCCGGTTTTGAGGTTTGTAGTAGAACTATAATATACTATTAAAGGTTGGGTTGTAAGCATGAAGGCCATGTAAAAATTCCTGCCAATAAGGAAAATTAAACAAGGCATCGTAAAAAGGAAGAAATATTTTCGCATTTATACTTTTTCATCGAAACATATTCGCACAAAGGAAATTTTCCTGAAAGTCAGTTGGATTAGGCAGGAGTAGGTACATTTTTCGAAATGAGCATTATTATTTTATTACCAGCTTTTTCACAGCACTTTGTATCTTTGGAGCGTGCATCTTTTATGAGCCAAAATTGCAAACCGTCAAATATGAACCTTTGAATAGCCAGAAAAGCGCTTAGATCAGAGTTTTGAAACTATTTTATGCTGAATTAGGAGAAAACGAAAGGCGATGCAAATGCGCGATGTGTATTTATTGAGATAAATTAAATTAGGAAAAGTTGAAGGATACTTTTTGCTACGGAATGAGCTTTCAAATAGATAAGCCAAAAACGTGGACAAGGTAGAACATTCTACATGTACCGTCATAGATTCCCTGACCACAGCACGTCGGTCCTGGTGGTGTAGTGGTAACCATACTTGCCTTCTAAACCAAAAATCGTGGGTTCAAACCCGGCCAGGATCGATGAATTTTTTTCGGGCGTAAAAATCCTAAGTATGGCTTCCTTCTGAAGGGAAGTAAAGCCGCGGATCCCGTGTCGTACATTTACGGCACGACAAAGAACCTCAATCCTGAAAGAAGAGGCCTCTGAGCAAAATTTGTAGGCCGTTTAACGCCCTAATTTGAATGGGACGCTGATGACCTGAGATGTTAATGAGCGTTCGTAAATAAATCAAATATATAAATGCTGACAACAGCACAGCGAACTCTCTGAGGCAGGCGAATTCCAGATTTTACCGGGATATCAAAGAAAGCTATGAAATTATTGACGTGCCTTTTGTAACAACTTAATTGTGTGGAAAAACACTCTAAACAATGTAAAGAAAACGTAAAAATCAAAATCTAGAATACACGTTCCTTTTATTAAGCCCAGTATATCAGTGAAATGCAGCAGCATAGCTCAGGAATTAAAATTAATGATTAATGTTGTGGCACCATACGTTGCAAGTTAAGGATATTATTAATGTATTATGTGTTTTATATAATTTTATATAGTAATATTGCATGATTATTGCTATTGTGTAAGGATAAAATATAAAAATGTTAAATATTGAAAAAAGTGCAAATTTGTAAACCAGTCATAAACAAGTAATATATATGGATAAGTAGTGGAAAACGATTCGAAATGTCGTTATACAAAAGATCCAGAATGAGCTGCAGAAAAATCGAAGAATTTAACGTTCCTAATGCCTTTAAGATGTAGGGCGGAAATAAAAGCATGTGGAGGAAATACTAAATATGAATTTCAGACGTTTTCACATCATAAAGTAATTTGGCAACAAGTTTATTTTTAAAATAGAAAATTTTATATTATTATTTTAACGTGTATTGAGTGTTGATATTTTTAATAATAAAATTTTAGAACAATTCACATTTTTAATAAAAAACAAAACAATTATAAACCTTAATTTTATCTTAAAGCTTAAAACCATCTACAAATAAACTGTAGGTATATTACAATCCATTATAAACATTTTCTTGATTAGCTACTTTAAATTACTCACAGATTAACATTTATTTCTGATAGGGTCCCAGTTGTCCCAGAGGAGATGATGTTGAAGGTGATTTGGTTATGATGCACCTGAGGGCGTCCTTCAACCTATTAATGAATGAAATTATTTAATGATGAAGCAAATAAATTTTTAGTTCTTGGTACCTTAAATCTATCTAGCATTTACTTTCTCAGAGTAAGGGAAAAGCCCACAAAAATGTTATCCAGACAGCTTGTCTGACCGGGAATCGAACCCATAACCTGCAGATTAATTGTCGTCAGACCACGAGTTAAGAATATAGTTCTCATAACCCAATAGTATGCAATATTTGTGAAATACATGCAAAAGATTTCGAAGCAATAACGCTTTCAGGTATGCCTATTAATCGAAAACATTCACTGCTGCATGCGTTTATTTATATAGCTCACGAGGGAGAATTTGGTCCCGTATTTATAGTACACACACAATAAAGAGTGACATTGGCACTTTGCTTTGATGTACATGAATGAAGGTTCGATTTTTAAAGTGAAATTGAATGAGCTCGATTGCTTTGGTGAAGTGTGCCTCCCATGGCTTTTATTTCTTTCTTTTAGGAAGCACTGATTGAGTCCCAATATTAATTTTGAATCCAGATGAGAATACTTATGAATTTTCAGGAAGCGAGAAAGGTTGGCAGTATTCAATACAACACAAAGAATTTGTATGCAATTTTGGCAGTTTTGTAAGGCAATAACAGCAAGCATATATGGGGAAATGATTTTTGTAGTTTGAAAAAGTTCACCCCATTCAGTGCCCCACTCGTATGACAGACTGTTGTTCATTATGTGTCCTGTACGCTCTAAATCGATCGTTTTTAAATTAGTTTGAAGAGTGCAAGTGAGAGAAACGTGCTTTTTAAAAACGTTTTACAATAAAGGTAATCTTGCAGGAAAAAGCTGGTACTAGAGCATGATGAAAGAAGCAAAAGCGTTGAGACTTTTTTAATACATTCATATCGGTTTTAGATAAACAATATATTTTGTAAGGAAATATTTAGCAATGTCGCATTGTTTGACATCTGTTAGTGCCTGCTTCGTTACAAGTTACTGCCATCTTCCAAACTTGAAACTTTTACAACAAAAGCATGCATTTCGTGAATCCAGAAATGCCAAATCTGAATTTACGAAAGCCGTTCTAAATAGACAACGTCGACATGTTTCGATTTATGGGAAACGTTGCAAGAATAGCTTTTGTTTACTTATGCGTATAAATTTTTAATAATGAAAATTTTACTAACACACCGCTACAGGTGGCCGAGGTCGTTAAGGAGTGGACTCGTGAGCGGGAGATCTGGGGTTCGAATTCCATCAGGACCTTCCTCCCTGACTGTTTTTTCCAGGTTTTCCTCAATCCTCATAACTGAAAAATGCCGAGAAGGTACCCTAAACTTAGGCCTGGGACGTTTCCTTTAAAAAAAAATCCCTTCCCAATATATCATTTCATCTCATGTATCACAGTGTTCACCACCTGTGGTGCCTCAGTAGTAAAAACGGGCGTTAAACACCATTTAAAAAAAAATTACCAACCTTTACTATTAAGTAGTAGTAACGCGTATTTATTGCTCAATATTTAGAAACTTTGCTCTGCAATATCGTTCACATAGTTATTTCGATCGTACATGCTACACATTGCACATACACTTATAAAAAAGCAAATTTCACTTCAAATCAAATACATTTATAGTTATTATCACTTAATCACAAACACTTAGATATGCCACACAAATATTAATATAATATTATATGTGTGGCACATATAAAATATAATAATATAATATAGCGTTTTGTAATTGCACGTACTTTGCTTAGAAAAGAACCAAGTTTTGGTCAATTATCTTCCTGCGCAAACAGAATGCTAACCTATCCATATTAGGCTTAGTATACTTAGCTTCAATCGCGATCACCCCCACTGTTTGGTACCAGGTACCAAGCAGGTATTGCAGTGGTTTTGTGTGGCCCCACGTTGGGCGCCAATAGCATGGCAGCCGCGTTGAACGCCAAATTTCGAGATGGTCTGGTATGTCTCCGGCTATGTGCCCTAGATTGGGCATCAATCTTGGAGCAATCTGTTGTTAGCGTTGAGTGGCCTCACAATGTGATGCCGATTTTGAAGGGGTTTTATAGACTGATTATTGATCGCTTCGGTGTTGTTGCCCATGCTTCAAAGCAACAATTCTCAGGGGATTTGCTATTACGTCGATTGGGACTCAACAGGACCGGAAGAGGAATTCTATAGTGTATAAAGTACGCGATGCAGCTTAATATGCAATTGAGTATTTTATAAGTCCAAGTCCTTTGGTGTTTTGCGTATGATAGACTGACTAATTTGAATATAAAATTACAGACGAGCGTCACGGCGCGTGGAACTGAAAGTCGAACTTAAACTGCTTAATGAATAAATGCGTTGCGTCACACCGCGTGTAAAACTCCAAACTATCTATTGAAAACGACTTCTCGCCTCGTGTAGATCTTATAACTGCCTACATATTGCGGGTGTGGAACTCGGGACATCTTCTCTCAATGAATGAATAATGTTTAACGTCCGTTTTTGCTACAGAGGCACCACAGGTGATGGACAGTAATGATACATGGAAATGAAATTATATATTAGGAAGGGATTTATTTATTTATTATTTTTTTTTCAGAAAGGAAATGTTCCAGGCCTAAGTTTAGCTTACCTCCCCGGCATACGTCATTTATGAGGACTGAGGAAAACCTGGAAAAAACCTCAAGGAAGGACGGTCGTGGCGGTATTCGAACCCAGACCTCCCGCTCACGAGTCCGCGTCTTAACAACCTCGGCCACGCGGTATCTTCTCTCAGCTGAACAAACTCTTCCTTATATATTAGGAGAGGGCAAAAGGCACGCGCAAACCTCGCGCCTTTCTTTAAAAATACATTCTTGAACCATATATTTATCATTGACTGGTTTAAAGTTCACCTGCCATACGCAGGTTCGTTGTTAATTCGAAAGTGTAAAAGCATACGTCAACATTAGGCTAGATTTAAAAGGCGAACGGTACTACACCTGCTGGGGTCAGAGACCTTAACATTTTTATAACCCGCCAAAGGAAGCTCTTAAAACCTGGCATCACAATACACCCTCAGGTTCATTCTTCCTATTTTAAAGATTTTATATAACCCTTTTGACGTCCAAACTACCATGGGCAGTCAACGCTAGAGACTTTCTCTTTTGTGGACCTAGCACAATTCAGAAATTACAGTTGCACCGTATTACACATTTATAATGTTGACATTAATTATTACAATATATAAAATATTATGATTGAACTTACATGAGTATACATTATAATTTTATTACAGTTGGGGTGGATTGAAGGAACTGTGTCAATATGTGTGTGTGTGTGTGTGTGTGTATGTGTGCGTGCGTGCGTGCGCGCGCGTGCGTGCGCGCGCGCTATCTGATTTTGAGTTCGTTGCCTAAACTAGTGATATTTTCTCTCTGCATTCTGCATCTATAATCTGTTGGTTTATTTATATATCTTTTTGTGCCTTCCTCCGAACACAATTATCATTCCTTCTCCCACACCCATCCCATTCCAACCCACTGCTCTCTAGACTTATTGTAGTTTTCTTTGCCCATTATCTTTGATCCCAATTGCTAATCATATGGTGGTAGCATAAAACCCTTAAAGTGCAATACCGTTTTTATTATGCATAATCAGAACTTGATTTCTTTTTATTTTACAACGAAAAAGGCTTCATAGCGCCCAAATTCCCGTCAAACCCCACAGTTGTCTATATACCTCCCTAATCCTAAAAGTTGCTTTGGAAACTCGTTTTGGATTTTGTTCAGTCGGTCCACTTTGTATCTCAGAACCATAGAACGTTTTTTTTTTTTTGAGTAGTGTTTAACGCCCGTTTTTACTACTGAGGCACCACCGGCGGTGGACACTGATGATACATGAGATGAAATGATAAATTGGGAAAGGATTGTTTTTTTTTTAAAGGAAGGAAGCGTTCCAGGCCTAAGTTTAGGTACCTCCCCGGCATTTGCCAGTTATGAAGACTGAGGAAAACCTGGAAAAAACCCCAGTCAGGGAGGACGGTCCTGGCGGGATTCGAACCGCAGACCTCCCGCTCAGGAGTCCGTGCCTTAACGACCTCGGCCACCCGTGGCGGTCACCATAGAACGTGACAGAGCTTACCATGGCGTTATACATATTCTCCATACTAGTTACAGGAATATCAGGTACCTGTGACAATGTACGTGAAAGCTCTTCCATTCGCCCCCGGGTTTTGTATGACGCTCAGTCTGTGTGTTTAACTCATCTTCCATTCGTAATTAGGGTTGCACATAGATAATCAAACCATTCTATAAACTGCGTTTCATTGCCCTACTATTTCTATTTTTCATTCATACTGTAAACTGATCCATTTAAAAATTGATAATTTCAGTTTTGCTCATGTTCATGATCACTCATTTGTCGCAATAACGCTCTAATTTGTCGAGTCCTTTCTGTAGACCCTCAACAGATAATGAGCATATTAGTAAAGCATCGGCTTACAGATGAACTGGAATCTTGGTACTATTAGGTAACATATATAGAGTGCAAAAAAAAAAAAAAAGAAGAAACGATTTGTTTATAGGACAAATAATCTGTCAAAAGCCTGGGGATATTTAGCAATTTGTAGCATTTATTGCAGCTTTAGTCCTTGATTTTTCTTCTTTCCATTCTGCGTATAAAAACTTGAAACTATTTAATTAGACTTTTAATAAACGAAGTTCAGAGATGAACTTTCTGCTGATAGTATCTCAGTAAGGAAATCAGGTGATGTTGTAGAAATGAGTCGATACCTATACATGTTACTTTGTTATTCGATACTGTGTTTCTATCAAAAAAATTATACATTTCTCATTTTATTACTTTGATAGTAAAACCAGATCTGAACTTCCTTACTCACCAAAGGTGAAAAAAACTCCTTACGATTTTTTCTTTGGGGTTTGGTGGAAATCCCTCTCTACCTGCAACTGTTCTGGATATGAAGATGCGTATCGGAGCCATATTCAAAACATCACTAGTGACATGTTGAAGTGCGTTGGGTAAGAAATGGGACTATCGTCGATATCTGCAGAGTGATAAAGGTTGCATATATTGAGCATTTTAATGCATGTAAACTATTTTAAATAAATCTGTGTATGTGAAATAGGAAAAGCTTAAATCCGCAGTAAAACTGATATTCCGGAAGTTTACAAATAACACTAGCAATATTTTTAGCGTGCTTTATGAGTGAGCAAAGCGGCAGATATCAAGTTAAAAGATAACTGGACCGCATGTTTGTTTTTGCTTGAATCATGTTCACTCGGCTCACTTTTAATATCATTTTCTTATTAATTAGTTCTGTTGTTCTATTCCAATGCTTTTCATTTTTCACAAGTAAAGGTATCCTCTTCAAAGCTTGCACATACACTAGGGAGACGAATGGTAATGCATCCGGGAAGCTGAACCCTTCGGGGTAGTGTGGTGAGCATTACGCCCCGACCACCATCACCCCCAGGAGAGTTTGTAGGAAAGGAAAGTTGGAAGGTATTCATTTCCTAGTAGACTTGAGTGTTCCTAGGGACCGTCTACAAACGGCAGAACAGGGGGTGCAGCCGGGGAGCGAACTCTACCATCCAATTCGTAGTCAGATATCACATAATTACATTGATATATCTGTTCTAATTATGAAGCAAGAAAAATATACAAGGAAAAGATTTTCAAATATAATAAAAAATGCTAAAACTGGCAGTCCAAACAGAGAAATTTTAGAAATGAATGTTCGAATATCGTGTCCCATAATGTAGGGTTAAAGACAATAGATACATTTCTCTCAGAAAGGAAGCTGTGTCTCTTACGGATATACCTATCAGATGCTTAGGTATAGTCTGAACTTCACAATAGCGCAGTTATATAAAGACTTCCTCTATAACACTACTCGTATGTGCAGCTTAGGCTCCAGATACAGGTGCCCATTGAGAATAATACGTCACAGTCCTGAAGTTATCCCCATTTAAGGACAGACTATCTTTCCGTTTGAACTTTCCTGGATATTTTATAAGAGCCTTAAAAGCTTATCAGAAACGATCCTTGAGCCCAAAGATTTCTCTCTTTATGTACTGCTCATTAAGCCCAGGAGTAACAACATTTGTGATCCGTGCTTTTTTTGTGCAACATTCACCATCACATTCCCTTAAATTCCAGCACACAGGAGATATCTTCCTAATGCCACAGTAGTGTAGGTTACCTTAACAGCGCCTAATGACTTTATGGCAGCTATATTTTGAATAACTCTGCATACTTTTCTTGGTGAGCTGGGTGTCTCATTTTTTTCCTGTAACGCACTTACATCTTTCAATATGTACATTGTTAGCGTTTTATTTTCTTTAGTGTCTAAAAGCATTTTTAGGAACATTGTCGTCGATCCTGGTAGTCTAGCGATAACCTACTGCCTCGTAGATCCAAGATCACAAGTTCAATTCGTCTAAGGTTGGTGCATTTTTTCCAGCGTAAAAATCTTAAATATGACTTCCTTCAGAAGAAAAGTAAAATCATACGGCAATGTACTTCAAATCTGAAAGGGGCATCTGAGCAAAATTTATCGGCCGTTTCACGCCCTGAAATAAATGGGATGCAGATGACCTAAAATGTTAAAAATCGTCCGTAAATAAACCAAAATAAATAAATTTGAGCATTGCACTTTTTCAAGTTCATGTTGATATAATGGTTGCCAAACTCATTTTTTTAGCTATCGATTCCGAAACATGACAGCTGATGTATTAGCCCATTATTTATATATACTTTATTCCATAAGCCCGTATGACTCTGAACACAGATCTATTGCTGACGTCATACAACGATAAAATACTTAGCCACAAGAAGTGCATCTAACTGCGAATTCATGCGTCAAAGTTAAACCGAAGTTATTTCTACCTCCCCCTCATACATTAAAATGAACTGCAGGTGAAACTACAAAATGAAAATGTGCAATTTTAGGTCTATAGAAAAATACGAACAATTTAAAGCGTTTGGCACTGCTTTAATAACTCGATTACTTACGCAGTGTCTCATGGTGGTTTCGTTGGAATCATCAATGAGAAGGTTCATTAAGGTAGAAGGAATGAAGTACATTGAAGTTTGTAAAAAATGGTATAAACTTGGTATTCATAACAGTTCCCAAAAGTTTTAGCACAACAAGACAAAATATTTATTTTATTCCATTTTCTTACCCAATGCAAGACCGTTGGATATATATGGGTAACATTTTCCCAGACATTATTTTTAAATTGTAAACACCTCTTCTTCCTCTTTTGCTGAATTTAACCTCCATCGTTTGTATGTCTTACATCCTCTGACTTACACTCTAAAGCCCGGGTCAGCCATCTGTCTGGGAGCTACATTCTGGACACACGCACGCTGAGACTCCTTCAATGGATGATCTGTCGTATGTCTGGGCCGGCTCGATGAGATCACAAACACACAAACACTTAAAGAGATGGAATGTAAATATTTTGCTGAAAAATACTAACACAGCATTTGGCCTTTCTTAAAATGCACTGAGAAAAAACACGAAAATCTTAATCACGTCATTAGACTCAGGATTTGAACCTAGAATCTTCCGAATATGGGTTTCAAGCGTTACCACCTGAGACAAACCACTCGATAAATTGTAAACTCGATGACTGAAAATCGTCCAAAAATGGGGTCCAGCATATTCTCAAGCCCAGCACTTAGATGAAAATGAACTTGTTGCTCTTAGGTGTGTGTCTACAGCTATTACAAGGTTATAACAAAATCAGCAAATGTAGTTTAAGATGCTAATATAATAGCCTTATTTTTTACTTATTTATCGTTTTTTTTATTGATTTATTTATGGACGCTCTTTAACATCTCAGGTCATCAGCGTCCCATTCAACTCAGGACGTAAAACGGCCGACAAATTTTGCTCAGAGGCCTCTCTTTCAGGCTTGAGGTTCTTTTTCGTGCCGCAAATGTACGACACGGGACCCACGGCTTTACTTCCCTTCCGAAGGAAGCCATACTTAGGATTTTTACGCCCGAAAAAATCCATCGATCCTGGCCGGGTTCGAACCCGCGATTTGGGTTTAGGAGGCAAGTATTATTTATCGTTCATATAATGCAACACTTTCTTGTCAAAAAGTCATTGAAGAGGTAGTCAATCATCTTGTGGCATGTGGTAACCATACTTGCTTTCTAAACCCAAAATCGCGGGTTCACGCCCGGCCAGGACCGATGGATTTTTTCGGGCGTAATAATCGTAAGTATGGCTTCCTTCGGAAGGGAAGTAAAGCCGTGGGTCCCGTGTCGCACATTTACGGCACGATAAAATTCCTCAAGCCTGAAAGAAGAGGCCTTTGAGCAAAATTTATCGACCCTTTCACGCCCTGAATAGAATTGGGACGCTGATGACCTGTGATGTTAAAGAATGTCCGTAAATAAACAAATAAAATCTTGAGGCATTATTGGTTACTGAAAGAAGTTTCCACATTATTTTTACTTCTGTACTCTGGGCTATATGTACAACTCTTCGAGATATATCGTTCCACTCTGAATGTTATCCTCTGCCTGGACCCACTAGCAGCGTGTTTATTCCTGTCCGCATCACCAATGGGCTCTGTAGAGTTATACAATGCTATTTTCGTGAATACTTCACCTAGACTAAAGACATAGTCGTAATATCTGCAATTTTGGTGGAAAAAAGTCTTGCTAAATAGTTGGAGGGATAGTATAAAGAAGAAAACGTGACAACTGTATCGTTGGTGAAGCCCGAGCACAGTTTTTGACTTTCCGACATGGGTCGATAGTACAAGAGGAAGTGCATAACTAGTTCTGTCACTTTTCTGAAGAGATTTGTACCATACTGCATCGCCTAATTGGCAACAAATTTAAAGGTAACAATTAACTAGCTTTTAGCTGAAAGGCATTAACGTTATCCAACTGATCAAATACTGAAGCACATAGCACGCTTTTCTGTGCCTGCGCTGTAGATCTAGTTAGGGTATCGTAGTACATACACTGAATGCTTTTGAAAATCAGGGAAATTCTGGTTTTCACTATCTGTAATTATGATCCTTTACTTTAACATAGATGTTCACATTATACTACTTCCCTTTACGTATAAATTGATCATTACAGTCCACTGGGCTCCTGATGAGTTTTCCGAGCGGGTGGATATATAACGAAGTCTCCAGAAAATAATTGGGGATATACTTGCTCCAAGAAGTAGTAAAGCCGGTCTGGAAAACCAAGGTTAAATTTGTCTGAAGTATCATTGTGCTGACAACGCCGCTTCTCATTAGCGCCCTATGATGCGACTGCTGCTAGATAACCAGACTTTGTTCTGCGGAGCTGAGTGATCAGGATTATAATTATTACATATATAATATTTATTATAGTTACATCTTTGAGGTCGCGTTAACGGCTATTCATGAATTTGGAAATGTCGAAATAAATGAATGTTTCCTCGCAAACCAATACATTCATTTAAAGGGCTCCACTTAAAATTCATCTGTATGAGTTATCCTTTCCGCGAAGTTCATAATATATCGTTGTAAGTTATTTTGTCTAGCAAAAATCGTGCCTCAATCACCAAAGTGGTCAAGCATGTAGGTTAAAAATAAAATATGAGTGAAGCAATTTTTATTATATTTATCTTCCACTTAAGATTGTTAATATTTCTTAATAATTATTGCCATATTGGAGCAACATTGTTATGTCGTATTTAAGGGACTTAGTAGATATTTCAACGAAACCTAGGATAGAGTAGGTATAGCACAGACTACACTGTACAGATTTAATTTCAAATGATACGCTAGTACAGCAACATCTGTTGTGATGTCACCTTTCTAAGGGGGAAGGGAGGCAGAAGTTTTATGTTTCCCTTGCATCGCCTTCCCCATTTTAGCGTCTCTATAATTGGAAAATGTAGCACCACTTGCACACAATATTTTTCTTCTTTCTGCTCCTCATCAAATTATTGCAGTTCTCCGTTTATTTAAAAACTAATACATTTATTATATAGTTTTAAATATTATATGGACCGCTTTGAGATTTATTCTGCACTGTTCTTTCAAGGCACGCCGATATATTCTAACTTTTTAAGCAAGGAAACAATGCAACGCCATTTATTTACTAACGATACCACATCTTTTTGTTCAATAAAATCAAAAGTCTTTTAATCTTATTTCTACGATTTTATTTGCTGATTTAAAAGGTATATCATGTGTTCAGCTCACTCTCATTCAAAATAAAATGGAGAAAAGTAGCAAACAAGCAAATTCAAAATGCAAAATACCCAAAGGAATTTTTGATGAAAAGAAAACGTTTTCATGCCAAGTTGTGACGTCGTTGATATACTTTCTGGATGGTGTCCCATTCTTTATTTTTTATATTTTCAAAGTACAAAGTTCTCACTCAAGCAAGTGAAATATTACATAAGAAAAAGGAAATATTTTCTTTCAAACTTTATGAAGGGGAGAATCAGATGTAATTTCGAAACGCTATAGACGAAATCTAAGACAGGCATTTTGTTATAAAATTTCCTTTGAGAATGTAGAATTTGAGGTTTTTGAGCATTTTATAAAAATACCTCCATTTGTTTTCATTTAAATTATTAATTATTTATGAACAAAAACTTGTAGAATAGGCCTAACATAATTTTTATACTTTTTCGTTCCAAAATATGGTATACAAATCTGTCATTTGTGATCTTCAAAAATACGATATAGAAATGCAACATATTCCAAAGTATGGTATGAAAACACGTAACTTACGGGATTCGACATAAGGTATAGTACGATTTTTTTCCTGGCCGCTAACCTGCGTGAAAAAAGGGGTGTGGGTCATCGCTTAACTGGGTGAGCAGGAAAACATACTGCGTTACTGTAACAGTTATAATGGTAAACATTATCTTATCTGCAGAGACTATGAGCATCAACTAACGAATGTAAACTTCCGTTTTGTATCGAAATGAGACCACTCATCGAGGCTACTGCTCAACCAGGAATGAAAAGTTCAACTGTGCAAATGTACTACATATTTCACAATCTGATATAAAGTTGGGAGCATCACAATATCATACCAACAACAGAATTGCTTGAAAAAGAATCTTAGATTGCTCAGTTCAACTACATAGACTTTGCACTTGTGGCTGTCGTTCGCTTCCTTCTGTGAAATAATATCATCACACGTCTCTTGATCGCACTGCATCTTTGCACAGTGCCAAACCCGAAAAATACTTGATGATTTTACCTGAAACTTAACTGTAGCAGCCTTAATACTCTACTTCTACATTTCGTGAACTGCAGCTGTGATTTCAAAAGACATTAAAAACACTCAGCAGTCAGATGTTGCACCTTTGACTTTCTACTCCCACTTGAGTAGAATGATTCCTGACTAATGATTCCTGACCCTCTACTAGTACACCACTGCACTACTTTACTTCCGTCCATAACGAACTCTGTTTAAGATTATGGTTTGATGCCCCACAGTAAACTAATAACAATCGCATATGCTCGTGTCTATGCCTTACACACTTTTCCTTCAAGCACAACAATCTTATTCGTTATGTTCGTTTCTGTACACATTTTAAGGATCAGAGTGTGTAATTATAAATGTGTTTTGAAATTTAGACAAGCATTTTTGAACAGATAATTTGAAAGTACCTTAAACATTTGCTAATTAATAAAGTAAAATCACACCTAAATTGTAGTATTATAATACTAAGCTCAATGCGGCATTAAAGTGAACGAAGTTATGGAGTTTATTTATAAATCTAAAATTTTCATTAAGAATAATTAATTTCCTCAGTATTCTGAGTATAAAGAATACATTCTTTAATATACCGCCTGCTATTGTTCTTCAAATTAATGACTAGATTTTATGTAAATTAATCTAGCAAAAAAGTTCTTCTATCCTGATCAGTATCAATCAAGACTTTTAATATGCATATTAGAAAAATTGTTAAGAAAAGTAAACTACTTGAGGCATGGTTATTTTAAATAACTCATCAACTCAAGATAAAATGAAAAACCCAAGATGCCCCTTCTGACGCAAAGAGCACATCACAATCCTTTGACAGGACAGAACTTGGAACAAGGTAAATGCTTCATTTCCTTCATCAGGTCGGTTCTGGTAGTCCAGTGGCAACGATACCTGCCTCGTAGGCCCAAGATCGTGGGTTTGAACCCGATCAGGTTTAGAGATTTTAGGGCATAAAATACCAAGTATGACTTGCTTCGGTAGGGAAACAAGTGATTGTCTGTGTACAGATTTACGGCAAGAACAAATCTCTGAGCAAAATTTATCGACTGTTTCATGGCTTGAATTGACTGAGACACAAATGACCAAAGATGTTAAAGAATGTCCTTAAATGAAATAAATAAATAAATCGAATTCAATTGTATATAAAACACATGGTGATGGTTATTGTTATAAAATTCTATATGTATATATATATATATATATATATATATATATATTTATTGTGCATGGGTCGTCCTCCTTATATGCTTAAGTATGATACACAATTAGAAATAGGGGAAAAATAATAAAATAAATAATAAATACATTACACAAATTAAAATTGGGAAAGTGGTATTTACAAATGTATGCATAGAAATAACTTATTGCGTTCTAACCAGAAAACAAATTGCTTCTTCCTTCGCGCATTTTTGATAGGAAAGTGCCCATATTCCAGCAATTAGTGTGACCAACAAACAGGTCTCAGTATGTCAATAAATCATAATCAGCATAAAAAGTTTTCTGGAAACAAAGTTTTTCTCAGGTGTTTCTAGTGGGTGCATTTATCTAGAATATGTACCCATTCCTCATACACTCCACAAATTGTGTGGAGTCTCCTATCAGAACTATCCGTTATTTTTTGTGCCTTCCAATGTCCCAGTTTAAACCAGGTCATTCCCTATTTTATCTTTCTTTCTATAACGAACATGTATACTTCTTTATCCTAGTTCATTTTATTTCATTTTATAGGCCCAAGGAGATTTTCGTGTTACATTCTGCCTTGATTTCCTGTCTGATTATATCCTCTAGCCTTGTTCTAACCTTCTTTCATATATTTATATTATTTGCATTACCTTTTTGCCATATTAAACCTAGGCAAATTCTTTGAGCCAGAATAACTTTATTCGTTACAGTCTGCTACCTGTTGCCGTGTGTATACCTTCCCTCAGTCCTCTACGCAACTAGAGTTTGTAGGTACTAATGAAAACCAGCTAGCCTTCAGTTGACGCGTGATTCCCGATGAGGCGAGTTAAAAATTCGCTGATGCAGGCAATTAAGGATGCCGACACATATTTATTACGCCAACCCATTCAGTTGAATTTCTTGTAGCAAGTGGCTGATAGATTTTCTATTGTGTTTTTGCTTATCGTGTAGCATTCCAAAGTGGGATATACGCTAGGACAATGTATATTCATTTATGATTGTAATGTGCAAAATAAATCTTACGAGCACTTTAGGAGAGAATTTCATGCTAAATTTCCAGCAGTAACATTTTCATCGGAAAGTGCAATTTTCAGATTGCTGAACAAAGATGGAACCCAAGGTGCCTTCATTGACAAGAAGCTTAAACAAAGTTTTAACATAGTAGAAACTTATTCTTGAAAGTCTTTAAATCCCTTGTCAAAGATTAATGAACCTCATGCCTGAATATGTTAAGGACCACCTATGAATAATCTAATAATAATAATGAAAAAGTTTTTATCAAGATTAGTCCAGCAAATTGGTGTATTTGTTGGCAGTGCCTATAAAGCCATTCAGCTGCTGCATCTTTATCCATATACAATTACTGCTGCACTGGAAATAAAACCCGCGGGGGATCCGAAACAAAATATCAGAGCGGCAGTGTACAACATTGGCGAGGGTGAATTACGGCGAGTGTATTAAAATCATTTCAAAAGGATTCGGGCATGTCTCACAGCGGAAGGCACACTATAATGCAGAATACCATACTAATTACTATTTACCACTAATAAATAACGAAAGAAACAAAAATAAACGTGAGCTATGAGTTCCGACCGCGCGACACAATTTCCCTCAACAAGTGACGAGGTTGTTACATAGTAACTTCCCGTCGGCAAAATTAATTTCCGATTGCATAGTGGCATCAGAACCCTTTAGTAGTCCCTAACACTTTTTCACTTAGACCTATCTTCTTGCACTGAAAACAAACCCTCCGCATCATTAACTGTGTCCCTACAGGTACCTTGGAAGCGGATACAGCTTAAAGGCATTACACTGTAATAACAGAATTGGGCGATATATTGCAAGTAAAATCAGCGGACTGTCTGTAAACATTTGGGACGTTCTGTATTCAAAATGTTTACCTATGCCAAACGAACATGAAAGTCAATAGCAGAAGCATTTAATAAGCACGCCAGATTTCCTGGTTATATAGGAGCAGTCGTTGGTACACATGCTCGCATCTCAAACCAGGAATACGTGAGTGTTTATATATGAATTACAAATATTGTTTTGCAATAGTGCTCATGGCAATAGCCGATATAAACTATCGCTTTATTGTACATATATGTTAGGTCGTCAATAGAGGTTTCTGACTGTTCTATTTTCAGAATTCTTCCTCATAGAAGAACATGAAAAACAACAGCTCCCTTAGCCAGAGGCGCTGTCTGGTATTGACAAAAGACTTTCGTTTCCGTTGAAGCGTTCGGTCTTGGAACAAATTTACTTAGACCGTGCTCACAGAAAGAGCTACTAATGAAAAAGAGGATTTTAATTATAGGGTACGTTACGTGAAATGTGCTTTCGGAATGTTATGCCACAAAGAGCGTAGTTACGCATATTCCACAGACCGCTGTCTTGAATATCGGACTTGTGTAGTGATGTATTGAAAGAATGTTGCTAAATGTGCATTTTTGTACGCGAACCGATGGATATAGTTTTGATGACGCACTAATACTTACATGAAATATTATACTTTGGTTATTAGATATATGGTTTCAATATGAAACATATAACTCCATTGTAACTCCATTTTTTTAAAAGACAATCACTTTCAATTGCTTCCCATGTTCTTTTTGGTAGGGTTAAATGAATTTAAACGGAGGTCTAATAATGTTTTATAAATAAAAACAAGAGAGAAATTTAAGTGTGTTCATGGAAATTGCATGCATTTTAAAACACATTTTTCGGTTGAAATATAATGAATGAATGAACGAATGAATGAATGAATGGACAAAATTATATTAAACTTTTATAAATAATAGACCTGATTTTTTGCACAAACGCTAAAGATTATTTAGAAACATTTCCCTTCAGTGAAGTTGTTTCTCTAATCAGTATTTTTATTTACATATCTGTTTTCAGCCTATTTACGATCTACTTAAGCACATATACTGGTAGCAATTATACTGGTCAGTGATGAAATCATTGCTTTAAAATATATTTACTTTAAATCCAAAACAATGGCCAGAATCTTCCCAGCGCGTATTGTTTTATTGGAATTTGATACGTGTGTTAAAATGATACATATTATTTAGAGAATTTTATACTAAAATGAAATTTCCATTTATTTCTTCGATGGAAAGTAACGTGCTGTTTTGGAATGTAAGCTTATAGAAAACCGTAGGTCATTTATATTAATAAGGAAGAAATAAGGAGTAGTGAGAAGTAAAAAATGTAGATGTGGGAGGAGGATGTAGTCTTAGCCCTTATTTAGCTCTGATTAGATCCATTTAAGTCAGAATTCATATTGTTGTTAACCCGCGAGACCATCAGATTCCGAAAGACTGGCCATCTCGAAAGCATTTTGCTTCTAGTTCAAAGAACATTGCATGCTAAGGCCTTATCAGTCCTTCACAAATAATTCTAACACGTCTGCAAATCAAACTTCAGTTAATGAAATAGTTTTCCAAAATGGTGCCTTTTTTCAGTATGTGTGAAAAAATTTCCAGCTCTCTCTGAAGCAAAACTGAAGGAAGGCATGTTTAATGGTCCTGATATTAGAAAACTCATGTTTGATAGTACATCTGAATTTACATAAAAGAGAATATAGTATAAAATCCTATATAGAAGTCATAACAAACTCTCTTGGAAACAAGAAGCCTCCAAGTTATAAACATGTTATGGATAAAATACCAGCAGCATTCGACGAACTTGGCTGCAAAATGAGTTTGAAAGTTCATATATTAACGCTCACACCTTGACTACTTTTCCGAAAATGTGGGTTCTATTAGTGAAAAACTAGGTTGTAAACAGGTTTAAAGGAGCTTGAGACAAGATATCACGGATGATGGGGCATCAATATGCTTGGATGCTCAAGCGAGAAAATACAGAAACCTTATATAAAAGGTAAGGCAGCAAAGGAAATTTCACAACAAAAAAGAGGCGAGTGCAATAATGTACTTTTAAAAGCATTGGAGCAAAAACTGTAGATATTGTATAATTGGAAAGTTATTTTCAATATAGATGGAAACAAATGATGTAAATGGGGACTTGATGTTACCATAAAAATTACATAATAAATAAAATTATAAGTAATATTTGTGAATTTATTGATAGTTTGTAATCTATTTTTTCCACATAAATTTCGGATTTTCTTTAATTTTGTTGCATTTGATATTTGTGAATTTATGAATATTATGCAACCTCTTTTTTTCGACACATTTTCTCGGTTTTATATAATTTTGTTGCATTTGAGTCTTGTGTTAAAAAATGATGTGCAGAATATTTAGTTTCTTTTATAAAATCACACGAAATTAAAACATATTGTTACTATATATTTGCTAAAAATTCTAATAAACTAAATGTATTTTCGGATTTATCCGTTAAGGGGACGCACTTCGGCACTGCCCACCGCATTTTGTCTACTGAGTACTACGATGAGTGGGCTGAGCATTTCCAGAAGCTGCTCATGTATTCTCCTTTAAAGGCATTTAACAAATGTATGAATTGTTTTCAAGAGTTGCTTGCAGCTGTAATTGACCTGTAAAGTGAACACGCAATTTGTGGCACTATGTACGTACGCGCCCGGATATGCAAGCGTTTTTGAATGTGTACTGTTAGTTTATGACTATCTCCTTGATCTAGTGGTTAGCGTTGCTGACTGCTGCCTGTGAGGCTCGGGTTCGATTCCCGGCACCTACTTAGGAATTTTTCTAAGATAGGGAGGTCTGTCCAATCAGCCTCGCGAGGCTGACAACGGAGAAGCTGCCTGATGGAGAGGTGGCGATCTCCGATCTAGTAAGCCGCGATGAGCGGGATGTGGTGTGCTGATCACATGCCCCTTGCAATACTGCACTCCACCAATGAAATCATGTGATGGAGGTAGAAGACGCAGTGATCGTCGCGTTAAAACTCAGGCCCACATGGGGCTGTAAAAAGGCTTCACGAGAACATAGAATGATAGTTTATACAATGACATACAAACATTTTGTGAAGTATTTAATACTTGGTACACTCAGATTTAGGTTGTAATAATAGTTTTTTATTTTGAGGTTCAAAAGACTTCGTACTTCAGAAGAAATAGAAGTAACTATCATTGAAGTATTGGAGAAGGAGGAGAAGGAAGAATTAACAGATTTCCCACGCGATTCTGATAGAGAAGTTGAAATAGTTCATCAAGATGACAATGAGAGTGACTAAGAACAATCTGGAGAATGTAATTTTGAAAATGTCTGGGGACAAAATGTAGATTATCGCTTTATCGTAAGCATGGGTGATGAAGAAACCATTTGGATTAGTACTCCGTGGGGATTATTAGGTAAGACTAAGTCTAAAATATAATAAAACCACTGCTATGATCTACAAGAATTGCCAGAAATATGGCTACTCACTTAGAAGCAAGATTCGTAACTCTTGATATGATTGATAACAATGTACAACACACTAATTTGTATGTTGTGAAAAGAAGAGTAGATATCAACTATCAAAGGGAAAGAAATTGTAAAGCTACAAATACTGTAGAACTTATGAATCTTTTTTGTGTACCTATCCTCATAGCTGTCAAAAAATGCAAGCATGCAAATGTTTTGGAATTATGGAACACAGATACAGTACTGACATGGTTCTCTTGGGAGCTGCTGTCAGCTACAAAAGATTTCTATTTTTACTGCGGTGTATATAACAAAGAGAAATGACTGACTAAAAACTGATAATCTAGGGAATTTCACACAAATTGTGTGGAGAATGTAAGCACAACGATAGCCTCAGAGAGTTTATGACTATAGATGAGGTGCTACACACCTTTCGAGGTCGGTGACATTTTATTCAGTGTATGCCGAAAAAACCGGCGAAATGTGATCTAAAATTTACGCAATGTGTGACAGCCGCAACTTCTATACCTACAATTTTGAGATCTACTGCAGCAAGCTAACAGAAGTCCCTTTCTTTATGTCGAACAAACCTTTTTATGTGGTGAAAAGATTAATGGAAAACACGAAACATTCACACAGCATCTGGACACAGATAACATATAAATATTGCACAAACAAACAATTACATGTTGTAACACTATACTTTGTTCCTATTCATTTTTCCTTTTGAAATAAATCATTAGTGAGTAAATACATATAGTGCATTTGTGCCATGCTTTTAATTAGGGTTTATGCACAATATTTGAAAAAACCCAGAATATAACAAATATAATCTTTATTTTCGTTATTTATTAACCCCGTTTATTTTTAATAAGTTACACGTCCAAAAAAGCAAGAAATAAAAACTCGCCCGCTTAAAAATTTCATAATAGTTCACTTTACAGTAGAACCTGATTATGCGTCCTAATGGACGGAAGGGGGAACAGTGGTTAATTGAAACAGATGGGAATTACATATAATGAGTTTTCTTATTTTATTTTTATGTACTTGTGAAGAAACCCGTCTCTTGCTACCAGTTATTTATATCTGATGCATGAGAATCTCTTCTGGTTTAAATGATGTCCCGTACAGTTGTGACAACGATATCAAAATCATCAGCCAAGTAAACCACCGTTTCGTCATTATCAAATATTTCTACAGTTTTCGCTTTCGTTTTTGTATCCACAAATTTGCGATTTCTGTTAACTGATAGCGAAAACATCGTGGGGCAAAATTACAAAATATTGTGAAAAATTTGCTTACATTGTTCAAGCTTAATGTAATGTAAATGGTCACAATGTACGTGCTTTCACAGTTTACGTTATGCAGTAGCCTGGAACAAGGTCCCTTGTTAAACCCGTAATACTCCCAATGATAAGTTAGTCGAGATGCGGATAGTAAAGGCTCTATGTATTTGACTCAGGCAATTATTATAGTATTGTAATTCGCAAAGTAGTGTTATCACAGAGCATTATCATTGGGTTGTGGTGTGTAATCATGTCAAAATTACCGGAAGTACCGGTGTATTAATCTTGAATTTTTTGTAAAAATAATAGATTTTTGAGCGAAAGTTAATGTAAATGGTTTGCCCAAATAAAAGTAGGATTTTTTCCCTAATGATTTATTGGTTGGAATATATGAATACAGTTCCCTTTTACAATGACAATGTTTCTACAATTTCTTGGTGATTCTCGCTTACAAGCTTGTCTGCGGCTGCAATTGATTCCTTGGTGACGATTAAGTGAGTTAGGTCAGGTCCTAGTCACATCTTCAGTGCGCACATATCCGTCAGAAATTCACCACACATATGGTCACTGTGCTGCGTGATAGACCCGCATTTCCATACACATTGTTCATACGACGATAAATTTCCGCTCCACTAACACCTTCTGCCTTCAAAGTTAGAATTACTACTCACCGGGCCCGTTTGAACGAATCCATGTTGTGAACGTACTCAGTTCAGCGTGCTTCTGTACATGTGAACAACACACTGAGTCATCAGACAATACCAGTCTTCTTTCTTACATACAACGCCACCTACCAGAGCAAACACAAAGCTCTATGTAGTTAAGCTAGGAAGGTATGGCAAAAGTCTTCGTTTCATTTGGGCAACTCCTGCTTATTTTAGAGTGATTACGTTTTTCTTGAGGAAAAAATAATGGAATGCATAAGCAGAAACTTAAAATATCTGCAATTTAATACAATTGAGGTTTAATTTTCGTTGCTAAATATTTTGGCGAATAATATGAACATGATTTAGCGCATAAGTATAAATGGAGTATTTTAAGTACAAGTAATTCTGTAATTATCATAAAATTCATCACAAAATAAAAATAAAATGATATAAAATTAAACTTGAATGACTGTGTAATAAATAAGAAATTTCTAGTAAAAGGTCGTGTTCAACAATGTTCGCTTATGTTTTGATTTTCATTGTCTATGTTTAAAATTTTAACTTTATTTTGCATACATCAAGTATATAGGAACATCAGATATCAGATTTGTGGTGTAATTTATGAAACTTCGTATTATAACCAACGTATTCATGCTGATTAACAATACTTGTCAATTTGTATGTGATAAAACTTTTTTAAGATAGTATTGGGATTATATTCTTAGATTGTATTCGCTTTTGGTTGGGACGGGGACCAAGTAGTTGGTCAACGAACCATGAATTCTTATCGATTACCTATATAGTTTCGCTGAAAAGTCGCAACAGAAGGAAGACTCTGCTGATGAACTGAAGATGACGGCAGGCCAGGATGACTTTGTGGTTTTATAGAGTGGAACGGCTATTGTGTAGCGGCAGGGAGAAAAGCAGGTACGCCTCAAACTAAGAGCAAAACTTGGCACTGCTCCATTAAAGTGTATCAACTCCTCCCAAACAGTGGCACCGTAGGAGATTAGTATTTACTTGATAGCTAAAGTGTGAGTAGGGATAATAGAAATGTTTTTAAGAAACGGTTAGCCTTCATGTGGAAGTTGTTTCTAATATTAGCAGTTCCCAGATCTGACACATGCTGCCTAATACGTGGGCATTTTAAAAGCTTGGGATTTAACAATAAAGAAACGAGTTTTAAATCAGAGCATTATTTTTATTTTTAGACATAATCTCTCCTACAATCAATATATTTATTCCAGCAATGTTCCAACGCTAATTAGCGAGACTTAGTTTGAGCTCTGGAAACAAATGGAAGCCAGAGGGATTAGGGTGGTCGATTCAACAATTCACACTTAATCTCTGTTTTTTTCCATCACTAAAACACTTTTGTGAGCATGTACTTATTCTGATGAATTTTTTTCTGCAAAGCTGGATATTTCTCCTAATGCGTTATGTAGTTGGTTTAAAATATTTAAATTGTAATTTCCGGTTATGGTTTTAACCTTCTGAAGGCAATAAATTAAACTGCGTTTCATGCAATTTTACTAAGCATGTAAATAGAGAGAACTACATCATTTCGCACCTCCTTCCTCTGGTTGGCTAAAGCTGTTCGCGCCACAGGTGTGGCTTTCCGAGCACGTGGCACGATCTAATAGACGGTATAGTTACCGGGAAAGAGAGAACATGAAAGAAGCAGGCCAATAAAGTTATAACTTAGAATAGCGAACTGTATTAACAAACAAATTGAATACTTTCTTTGTTCTCATTAGGAGTAAGATCGAGTGACAAGCGAATACAGCAGTCAAGTTGCACGTGTCCATGTCATGATGTAGCAAGCTTTAAAGGTTCATAATGCAAATATCCAGGGATCACAATCGACACTAGAATCTCCTGGAAAGACCATATATAGTCTTCTACCGATAAGGACCAGAAACGCAACACCTTGCTCAAAAGATTCACAGCAGTAAAATGGAGCGCTACGCAGGACATCTTAGCATACAAAATTTAGTTCGAACCGTGATGAAGTACGGCAGCGAGGTCTTGTCAGCACAATCACAAACTTGCCTAGCGAGGTACTACGTAGTTCAAAACAATGCCCTAAGAATCATCACCGGAGGAACGAAATCAATTCTAATAACAGCTTTGCAGCTACAAACGTGCATTGAACCCTTAGATGAGTTTTTTTTGAATGGTGTATAACGCCCGTTTTTAGATGCCCGTAGAGCTAAATATACCCTGATATTCTGGGACAGAACTAAAAGATTAGATGCAAATAATTGGGAGCACTATAAACCTGCCATCCAGCACCTCAAAACTCAAGCCTCACCCATTACATATGCTTCACTTCTACAGAAATATCAGCTAACCATGGACACACCTGCCCCTCTTCAATACATTACATCAGTTGTATCTGCCCTGCCCACAATCCAGCTTAATCTTCTAAGTTACAACAGAACTAAAAGTGAATCAAACACTCTTGAACTGCGTCAAAACGCTCTAGCAACTATATACAATCTATATCCCGTATGAGAGTGGATACACATCTACGCGGATGGCTCCTACATACCAGAGTGCAAGGCGGCCGGGGCAGGCTGGTACAGCAATTTGTTTGAAGGCTACAGAGCAGTAGAGCAGGAATGCTAGCAACTACGATGGTGAAGTATACGCAATATTTGAAGACGCTACCAAGCCTACAAGCTTTATCTGTCTCTACCACCAAAGCAGTATTCCTAATCTACTCTCAAGCTGCTATCTCCGCTATGGGCAACAACAGACCAACAGACTGCCCCCATACTATCCAGTCAACGTAATAGAAAGAGGCTGGGTTCTGCGCCTTCTTCTTTTTTTTTGATCTGTTTATTTAAGGACGCTTTTTAACATTTCAGGTCATCAGCGTCCCATTCTATTCAGGGCTTGAAAGGGGCAACAAATTTTGCTCTGAGGTCTCTTCTTTCAGGCTTGAGGTTCAATATCGAGCCGTAAATGTACGACACGGGACCCACAGCTTTACTTCCCTTCCGAAGGAAGCCATAATTAGCCTTTTTACGCCCGAAAAAATCCATCGATCCTGGCCGGATTCGAACCCGCGACCTGGGGTTTAGAAGGCAAGTATGGTTACCACTACACCACCAGGATCGACATATTAAAATGACATAGTTTATGACAACCAAGATATATAAATACCTGTTTAATATTTTAAATTCAATGATTGCTCTTAATTTTTCAAAGTACTATAAAATGACCATAATTAAAAATGTTGATCTTTATTATGTGAATTTTATGAATTAATAGAAGAACTGTTGCTCTTTTGTTAACTATTCTGATGTAAATGAAATTCTATCAGTATATGTAATATATCAAGTTAAATGTTTGTAAATTTTTTTATCTGTGTGAACGCAAATAATAATAATAATAATAATAATAATAATAATAATAATAATAATAATAATAATACTGAATTTGAAGCTATAAATAATTAATTCAATAAGAGAAAAAATTTATGATGTTTGTATAAAGTGTTAAAGAAACGAACACGCTATATGATAAATGTGATGTGTGTGTGTGTGTATATGTATATATATATATATATATATATATATATAAATTAACAGTAATTATAATAGTAGAAAAGGATAAAACACTAAGAACAAGTCACACTTGAGATCGCTATATTTCGAACTCGTCTTGTCCTTCTATGGTAAGAAGACAAGTGACGGTGATAAAAGTAAATATTAGGTATCGAATGTAACGTTATGCATGGAAACGCATGAAACTAGAAATGAGATTTGGGGGGGGGGGATTAATACGTAAGATTTAAACCAGGTGGTATACGCGCTTTATGTAAAAATATAGCTGCCATTTCTGTATCTCTGAGTAAAATTTCGGAGCATTGTGTAGGTAACGCACCAATAAGTGTTAGATTAGAAGCATCATCAAAATCCTTACAGTCAGATGTTGGGCAACCGGCAAAGGAGACTTGGTTTTAACAGAACGTCTATGATTGTTCATACTGAGCGAAACAACAGTAGATGTTAAACCAATATAAAATGCTTGGCAAAGCTTACAAGATAACATATATACGACGTTCTTGGAAGAACAGGTAGCAAATGAACAAATTTAAATTCTCTGGATAAATTAGCGCTGCGGAATCAATGACAAGGCATAGTTAGCGCACAGGTTTTACATTTAGGGCGTTGGCAAGGATATGAGTCAGCAAAGGACGTGGTAAATTCGGAGGAGATAGGTTTCTGCGAAATATACTTTTAAGGTTAGGGGGTGTTCTGAAAGTAAGGCGGGGTACAAATTTAGAAAAATAATTTAAAGATGAATGCATTAACAAAGTGTCATGACATTCTTTTAAAATAGGTCTGATGCTTTCAATTCCAAGCACGTTTGTAGTAACAAGGCTAATGAAGTTCTTATTAGAAGTTTTAGGTTTGCATTGGAAAGTTTTGTGCGCTGGGATTATATGGGATTTTAAAAGAGAGGAAGGATAATTTTGGTCTTGGAACTTTTGAGCTAATATAATTGTCAAGAGATGAAAAGTTGTCACAAAGACGATGACCACCGGCTGAAAGAGAAAAAGGAATAGATCTTATGATATGCAAGGGATGACAGCTATCAAAATGAAGATACTGTTGTAAATTGGTAGGCTTAATGTGCACAGACGTAAGAAAAAGCCATTACATAAAGAAATATCAATATCTAGGAACGTAGCAGCATTGGGAGAGACAGAAGAAATGAACTTAACTGAAAATTTTGACTTAAGGTTGGTAAGAAACTGATCGAGACATCCTGAGCCATGAGTCCAAAGCACGAATATATCATCAATATATCTCAGCCATAATAATGGTGCCAAAGGTTGTGACTTAAGAAAGTCCTCCTCTAAGCGAGTCATAAAAAGATTGGCAAAGACGGTGCTATTCTGGTGCCCATCGCAGTACCTTTAATCTGTAGATAATATTTATTATCAAAACTAAACGCATTGCGATTGAGGATTAGATAAGCGAGATGACAAATGAAATCAGTGGATGGGGTATGAGGAGGTGCTCGAGAGTTCAAGAAATGTCTAACAGCAGCTAATCCTTCATGATGGGGAATGTTAGTGTAGAGTGACGTCACATCGATAGTGGCCAGAATTATATTAAAATGTGCCAAAGGGTCAACTTTCTTTATTAAACTCAAAAAATGGAAGAAATCTTTGATATAGGATGGCCTAGATGTAACAAATGACTGTAACCAACAATCTAACAGAGCGAAAATACGTTCAGTGGAGGAATCGTAGCTGGGCTACTATCGGGCGGCCTGGACAGTTCTTTTTATGAAATTTAGGGACTAAATTTATGGTGGGAGTACGAGAGACATGAGGAGTAAGTAGAATGATATCTTCAGCAGTACCAGAAGATGCAACAAAAGAAGCTATTTCTTCATTAAACTTGACTGTAGGGTCGGAAGACAATAGTTTATAATAAGTGACATCTTCAAGCTGTCGGTAAGTTTCAGCATTGTAAGAAGAAATGTCCTGTAGTACTATTAAGGACCCCTTATCGGCTGGAAGAATAATAACATCAGGATTATTAGATAACCTTTTAAGCGCTGATTTCTCACGAAAAGTTAGGTTATCTTTCGGGGTGATCTTATCTAGAAATTTGGAATCACTAATCGAAGTTAAAAATCAGTTGATAAACATTTCTAAAGAATGGCCAGAAGGTAAAAAAGGAGGTTCAAGTTTGAAGGGAGGACGAAACTTGAGAAGGCAAGGGGTAATATTTGAATTAGGCTGAGAAGATTTAGTATGCCAATAGTAACGCCATCTTAAATTACGGCAAAATTTAACGCCATCGGAAACAAATTTAAGGGGATTAAATTTGGGAGTTGGGGCGAAAGATAATCCTTTTTGCTAAAGCAATGTATCAGCATCAGAAAGTGAAATAGAAGATAAATTTACAACGGCACTATTAATAGTAGGAGAAGTACAAGGGGTACATTTGCTATTGGGATGCTGGTGTGAAATACCGGAGTAAAATTTAGATGAACGAGGTAAATTGAAAATATAAGTCAATTCAGGAGCTGACGCTACGAGTGGCGGGGAAAAGTTTCGGAAGAAAGACGCGGTAAACTGAACAGGAATACCTGCTCTTAAATATTGTAAATATAACCGCGATAATTTAAGAAGATGTTTCTGATTGAGAGAATATAATAATTTATTCGCACTCATCAAGATACTATTAACAGTGGTAAGAACATGCCAAAATAATTTTAATAAAACTAATTAATTTAGAAAATTGAATTTGCTGCATATAATGACATTTATTGAGGATCATCCGTAGAAATTGCTGGGAGATATGGTGCCTAAAATTTCATATCATTACCTTGATAGATGTCATAGTATAAGATGTATTAAACAATAAAAAGTATTGGAAAACACAGAGAAAGTAAGAAATAAAATTAAAAGAATAATAGATAAATAGTAAAAGAAGTCAAAACAAAACACGCAAAAGCAAATTAAACTTAATAAGCAAAGTTAAAAGCAACACCAGAGGTGCAAAGAATATAAAAGAAAATTAAAATAACACTATTAACAAAGTAACAAATTAACAGTAATTATAATAGAATATTTCTATATATCAGGAAGAACGACTCTCCCTAGCATCTGCTTAAGGTGCTGGCATTTGGGCCAGCGGACTTCAGTCCCAGACTAGAGTTCTGCAGGTGGGCCTTGGAGCGGCAGGATGAACAGTCTGACTTTTCCTCCTCGATTCTCTTCACGGACGAGGCCATGTTCACAAGAGATGGGCTAGGGCTAATTCTGAGCCATAGGAACAGTCACGTATGGGAGTATGAGCAACCGCATGCAGCGATGGAGACTTGTTATTAACGCAGATTCAGCATCAAAGTGTGGGTGAGCATGGTGTTCAAAAAAATAATGTACTTCCTACACGGTTAAACGGGCACGTGTATCTTCAGTTTCTCACCCATGTTTTGCATCCGTTTTTGAGAAGAGTACCCTTTGAACTCTGACGTCAGATGTGGTTGCAACACGATGGTGTTCCTCCCCATTTCAGCGTGGAAGTAAGAGATTATCCCAATGGTGTGCTTTCTGGGTAGCGGATTGGAAGAGGTGGTCCTGTAAATTAGCTACCGCGTTCTCAGGACCTCATCCCCCTAGATTTTTTATGGTGAAATCTCAAGAGAAGGTGTACACATCATTAGTTGACACTGATGAGCAGTTACTAGCACGGGCGTTAGATGGTTGTGATGAGGTTCGTAATGCTCCACATCTTTTCGAGAGGGCGCGAAGATAATTTCTTCGCAGATGTACTCTTTGCAGAGTTGTTACTGCCGACACATCGAACAATTTCTGTGGCGATCTGTTTTAATTTTTGCTTAAAATACCTGTTTTTCTTAATCATCCAATTTCTTTTATTTAGTTTTCACGCAGGGTGAAAAGTTAGAATGCAGTTTACTTAATTCTTATTAGGTATTTGGTTTCATTCACGTACATTTTTGCGTTACTCTGGCGAAAGTCGTTTATATTTCCTTTCGAGTACTTACTATGTCTACCATCATCGACTAGAATGGAAGAAATATCTTTTAAATTTTGAAATGTACCTGCTCGTACAATACTACATTTACATCATAGGTCAATTTGCATGGGTAATGGCTTTACCCTTGCACGTTTAGAGTTATGTCATTCGTTAAACAAACCGTAACGTATTTTGCTTAATTCGTTAGAGTGAACGAGCAGTTGTGAACAATAAAACAAATGTGTGAACTACAACGAGGAAAAAATTAAAGAAAAAAAAACATGCACTTGTGAGGTTCGAACCACCTCCTCCTCCTCCTCCTCCTCCTCCTCCTCCTCCTCCTTCTCCTCCTCCTCCAACGCCGCACGGAGCTATTCAGGAACAGTAAGTACTTGGAGTAAGTGAAACTACTGTCTTTTTTCCCCACTTCCTGTGGAGGTTTAATCAGTGGCGTACTGGCCATTAACAGATTTTTTGCTATTTCATGAAATTTAGAAACCAGAGATCATAAATTCCCTATCTCAAAATGCTTACTTGTCTAGGACTCCCCCCACAATCCTTTCAATTTGTGTGGTAAGAGCAAAATTTGTCGGTGATTCATTAGAGGAACTCCAGGCAATTACTGAACTTGAAATGAGCGGTATTTCAGTTGATTAACTTAGACAAGTGACTAACAATATATTCTCGCAATTTGGAACTTGCAGACGAACGGAAGTAAGAAACTTCCACACGTACACTAAGGTAAGCTCCCATATCCATTCGTGCTTCCGAACTTGCACGGAGCATTTTTCCAGTCCGGAAAATATGCTACGGCCGCAATATATACTAATGCCTATGTATATGCTTAACAGAACTTGTAATCCAATCTCGACTGCATTATAAGTACAAAGGGAATTTAAAAAAAAATGGAAATCACTCTCACAAGAAATGTAATATACGTTAAATTGTGAAATCAATTTCAGGCGGTTTCCGGAGTTCGTTATTAGCTCATTAGTATGTATATTAGAGTTCCACCATTCTTCGGAATATCAATGGTTCATGGAATTTTTCAAATATTCGGGGATATTTTCGAATTTAGTACATGTTAATAATGTGATTTACAAGCTTAAATCTGGTACTTATTTAATTATTGTGTCACTCATAAGCCTGTAGAAATGCAAAGTATTTTCACAAAATGCTGTTCCTTTTCATGTGAATGAAACAGTGAAACTAAGAAGAAACCTTTTGAAGTTAAAGAATGTTTAGTAAGACGTCTTTGGTCCAGATTCAAATAACAAAAGACAAATTTTTGCTGTCACCACTTCAAGTAAGTTGGGGTTAATTAAAACATTTTTTTTTGTAAAGGCCAAAGACAAAGAGAGTAAGAATTTCCAGAATTTTAAAGAAAAACTGCTAAGATTAAGTGAAGATGAAACAAAAGAAAATATTTTATTGGCTCAAAAATTTATGAGCTAATACCGGGATTCCAGAATATGTCCTCACCGCTCTCATGGGATTTTGCGTCTAGGCCAAAGCCCGTTCCCCTACCCACTTACGAATGCCTTCCTGCCTGCCTGTTTGTCCGTCCTTGGTGACTTTCGAGCAGTCACCAGTCTACATTCTTTCGCAAATACTTTGCAGGAACATATTCTTGTATGTTAGATGATATTAATACGATCAGCTCTTCGCGTTCTTGAGGAATTTATTCGCAAGTTCTCTGGGCAATGACCTCCTTCCAGAACTAAAATTCACAATCTTGTGAACACTGGTTCAAAGCAAAACAAGAAACAAGCGATCACGTACATTTTTAACAAAATACAAATTAGAAGAAATCTGCACAAAGTTTGAACGTCCACACACACACACACAAAACAATAATCACTACCGAAATTAGAACAAATTTCTTCTTCACATATAGCAATATAAAGCTGAAACTTTACGCTGCACACGTGCCCATTGTCTACATCAAGGTGATCCCGTAGTGTGTCCTGTATTATGAGTGGCTGCTTTCAACAGTTTTTTGGATTGATTTATTTATGGACGCTCTTTAACATCTCAGGTCATCAGCGTCCCATTCAACTCAGGGCGTGAAACGGCCGACAAATTTTGCTCAGAGGCCTCTCTTTCAGGCTTGAGGTTCTTTTTCGTGCTGTAAATGTACGACACGGGACCCACGGCTTTACTTCCCTTCCGAAGGAAGCCATACTTAGGATTTTTACGCCCGAAAAAATCCTTCGGTCCTGACCGTGTTCGAACCGGCGTTCTTGAGTGTAGGAGGCAAGTATGGTAACCACTACACCACCAGGACCGACCTTTCAACAGTGACTGAAGGGTTTAGGCCCCATTCACAATGAAAATTAAACGTAATAAAATAAGACATAACACGTTAACTTAGTAGTATGTAGGCATTCACAATGAAAGACCAAACGTGCGTATTAGCCAATCAAAAATAAGAACAGGCGAAGATCAACTAACAGCTGATTGAAAATGGCTGCTTCTGAGCAGATATCTGTAGCGTTTATGCGTATGCAAAGTGCAGTAATTAATTTGCTTGGAGTAATATGAGCAAGGATAGCTTTCTTATAATGTAATGAATCTTTTGTCCATTGATTCCATTCTGTCTGCAGAGTCACGTATCTTCAGCTCTCTCTACTATAATTTGCCCTTGCACGGAGCACGAAAATCAAGTGTAACTCCGGAGAGAGCCGAATTACTGTGCGTGGCCGCAGTGTAAATGTTGCATATACTATTTTTTGTTAAACATAATGTAACCTATGCGTTGTCCTCTATAACTTTTAAATATAAACTGATAGGGGATTGCTAGGTGGGTACAATATTGTAATGATGGCAAATATGTTCTTATTGGAATTCGCAATTAATTCCATATATATATTAACGCTAACTTCGGGTAAACCCTATAAACAGATGGACCGTGGTTTTTCGTAAATATAAATTAATAGGGGCGGGTAAGTCATTGCAATGGTGGCAAATCTCCTTTGATTGCAATGGAACAAAATCATAAACATCAATTTATAGTTCATTCTGTACGTGGTACTATTCCCTTGAAATTCTTATCTTAGCGACACCTTGGCTCTCTTCGCCGTCGCTCGGGACTTGGCAGCAGCAAGCAGTAGGCAACAAGAGTTGCATTTGATTTCCTTGCTCCATGTATATATAAATTCTACCACAGATCTACAAACAGAGCAGCTGTGTTCTGATTAACTGATTTCTTAAGTTTAAGTTAGACGTAGACGGAAAACGTTGGACCTTGCAAGCTTCTAAATTTACGTATAATTGTACTTTTATTTTAATGTTTACGTGATTCGTTGTGAATGGTTCCATTGCATCTTAACTTTTACGTTTAAGTTTACGTTATGTTTAATTTTCATTATGAATGGGCCCTAATTTACCCCACAACTTGTGTTCTTTTCAGACAGGGCGTGATTCTATTGAAATAGTCTTGTAAAGGCCCTGCCGGCAATAGCATGTCCAGCTGCTAAGATGCGAAACCCCGGTGCAAGCGGTAGGACATATTCTGAAAGCCCTGTGCAAGATCTTGTTTTTGAAGATCAGTTAAATGACAACGACAAGCAAACATGGGGATGGTTCAAGACCGTAAACGGTATTTTTGGGGGGTAGTGTAATGGTTAAAACTACAAAGCTTTAAGCTGTAAATTTGTCATTGAAACCACATTTTCTGCATTCCCGCTTGTACTTTTTTCCTCCTAATCTGGTGGGTGTCGAAAGCATTGATAATTTATTTATGGACGCTCTTTAACGTCAAAGCATTGAGAAGAGAGAACATGTTCATCGGAATATTGCTGTCCTGGAAAAACGATACAGAGGAACCTAGTCACCAAGTATGTAAACTGCCTAATGTTAGCAATGAAATAAAAAGGTTTCTAATGCGTTTTAGAAAGAAAATGTTACCGGAAGTCTTTTCAAACGTGACAAAATTTCAAACATTTTTTTCTTATATTTACAAGATATCTGTAAAAAGTTGTTAAAATTAGTAATTTTAGCTATTATTTTTAGATTTTTCAGACATATTTTATGTTAATTAATGTACATTGTGAGATTGGAATTCGTACATAGTAAAAGAAATATTTAAATTATGCTAATTGTAAATACTTTTATGAGAAATTTAAAACCTAACTTCCCGGAAAAAGTACACTATAACGAATTTTGGATTTCACATTCGAATTCAACACATGCTAATTATACAAAATCACACATTTCAAATCTTGCATGCTACATTTATGAAACCATTTAAGACTGCACATTTATTTTTACGGATTTTTTTTTTGAAACAGCCAAAAATGAGGTCTTTTGAATATTGTTTTTTTCCAATGGCAAAAATTTAAATTCCCATATGCAGTTCTTCCCTGTCACACTCGGTCCTGGTGGTGTAGTGGTGTAGTGGTTACCATACTTGCCTCCTAAACCCAAGATCGCGGGTTCGAACCCGGCCAGGACCGATGGATTTTTTCGGGCGTAAAAATCCTAAGTATGACTTCCTTCGGAAGGGAAGTAAAGTCGTGGGTGCCGTGTAGTACATTTACGGCACGAAAAAGAACCTCATGCCTGAAGGAGAGGCCTCTGAGTAAAATTAGTCGGCCGTTTCACGCCCTGAGTTGAATGGGACGCTGATGACCTGAAATGTTAAAGAGCCTCCATAAATTAATAATAAAAATAAAAAAAAAAAACATCTCCATATACCGTCGTGGGTGGCCGAAGTGGTTAAGACGCTGACTCGTGAGCGGGAGGTCTAGGGCTCAATTTCCCCGTGGAGCGTCCTCCCTGACTAAGGTTTTTCCAGTTTCCCTCAGCCCTCATAAATGGCCAATGCCGGGGAGGTAACCTAAAATTAGGCCTGGAACATTTCTTTCCTTAAAAAATCCTTTCCCAATACACCATTTCATCTCATGTATCGTCGGTCCTGGTGGTGTAACCATAGTTGCCTTCTAAACCCAAAATTCGCGGGTTCAAACCCGGCCCGGATCGATGGATTTTTTAGGGCATAAAAATCCTAATTATGGCTTCCTTCGGAAGGGAAGTAAAGCGTGGGTCCCGTGTCGTACATTTACGGCACGAAAAAGAACCTCAAGCATGAAAGAAGAGGCCTGTGAGCAAAATTTGTCAGCCTTTTCATGCCCGGAATTGAATGGAACGCTGATGACCTGAGATGTTAAAGAGCGTTCTTAAATAAAACAAATAAAAAACAAACCAATCTCATGTATCATCAGTGTCTACCGCCTATGGTGCCTCAGCAGTAAAAACGGGCGTTAAACACTATTGAACAAAAAAACTCTCCATATACCGCAACGGGTGGCAGAATTCGTTAAAAAGCGAGAGTCTCGTGTTCGATTCCCTTAAGGGCCGTCCTCCCTGAAAGAATTTTCCAGGTTTTCCTCAGTCCTCATAAATAGCAAATACTGAGCAGGTAGCCTAAACTCAGGCCTGGAACGTTTTCTTCCTTAAAATAAAATCCTTTCTTATTTAGTCATTTCCTCTCATGTATTATCAGTGTTCACCACCTGTAATGCTTCAGTGGTTAAAACGGGCATTAAACACTATCCCCCCCCCAAAAAAAAACCACTTTCCATATCATATCTCATTGAGATGTTGTTCTTATTTTGGCAGTCATAGTTATCTGCAAAGTGTCCTATATTTTTTCCATCCAAAAGTAAAACCATTCCTTACTTTATATAAAGGTGTCAAGACTGTATTGACACCTTTACCAGCAATTCAAGGTTCTGGAATCGTGTATGTGAAAATTCATTCGGCTTCACATGCGCACTAAGAAAGTTTGTTTTATAACCTATGAGAAAGAAAATGGATTCCACTTGTTGCTGATTGTGAGGTAGATGAACCTGCTGGGCGAGATAATGTAGCTCTTGGAGTCTAGAGATACAGAGTTGTCCAGCTGTCTATATTTCTGCAGTTCTGTTCAGTGTCCTGGTAACCATACCGTTTTTGTTAAAAATTACTGAGTTATTCTGCAGCCCTTTGAACTGGTTTACGAGGTGTTTCTCACTCTAACCCATTGTAGATACTTAACCTTTGCACTTTGAATGCTACTATATATTGTACATGAATTAGTTTTGGGGACTCTGAACTGCACGGTGAAGCATTTTCAACTACCCATTTTTAAACGTGTGTGCTTGTGATAATTAGTTAATGCCTTCGATTTCAATAGCCACGGAGCGCTGGCCGGTGCAACGACGTGTATTTTGTGATGAGAGCCTTATTGAAACCAAGTCCTCCGTATCAGCTCAGTGTGCATTCAAGCGGATAAAGCCAGTGCGACCCACTGAGAACATTGAGCGGGTTCGAGTTGATAAAGCGTTCAGCACGGCATCACGCTCCAATATTACATTCAATACGGCGAAGACTTCATAGGAAGTAAATATATGAATATTATCTTCCATTCATACAAAATGCACATTGTTCAAAAGCTAAGTGACCTAGACAAGACACTACGTGTACAGGCATCTAAGGCATTTCTAAACAGACTAAGAGAGAGATCTTGAATTTCTATTACTGGTGAAGCCATCTTTAATTTGACGAACAAAAGTTCGGGTACTGGGCACCAGATAATCCTCGAGAAACAATTGAAAGGTTGATATAAGACTATGGGTGGGGATGATGGGAAATATTTGTCCATCTGTCCAACCACTAATGGCCGGCGAACTGCTGTGTATAATTCACTGTGTCACAATAGATACAAGGGTTTCTCATTCCGTCTTCTTTCGCTGTAAGTTTAGAATGAAGCGTGTTCTGATGCAAAACTTTCTTGCCATCTGGCTCAAAATCGCACTGTCCAACGCCGGCCATCAGTTTGTTGATCTTCTCGTCATTCTATGTATAGAACCACTTCCATTTCATATTGTTAATTGTTTCTTCTAATTTAAACATGTTTAGCTCACTACGTGTATTCGTTATGTGATATGTGTGTGACCTGATATAAGTCTGAGAAATTGTATTCCTGATGTTTCCTATTCTTCTTTTAAGAGGCATTTTCACTTCCATAATAAAGGAATTGTCAGCACCTTAAAAACCTGGTAATATTCTCTTGTTATATATCTTAGGTTCTTTGGATGGTTGCGCACACATGTTGAAATTTATTCAGTTAATGATTAGTATCTTTCTCCTGTTTATTGGATATACAACAGCCTAGATACTTAAAACTATTGACTTGCTTTATTATTTTATTTTTAGTACGATCTTGGATATGAATGGAAACATTCTCTGGACAGCCATAACGTTAGATTTATATATATATATATATATATATATATATATATATATATATATATATATATATATATATATAAATTTTGGTTCAACAAATGCAAGTACCATTCTAAGCAATTAGCTACATATACAGGGCAAGTTGACTTTCTTTCTTATTGTGCTATTACTGGTGTTTGTCCTAACGGAATATTAATTCAATTGCCATATAGCTCCTAGCACTCATAGCCAATTTCACTTATTTAGGCACCATATCTCCCAGCAATTTCTACGGATGATCCTCAATAATTGTCAATATTTGCAGCAATTTCACTTGTCTAAAACAATTAGCTTTATTAAAATTATTTTGGTATGTTCTCCTAAATATATTACCACTGTTAATAGCATCTTGATGAGTGCGAATAAATTATTATATTCTCTAAATCAGAAATATCTTCTTAAACTATCGCGGTTATATTTACAATATTTAAGAGCAGGCATTCGTATTCAGTTTACCGCGTCTTTCTTCCAAAACTTTTCCCCGCCGCTCGTAGCGTCAGCTCCTGACTTGGCTTCTATTTTTAATTTACCTCGTCCATTTCACACCAGCATCCCAATAGCAAATGCACCCCTTGTACTTCTCCTACTATTAATAGTGCGGTTGTTAATTTATCTTCTATTTCACTTTCTGATGCTGATACATTGCTTTAGCAAAAAGGATTATCTTTTGCCCCAACTCCCAAATTTAATCCCCTTAAATTTGTTTCCGATGGCGTTAAAATTTTGCAGTAATTTAAGATGGCGTTACTATTAGCATACTAAATCTTCTCAGCCTACTTCAAATGTTACTCCTTGCCTTCTCAAGTTTCGTCCTCCCTTCAAACTTGAACCTCCTTCTTTACCTTCTAGTCATCCTTTAGAAATGTTTATTAACCGATTTTTAACTTCCCTTAGTGATTCCAAATTTCTAGATAAGATCACCCCGAAAGATAACCTAATTTTGCGTGAGAAATCAGCGCTTAAAAGGTTATCTAATAATCCTGATGTTATTATTCTTCCAGCTGATAAAGGGTCCTCAATAGTACTACAGGACATTTCTTCTTACAATGCTGAAACTTACCGACAGCTTGAAGATGTCACTTATTATAAACTATTGTCTTCCGACCCTACAGTCAAGTTTAATGAAGAAATAGCTTCTTTTATTGCATCTTCTGGTACTGCTGAAGGACTTAGTTCCCAAGATAACACTCTACTTACTCCTCATGTCCCTCGTACTCCCACCATATATTTTCTCCCTAAAATTCATAAAAAGAACTGTCCATGCCGCCCGATAGTAGCCACTTACGATTCTCTGACTGAACGTATTTCCGCTCTAGTAGATTGTTGGTTACAGGATTTGTTACGTCTAGGCCATCCTATATCAAAGATTTCTTCCATTTTTTGAGTTTACTAAAGAAAGTTGGCACATTCTAATATAATTCTGGCCACTATCGATGTGACGTCACTCTACACTAACATTCCCCATCATGAAGGATTAGCTGCTGTTAGACATTTCTTGAACTCTCGAGCACCTCCTCATACCCCATCCACTGATTTCATTTGTCATCTCGCTTATCTAATCCTCAATCGCAATGCGTTTAGTTTTGATAATAAATATTATCTACAAATGAAAGGTACTGCGATGGGCACCAGAATAGCACCGTCTTTGCCAATCTTTTTATGACTCGCTTAGAGGAGGACTTTCTTAAGTCACAACCTTTGGCACCATTATTATGGCTGAGATATATTGATGATATATTCGTGCTTTGGACTCATGGCTCAGGATCTCTCGATCAACTTACCAATCTTAACTCAAAATTTTCACTTAAGTTCACTTCTTCTGTCTCTCCCAATGCTGCTACGTTCCTAGATATTGATATTTCTTTATGTAATGACTTTTCCTTACGTCTGTGCACATTAAGCCTACCAATTTACAATAGTATCTTCATTTTGATAGCTGTCATCCCTTGCTTATCAAAATATCTATTCCTTTTTCTCTTTCAATCGGTGGTCATCGTCTTTGTAACAACTTTTCGTCTCTTGACAAGTATATTAAAAACCTAGCTCTAAAATTCCAAGACCAAAATTATCCTTCCTCTTTTTTAAAATCCCATATAATCCCGGCGCACAAAACTTTCCAATGCAAACCTAAAACCTCTAATAAGAACTTCATTAACCTTGTTACTACTTACGTGCCTGAAATTGAAAGCATCAAACCTTTTTTAAAAGAATGCCATGATACTTTGTTAATGCACTCATCTTTAAATGATTTTTCTGAATTTGTACCCCGCCTTACTTTCAGAACACCCCCTAACCTTAAAAGTATATTTCGCAGAAACCTATCTCCTCCGAATTTACCACGTCTCTTTGCTGGCTCATATCCTTGCCAACGCCCTAAATGTAAAACCTGTGCGCTAACTATGCCTTGTCATTCATTCCGCAGCGCTAATTTATCCAGAGAATTTAACTTTCTTCATTTGCTACCTGTTCTTCCAAGAACGTCGTATATATGTTATCTTGACAGCTTTGCTAAGCATTTTATATTGGTTTAACTTCTGGTGTTGTTTCGCTCAGTATGAACAATCATAGACGTTCTGTTAAAACCAAGTCTCCCTTGCCGGTTACCAGACATGCCTTATCTCACTGTAAGGATTTTGATGATGCTTTTAATCTAACACTTATTGATGCGTTACCTACACAATGCTCTGAAAGTTTACTCAGAGATAGAGAAATGGCAGCTATATTTTTAGTAAAGCGCGTATACCACCTGGTTTAAATCTTACGTATTAATTTTTTCCCCCCACACTCTCATTTCTAGTTTCATATGTTTCTATGCATAACGTACCTTCGATACTCAATATTTACTTTTATCACCGTAACTTGTCCTGTTGCCATAGAAGGACTCCACGAGTTCGAAATATAGCGATCTCAAGTGTGACTTGTTCTTAGTGTTTTATCCTTTTCTACTATTATAATTACTGTTAATTTGTTACATTGTTAATAGTGTGTTACTTTATTTTTCTTTTTCTTTTATACTGTATATATATGTGTGTGTGTGTGTGTGCGTGCGTGCGTGCGTGCGTGTATGGGGGGAGGGTGGGTGTGGGTATGTGAATTATAATTTTTGTCTAACTCTTGCTGTAAATACGTTGTGCTCGTCCTTTGAAGTGAACAGAATGCCTTTATCGTCCACGAAATAAAGTGTACTTATAGCAACGCCTCCTATTTGGCAAAATAATGTCTAAGCTGATTTTGCAAATCGTTAACAGCAACGTCAATATTTGTATCAAATAATGTAATTTAAGGGACAATGGACAGCCATGGCGCACTACGAGAGTGACATCTTACATTCCACCTGTTTTAATACATAATTTTATATGCTTATAAATTTCCTAAATTGTATTAACTATTTATTTCTTTTTCTGCGTATTTTCCCACCCTATCTCTTACTACGCTATTAAAGACCGTTACACATTAAAAATTGCATTTGCAAGCCACATTCTTCTATTTTTCTGTATCATTTGCTTCAAAATTTACCTATAATCGCAACAAGTTCTTCCTCTTGTGAGTTCCTCATTCCTGATCTGCAAAATTGTTATTGTCAACTGAAAATTACTTGCATTCAACAGGATGGAGCCAATGCGCATATGGATACCCTTTCTGGTCTCATCCTTCCTCTATTATTGACATTCCTTGGACAACAAAGTCGTCAGACTTGGTCTTTTGTACTTCTTCCTCTGGAGCTTTTTGAAGTAAATCATTTTCAACCAAGGCTAAAAGTATTGAACTGAACGCAAGAATCAGTCCAGAAATTACAAACATTATCTACTACTGAACTCATTGGGTCATGTATAGCCTCCCAGAGCACTTTGCACAATGCATTGCTATAAAAGATACACCTTTGAAACCCGGTATCTTCCATAGAAATTTACACAATATAAATCCAAAAATACAACAGAGAAATTTGAAGGGGAAAAAATTAAAATCGATTACTAAAGCTTATGGGTTATTTTAAAAATAGGTAACCTAAAATGCTCCACCAGGTACAAAGTTAGTGTACAGAAGGTACGCTAGATGCAATACAAGGGCGATGTTGACATTGATTATTTCCATATAAGTTCACAGTTCCTCAAATACACACTTCTTGGACATGCTGATTGGAATATATTTTTTTTAATGGTGCTTAACGCCCTTTTTACTACTGAGGCGGTGAACACTGGTGATACATGAAATGAAATGATATAAAGGGAAAGGATATTTTTTAAAGATGGAAATGTTCCAGACCTAATTTTAGGGCACCTCCCACATTTGCCAGTTGTGAGGACTGAGGAAAACCTGGAAAAAACCTCAGTCAGGGAGGACGGTCCTGGCGGGATTCGAACCCAGACCTCGCGCTCACGAGTCCGTGCCTTAACGACCTCGGCCATCCGTGGCGGTCTTAACTCATATGAGAAGGCTGTATATGTGATATGCAAAGAATAATGGTTTCAGATTTATGATCTTATAAATACACCTCATAAGTTTGATAGTATCTTTAGCACGTTAATGTTTTATTTTCATATAAGATGTATTCTGTAATTGTTCATTGTAATTGTTCAAATTATGACAATAACAAATGCATAAAATGAAATCTTCTTCTTGCATAATTTTTTTTAATTACTTGTAAACCTCTTGCCGACAAGGGATCCCTTCATCGTATGCATGCACGTATTTTATGCATTGGCCTAGGGCCGAGAGCTGGAAAAACGTTCAATGTCATGTAAGTTTGCTACTGCAACATTGCATATACAAATTCCATTTGGGTTGCTGCAAAAATCAATGCCCAAATGGAACCTCGGATGTTATGACAAAAACAATGATGATTTGGACACACATAATATCATTGACATCCATCAGCAAATTCTTACACAAATATGAGTTTTTGCTAATTTTATATTTAATTAGAATTTCTGAAAAATAAATTTTCCCATACAAATGCTGTAATATTTCATATTGAATTGTTATAAAAGGCAGACCTTTTTCCCACTTTCTTGTGACTAAATACACATACTGTTAGCAAAAACATCTGTGCTACGTACTTTCAACTATTTTTATAAAAAATAAAACTTATTTTTAGAAAATGTTTGATATTATATTTAATAATCCCAACTTTCATCTCGTTTAATTAATTTCATTTTATTTTCTGAGTTAAATGTAGAACCACTCTTAAATATTCCATAAATATTTGTAGTTTTAATTTACGGTTTCTGAGACAATGGGTAAATGTATTGAATTTAACATCTCTTAAAATAACCGTCTTATATTTATAGAGAAGGTTCTACTACTTTTAGTTCAGGAGCCAATCCAAGATAGATGATTCTGTGCACTAATTATTTAGATGCTTCTGTTATCCCTAATTTATATTAACTAAATTTTGTATCGCTAAATTAGCATTAGTATGCTCCACACAAAACAATCACAATACAACCTACCTCAATCGTTTCTTGCACACGCGTGTTTCTTCCAGTGCTGCTCTTCGCTTGATATGGACTGTCTTTGTAAGAATTTATACCTTGCCTGAACCCGGGCCAGTCACCTTCTTCAAGGCCTCAGACTATTTCTGCCTCGGGTATCCTCTGCTCCTCTTCCTTGTTCTCATATTCCACACTGGTGGCATAGATTCATCTGTCATTGTCTAGTCTGAATCACTGTATCTTTCATGCCACTTTCTTCCTCTGGTGCGGGTGATCCATCCATTTGAACAGAATCTTAAATTTACCATTTCTACTGTGGCAGTTGACAGTCGCTGTCTTGTGTTGAAATGCATCTAAGAAACTGAAACAAGAACGTGCGACGCAATGTGACTTACTTGATCCGTTGCACTGTTTTTCTGTACAACAGAAAGAGTCTTACCGGGTACAGGAATTTTGAAATGTTCATATTGTCACATTCTTATACATGACATCCACATACATTTGAATATATGTAATTTGGCTATTCGGTACCTCACTAGCAGTGACATAAGCAAGCGTAATGATGGAATGTCTGTATTCATCCTGCTATATTTATTTTGAAGTATTTAAGGATTGTAAATTAATGTCCGTGTACACCCGTGGAAACTGGTTGACTTTCAGTGGATGCGCGATTTCTGGCAAGACGTTCCGCTGAAAAAGGCAATTAATCTAGCTCAGTCGTGTTTGTCACCCGAACTGTTTCAGTCGCATTTCTGTAGGAAGTGCGTGTCACAATTTCTACTGTGTATTTATATACTTTGGAGTTTGGCGAGAATGGGATATACGTCAGAACAAATATATGGTGAAATTGATATTTTTTAACCCTTGTCATATCTGCTTGCCATTATTGTGATGACACTCTGATTTCTTATTTTCTTAAAATATGGAATATTAATTGTTAATTAGCAATTTTATTGTATAATATAAATTAAATAACATAATTTGGAAAATTTTAATCAACACAGAATCTGGCGCGCTACTTTCTATGTCACATCGCGACCACTGCAAAATTAAAACAGATTTATAATTATTAGGTTGACAATCTTACAGGATACCGCTTTCTGGTAAAATAAAATATTTCCTTACTAACAATGAACTTGTAACATGTATGAACGGTGATATCGTCTCAGAAAATATTGCAGTTTCTCCACCTCAGAAGGAGATAAAATTGAAAAGAAAACCATGTGAAGCAAGGATTATAATCGAAACTTAGTATATTCCCAAACGTCGATTATTCAATGTTATTGGACAAAATGTCTTAATGATGCTTTAAACTTTTCAAAGAAATAACGATGAAGTAACTCATTTATGATGGACGAAATGAGGAAATTTGCAAAGTTAAAAAATTGTGATGATGCAAAAATACAACAGAGTAAATATATTTCTCTCTATATATAATCTACTCGTTTACAGCGATGTTCCCAGTAAAAGCAATTATTTGGTAGCCAGAGATGATTTTCGGCATGGACTTATAGTAATGACTAATGCCCATGACAAGGGAGCGCTTTCTACAAATCTGCTGTTTTATTCACTGAGCGAATAACACTCAAGCTGATAACAACTTCAAGATGTGAAAACCGCGGCCGAATATGAATATGCTGAAAAAAGATTTATCATATACATCCGATCAGAGCAATTATGAGATTATTTGCTTTGGCTACAAATGTAAGAAATGCTTCGTAAGGCCTGATGCTGCAATTGTGCGATGTTCAATGAATTCCCTGTTCATATGGTTTATTGCAGCTTCGATTATCTTTTATTGGGATGGAATTGCTGGTTCAATTGACTTGTAAGTATAATAATTATAGACAATGCTTTCAAAAATACCAAGAAATACCAGGAAATACTCTGAAGAAGGCCAAGAATGGCCGAAAGCTTGGCAGGTGTTCACTGTGCTGATTTATCATGAAACGGCCAATAAAATATTAAAATGCTTACACAAGTGTCTAGCATGATCATAAGGGCACGGACCCTGCGAACAAACTGGTCATGCCAAGTGAGTTGTATTTGTGTTCTACAAGTACTGGGAATAGTCGCAGCATTTCATACCAAATGAAAAATAAAAATAATTTCGGCGTTAAGAGGTTAATTGAAACTATATGTACTTTTAAATAAAACTGAAAAACTCTTTGGACCAGGGCTTCAAGTTTGACATTACTGCTACATCATGTGATCGTTGTGGGTATTTCGCTGGAAGCAAATGCACATAAACATTTTGTAAAATGTGCTTAATGATTCAAAGGTATAAAATACATAAAAGTATTACAGGAGCCTAAGCAGAAGTGCCAAATATCACAGTAAAATTACATGAGTAATTACCCGGTGAAAATATACTGAATTCAAACACATTAACCAATTCTAACATAGCAATAATGTAATGTGCTCCGCTTTTAAGTTTGGTATTCGGTTCGTTAGTTCGCAACATTACCTCCTTTGTGAATTCACAAATACACACTTTCAATATGTCTGCATTTACAGTTCCACAGCATTAGCTTCATTCGAAACGCTTTGACGCTTAATGAAATGGGATGGTGATTTTTCCATACGTTTGCTTTGTTTGTGTACCGATTTTGATTAATCCGTGAAAAGGTTTGTAATGAATTTGTTCGTCCTGGAGTTTTGCTACCGCCGCCGCGATCATCATGAAAAGCTGTCTTCTTCTGTTTCACGTGTTTGAAACTCTCTCTTGAGTTTCTCGAGAAAAAGACGGAATCCCCATAACGATGAGGCAAATGAGACAAATTTTGGTTTGAATCTAATTTTGTATGCCTTTTTCTCATATAAGAAAACCTCCATCTCGCCGCAATGCTTTAGCTAAGCATACTGCAGTTGGACACCGAGAAGCTCCAAGCAAACCCGCATCGGTGAAACTTGCACGAGTATTGCTTGATGGCAACTCACCCCATTTACACTGTAGGTAGTAGAAGAAATGGAAACCTTCACTGTACCTTGAACGGTTTTGACTCAAATAATCTTTCTTAAAGGCGATGGTACTATAATTGCGACCAAACACAAGGCTTTATTTATAACAAATCCTCTCTCAATGGCGCGTACAACAATTTTATATGTGAAGAACAGGTGCAATATAATTTCAAAGAATATATATTCACACATACACACGACTATTCAATAAAATTTTACAAGCATACTTTTACACGCTAAAATTTAACTTACAATATTTTGTTAGCTTAATGCATATTATACACGTGGTACTAGTTTCATTGCTGCCCCTTCCAGTTTCCTCATGCAAGAGATGTGCTAGTTGAGACATTTTCAGTTCCACCTACAGTGACACATGACGAACAAACATTGCTCTGAAATTCTGTTTTCGTCTCAACATTGGTGTGACCTACACATAGTTGCAGCAGGCCTGTGGAGAGCTTATTCTTGCTTATAACACAACTCGAAGATGATGTAAAATGTTTAAAACGGGGAGAGAATCAATTTCAAAATATTTGGACCCGAATCTCCAGGTTGTACTCTAAGTAAACATTAACACCGCTGCTGTCATCGTGAAAGCACATGGTCTAATATCATTCAGAACACTTGCAGGAATTCTAAAAATTTCACTGGGTTCCAATCATACCACGTTGGTAACTGAAAAGTTGCACGTACTCCTGTGTTTGGGTTCCAAGACTGCATTACCGTTCAGTTGAGGATGATGTAACAGGAAGATGCACAGTTTCTTTGATATTCAAGGAATAGTTTACCAGCATGTCGTACCTGCTCACACAACTGTGATTGGCAACACTATAGAAATGTCCTGAAAACTATGCAAGCATATCACACGTAAAAGGCCACATTTCCGTGCAACAAACTGGATGCTGCACGACGATAATGCACAGTCGCACATTGCACATGTTGTTACTGAATACCTCACTTCATTGATTATTATTAACGTGAAGTGTGTCCCTCATCTTCCCTATAGTCCAGATTTAGCCCCGTGCAACTTTTTTCTTTCCCCTAAATTGAAGAAACGCCTTCGTGGGAGGCACTTTTAATTATTAAACGCTGTGGGTTTTTTTTTGAGTAGTGTTTAACGCCCGTTTTCACTACTGAGGCACCACAGGCGGTGGACACTGATGATACATGAGATGAAATGATAAATTGGGAAAGGATATTTTTTTTTTAAGGAAGGAAGCGTTCCAGGCCTAAGTTTAGGTACCTCCCCGGCATTTGCCAGTTATGAAGACTGAGGAAAACCTGGAAAAAACCCCAGTCAGGGAGGACGGTCCTGGCGGGATTCGAACCGCAGACCTCCCGCTCACGAGTCCGTGCCTTAACGACCTCGGCCACCCGTGGCGGTAAACGCTGTGGTGAAGGCTACGACCTGCTATTGAAGGATATTTGAAAAATGCTCTTCAGCATGACTTAAACACTAGCAAAAGAGCTGGGACAAGTGCATTGGATGCAATGCGGACAAGTGCATTGGATGCAATGCAGACAATTTTCAGTATTCAAAATTAATAGTATTAAGGTATATTGACAGAAAGTGACACTTCTTTATTGAAGAGCCCTAGTAATTAAAGCCATTTTAGAGTGATTTAGCAACTTCTAGATTGTGCATATTTAACAGAGAAAATATACAGGAATAAAATACATAAATTACATCTTCACATTAGGGTTTCTTATGTATAAATATTGTGACAAATCAACAAAATATAGTTCATGTTTATCGATATACAGCGAACTTAAGATAATGTATCAAGAACGTTAATAAAGAAAACCTATCAACAGGGCAAACACTAAGATAAATATTATCAAATATCTTATGCAAATTAAATTGAACATGTACTTATAAAAAGGGATATTTTCAATGCTGTTGTATGTCACCCATATTTTCTGATATTATTAATATTATCTATATCATTTAACCTTTCTCGACAATCCGGTGATTAATAATAAACGCTGATGATATTTCTATTATGGATAATAATTTAGAAAAACACGATGGGGGGGGCGGCTACTTCACGCTGTGAAAGAAAAGTTATAGGTTAAAAGAATGAAATTTAAATTGCTAAAGAAATTTTTCATTGCATCATAATTTAAAAGAAAATTGAAGTTCTGCGTTTCAGGGTTTGCAATTGGCATGCTCTATTCAATGCTAAGGAACAGGATTATTGTGAGCAAAGATAGGGAAAGCAGAAGTTTTTTATATTCCATGGGTTCATAGCGTGTTCCTCTGCATTGGGTAGATAACGGTAAAGCAAATTATTAGTTGTTGAAAATGACTTTAAGGAAAGCTGCTAAACAGGGTGTGAAATACCATTTTCGTGAATATAATGGAAGTTGAAAAGAATATTACTGAGGAAATCGAAGAACGAAACGAACTTCTTGATCGTGTGGAAAGATTGTAATGCAGTAGAATAGGAGAGATTGCTGGGAAGGAAAAAAAATAAATAAATAAAAACAAAAAACAGGAATCTAACAGCGAACAAATGAAATAAAAGGTGGAAAGTAGTGGATCAACGAAAGAAACGAGGACTCAGGGGGCTGTGGGAATCAAGTTCTTGGGTTGAGTAGCTATCATATTATGCAGAAAACTTTAACAAAATTAAGCACTAACTTTGTCTCTTCACTCGTTACTTGGATCTTTCGTTATATTAGTGTTACAATAAGTACGTGCCATAAGTATAGATTCATATATACAGTTAATTATTTTATGCTAAGTGGAACTTAACAGTTAGAAAAAAGTGCGTATATCTAATAGTTGGCATTCTTATTAACTTCTTTAAATTCTTACAATTAATAACAGAGATGCTAAAAAGTGATCTCTTCAAGTAGGGCAAATTTTGCAGGATTTATTTATGATAAGGTTAACTAGTTTTCTGTAATATTATTATATGTTTTGGAAAATTAAAAAATGTCTTTTGATCTTGTTAAACTATATATGAAGGTTTTTCATATCGATATAGATACAAAAGTATACAGGAGCACTTAAAGTGTTAATAGAAAACTAACAAGAGTTATAAATTGTTTTCATTATTGAATATCTGCATATTTGTCTTTTCTTATCCAGCTTTGCAACATGTAGTAATATTAAGGGAGAGAGTGTATCACAAAAACAAAAACGTGGAAAAGAAATAATTCGGCATAAAAGAGCACATGAAAGCAAGTGTAACGTACACAACTTTTTAATATGTTTAAATTAATAATATAGCACGACATAAACACTTATCAACATTGCATGAGTCCTGTTCTTCATTCTGGTATATATTAAACTAAAAACAAAATACGCTGTTGGGCATTAAAATTGCAACACATTGTGCATTCTCATAATAACCATGTTGAAATTATCTGTCTTCTCATTCGCTTGTTTGACGGGCTGTTGGGATCTTTCACGTCTGTGTTTGTCAGAACCCATGCAATATTTATCTTGGCATCTCGCGCAAAAATGTGACAGGTTAGCTCTTAAAACTCGTTGTATCCTTTAATAACCAGCAGATCCCCTTGTTTTGTGGGGAAAGAAATAGACTTCATCTTCACCACAAATGATACAGAATATTTATTTATTAATGAATCTGAATTGAAACCAACTATTGAATAAAGCTCGTTAGCTGAGTCTTCACACATGATCTGAAATTCAAAGCTGTGAACAATTAGCTGTGATATACAGCTAAATTTCAGGTTATGAATATTTTATCAGTTAAATTATTATATCCTCAAATTCGTATTATATGTAACTTTAATACAGTGCTACTGTTAACTGGCTAATAAGTCTTTCAATAATTAATTTTATGTATTTTAATTTAAATAAAGATAATTTTTGTTTTACTTGTTAACCGCTTAAAAATAAAAGACTGAAAATTGGCATTAATAACAATAATAATAATAATATAATAAACATTTTTTATAAATTTTCAGACATTAATATTGACTATAGTTCATTAGGCTTAAATGAACACATTCTAATAAAAACATCATTCTTCGTTTATTTTCCCCCAAAATTGAATTGTTCTAGAGGGGTTTGTAAGGTTTCCAAAGTGAACGTAATTTTTAGTGTCGTGCGTTTCCTGTGTCATGAAATAAATCGTTTATTTTGTGGTATTACTCAGTTGGCATTAATTGTATTACATTGAAATAATACACCTGTTTCCATAGGAAATTCCTTGTATTTATAGGTCACTAGTTTTATAAGCTTATGTTATGCGTTTCTATTTCAAATTATTGAGAGAAAAACAAACTCGGTATTTCCAATTTTGTAAGCCCTGAACAGAGCTTTGTGCTCAGAGTAAGCATTTGCTTATACCAAAGCAGGTTTTGAAAATGTTTGTTTTGATTTTGAGGATCTTTCATTCAACATCCTTCCTTCACCTAATCGAAGAGGCAAGAAACAATGAGAACATTATTGACTGTCTAATTGAAGTTTCTGAATAACAATGTCATAACAAATAACCTTTCCGGAACTACAGGACAGTAAATATAGAAAATAGTTCATCTTTTCAACGTTAAAGCATCACAGAACTATTTCAGATAGCTAAAAGTGAAATTATGACTTCAAATCTTATATAGCAAACATTTCAACTAAATCTGAACATAGCACATCCAAATGGTAGAAAATAAGAACATCTGTCCTGTATATTTTGTATTATTACAACTTTTTTGCTAAAAGCACGAAAAGGCATGTGTAGAATTGGCAACCAAAAGCATCCACGAATAAATTGTTTCTACATGACAACAATAAATAACATCAAGTAGGTAGCTGCTATGTAATAAAAATCCAAATAATGAATCGTTTCCTCTAAGCAGAGAGGAACTGCTGAATTTTGTAGGAATTCCCATACTTGCCTGAGAAAGTGTAATGATTATTATTGTATTTGCATCATAATTTTTCGTCTTATACAGTGAGGTTATGTGAGTTATGGACAGGAAGAGTGTGGCTGCGTACTAATAGAAGTCATTCGTTAAGGCCGTTTATTGCTTTAGTTCGCTTGTGGAAGGCTTTTACAGAGAGCGGTTGTGTGTTCGTTCATTCTTTTCCTCTTGCATTTTTACTAATAATTTGCAATAAAGTGATAATTCTTATGTCCTTTGCCTAACAATGTCATTTGCACATTAATTATATAATTTAATATAATTAACTATAACGAATAATAAAAAAGTTAGAAAAATATCCCCATATGATCCCTTTATACTGTGTACGGAATAGTTTGATTCATCCTATCCATATGATGTAAAATTTTAATTGTTCTTTACGTTTCCATAATATACATAATTAAACTAAATTCATATTTAATCAATTGACCATGCTTTCATCATACTGTGCGTCAAAATGGTTTATGCTAAAAGTGCAGGTTTGTATTTATTAATTATTAAACTTAGCTCAATGTGAAGCGATGAGTAATAAAATAAACGGAAGATGACAATAACCATATAAATACCTTTATTCATATGATATGTGATATAAACATTTGTTTTTTGAAGTTTGCTTCCATTAAAATAATATTTACTCATGAATACTTCATGGGTACTATCTGTATGAAATACTTCGAATAATATGAATAACTTTGAACGGTTGATTTTAATGACAAGCACAGAGCGTTCGTTATATCGCGTGCTGCATGCGTGCTGCACGCACTGGGGTTTTTTTCTGTTCTAAAATTCCGCGTTACTTTGAGTTATTAGTAACGTGCATTATAATGACTACTAACCTTGTTATAAGTGGTGTTGAAAGAGGTGTCCATCTGCATTCAGACATTCCTGGCATCTGCGGATGAACTTTCCATTTACACGTATTCCCCCATAGGAACATTTCATTTTTGTTTCTTAGGTTTAGCGTTTAGCGATCCCGTTGTTCTAAACTTATTAACCAGACATCTTACAGCTCTGTTCCTGGAAATGGAATGCCAGGTAATTTCTCCTGAAATTGTCTACACACCTGTTTACATGATTCGTTTTTACGTATATGTCATACGCAAAAATTCTTTATTTAAGCGTGAATTTTCTGGTATGCATTTCAGTTGACTAATAACAACAATCTAATGTAATTCACACATAACATAGGTGTCTTGAATAAACCTTCACTTTTGAGATGCACAATGAACAAACTCTAGTCTCTAACACTCGAACAGAAGGCAGCAACCGACACAGCTGAAAAACGTAGTCTTGAGCAAGTAATTCAATTTTACGTTATCAGCAGGGCTGAAAGCACTTAAATGATGGTGCTAAGTGTCCGAATAGCTAGCCAGAAGCGAGCGACAGCGGATAGAGCGGAACGTATCCACACGCACTTACTTTGTAAATATAATGTCGGGGCGGGAAAATCACTGTATTAAAGGCATTATTAGACTTGTGAAATATTGTAACGATGGGAAATGTGCTCTTATTCTTATTCGCAACTAATTCATATATACACACACTTACCTAATCTGACGGCTAACCTCGGGCAAATCCTAAAAACCGTTGGATTCAGTAGTTTAAAATCATTGTAATTTTGACAAACTATTATTATTCTAATTCGCAACTAATTCAGCGAGTAAATCATTGTAGTTGTGTCAAATCTCCTTTAAATCCGGTAGGGGAAAAAAAAAAAACAATAATGAACAAAAAATTATGGGATGATAGTATTCGCACCCAATATTCTATCTTCACAAGTATAGTATGATGCTCTAACCGCCTGCGCTATCGCACCGTTGATCCTGAAATTTTATTATCTAGCTAATAGCTGTGCCACTACTTTCGGCTCTCTCCGCTTACGCTCGTTTCGGGCACTTAGCACCAACAGCAGCAGTAGTTAAGTGCTTTCAGCCCTGCGGGTAACATCAAGTGTCATTCACCATTAATGCTCTACTGAAATAATACCGAGGTCATTGCAGTGCAAGAGAACTATGCATATACACGCTATGGCCCTGCTATAAATGGGACGCATGATATAAATACATCTATTGCCTCTACCGACAACTGTGCTAATAAATGCAATGTTTAACCATTTAAAATATCGTCTGTTATTGTTAAGACTAATGCTATGTACTTTATATACTGTTGGTCATTAAAATTGCAACGCCCATAATAGACGCGTTAAACGGGTCCCACATTTTCTCAGAAGGAAGGAGTAGGACTCATCGACAATACGACAGCAAAACCAGCAGTGTCTGAATTTGATGAGGGAATTGTGGCATCCCAAGAGTGCGGAATGTTATTATTGTGTTGTACGAAGTGCGTCCACAGCAAAACGAATATGAGATCAGTGAATTGAGGTAGGACAAACACATTCCTGATAGTTCAGCATATAGATCTTCAATCAATTTAATATCTATGTGCTAATGTTGACGGGTTCCTAACCGAAGAAAGTAATGTGAACTCTTTAGCTATATTCTACTAATTACCTGCAGGGTAACATAATTTTGTTTGACGACAGATCAAATAATGGAAAAGTGCTTACTTTACTGTGGCGCTCATAGTCTCATACGATGAGGAGACCATAGAGGGGGGAGGGAAATAACATATTATTAGTACTCTAAAATGTTAATACCTTTATATGAGCACTATTTTTAACATTTCAGGCTTAATTTATGAATTCTGCAAGATCCCTACGTATGAAAATGTAATGTTGTGAATTTCATGAAATTCCCTGGAAACATTCTTGAATATTCCCTGAAGCATCTATCTAAAAGCCTAAAACCGTTACACATTGAGCTGTATGTATTTGTGATTTCATCGACATACAAACAAAATTGGAGCATTGTTATTTCTTAGTCAATATAACAAGAACTTTCTTTTTAAATACAGTCGATTAGCTTATTCTGATTTGTTGCTGGAAGTCCTATAAAGTAATCAAAATTTCAGAATTTAGCTTTAGTTCTATTTAATATAACATGATATAAAGATTTGACATTTCGAGCATTATTTCAACCTTTCAATTCTAAGTGCCCCTTAAATAAAAGCTCTTGTTACACAATGCACTAATAATATCAACTAACACTTTTAAAATTTCCTTATTTTCCTTATTTACTCCCTATGCCGCAATTTTAACAAAATATGTACTATGCTCGTTAAGTAAGTCGCATGTTAAAAATAGGTTTAAGCAAAGCTCTAAGCAAAAGATATGACTTGTGTGGCCTTTACTGGCAATCATGCCTATTCACTCATAAGGATGCAATTTTTAAGTCATACCCTTCAAATGACCATACAATTTAACTATGCTTAGTGATATGTAGGGTTGGCAACATTCATATTCTAAAGCGCTTCTACATAAACATTTATAATTATTGTGCCAAGTACATTGAAATGATTTTGATTTATCCTTCCGTTGCAATGAACAGTTTAGTATGGGTCATTCAATTCTTAAAATTTAATACTTTTCACACTCCGTTTTTCTTGAAAAGAGAATCTTTGACAAGCTGCTTACAATATCTTCACTATAACTAGAACTAGGTTGTTCATGTTTCGTGCAATTAAAAGGGTATAAATAGATACACGATAAGCTTAATGCAAACACCACATTAAAATTACCGTCAAATCCACTGTTTATAATTAAAGAGTGACGAATTTCCTGTATTGAGAATATTATTATTATTATTATTATTATTATTATTATTATTATTTATTACTTTATTAGGTGTTTTGGAGGACGCTCTAGAGCACCTTTGGTCATTAACTCGCTATTAAATTTAGGGCGTGAAATAACCGATTAATTTTGCTCAGAAAATTTTTTTCACGCTTGAGGTTCTTTTACGTGCTGTAAATCTACGACACTGGACCAACGGCTTTACCTCGCTTCCGAAGGAAGCCATATGTCGGGTTTGAACCGTTAACCTTGATCTATGAGGCCTGAGAACTCACTTTGCGGCCTGCTTTCGCTGGCCTCACGAACAAACGTTACAAGCTGACAATCGGTCAATGAGCTTCATTCGTAAACATGGCAACCTTGGTGTCAAACGCACAACCTCGCATTCAGTGCCAGAAAAATTCCTGGTGTCTTCGACTACAAACAAACCACCACGGGTGGCCGAAGTCGTTAAGGCGCGGATTCGGAGCGGGAGAACTGGGGTTCCAATCCGGCAAGGTCCATCCTCCCTGAATGAGGTTTTTTCCAGGTTTTCTCAATTCTCATGAATGGCAACGCTGGGAAAGTACCCTAAACTTAGGCCTGGAACGTTTCCTTCCTTAAAAAAAACCTTTCCCAATATATCATTTCATTTTATGTATCATCATTGTCCACCGCCTGTGATGCCTCATTAGTAAAAACTGGCGTTAAACACCACTCAAAAAAAAAAAAAAGTACAAGCTTAAACTCAGTATGGAGCATAACGAGTTCAGAATAGTGACAGCTTACGCAAGAGAATCGCAAATATATAAAAATATATATAACAGCACAATATTAATTAAATGATAAATTAATGCTTAGTTAATAACGGAAGGGAACAGGTGAAAGGAGGCTCGGGTTCCCTTGCTTACTCCAAAAGCCGCCCCTATTACTTTAATACATATCAATATTTTCCATTTGATAATTAATTTATCTGCTCAATGGTTTTTACAGATTTTTTTCACCTTAGGAAAAAAAAAAACTCTAAAAGTTTCCATAACCCTTTAAACTAATTTTTGTGTCAAAAATAAAGGTACACAGACACTCTTTGAACTTATTATAGTGCGAAAACAATGATGCATAATCCATAAAAACACGAACATATTAAAAAATATAACGATTTCAACCCAAACATAAAATGTAGGTTTCTATTAACCAAAATTGTTATTATTTTTAAATAAATATAGAATAATTATATTCTGAACAGTGCGCAAAGAGTATAAGAATGGAGGAAACAAGAAAAAACGAGGAATGTAAAGAAAGGAATAAAGTTTCATGTGTGCACCCACGAACTGTATCAAGGTAGAAGGATATGTAATGATGACACAGTTCTTGAAGACAATTACAGTTTTATTTTTTTTAATAGTGTTTAACGCCCGTTTTTACTACTGAGGCACCACAGGCGGTGAATACTGGTGATACATGAGATGAAATGATATATTGATTTTTAAGGAAGGAAACGTTCCAGGCCAAAGTTTAGGGTATTTCTCCGGCATTTGCCATTTATGAGGACTGAGGAAAACCCGGAAAAAACCTCAGTCAGGGAGGACGGTCTCCTGGCGGGATTCGAACCAGAGACCTCCCGCTCACGAGTCCGCGCCTTAACGTCCTCGGCCACCCGTGACGGTGAGAATTACAGTAGTTGCATAAGTTATAGCTCCTTTATAAATTGCCTTTTTCTTCCCTATGGCCTTTGAAAGAAATCAATTGCTTTTGACTCCCTTGCGAATTTATTGCGGTGTGAAGGGACATTCTCTAGCATAAGCAGGAATGTATTAATTTTTAAAATATGAAGACAAATAATGTAGCGTATAAAACAGACCTTTTCTCTTGAGAGTTCTTTCTGGGTTTAATATAACATTGTTACTTAACAGGGAAGTATACATACAGTCCTGTACCAACGATTAACAAAAATGGAACATTAAGGAATATAAAACAGTTAGGCTAAATTTGTGACCGAAATTTTAACTTTCCAGCTTTAGGAAACGGGGTATTTGAACCCAAACAGCCTAACAATGGCGCTATCCTTTCAGCTAAATGTGCCAACCTTCTGAAAAACCAACTTAAAGATAAAGTTCATACAGAGCATATTTGTCTGATTAATAAATTTACTTGTTCTATGCATAAACGTAAAACAAGTATAAACTAGAAGTAATTTCTTAAAAAGGTACGAAAACAATACAGTTGATATGTATGTACCTACATATACGATAGCATGTTTCAAATTGAAAATGGATAATATGTACTTGGTGATTTAAATTTGAGTACCTCCACATTAAACTGCTTGTCTGTTCAGATATAAGACCAGGTAATCCTATAGTAAAGCCCAGTTATGGTATTAGAGTGTTGAAAATAAAACTCCATTGGCTAAATACAATTAATGTTTTTCACAAAGCATTTGCATGATTGGACACATGAAATTCAAATACGATCTGACTGTTAAATGTTTTAAATTGTGGCATTAAGTTTCTAAAGAAGCGGTGTATCCCTGACTAACGAAGCTTTCATTCGAAACAATACCACACAGTAACGAAGCATGCCCCTTTGGTGCAGTCGCTATGACACTGGCGTTAATTTGTTTATTTGGTTTATTTACGGACGCTCCTTTGACATCTCAGGTCATCAGCATTCTATTCTATTCAGGGGGAGAAACGACCGATAAATTTTGACTCAGAGGCGTCTTCTTTCAGGCTTGAGGTTATTTTGCGTACCGTAAATTTACGACACAGGACCTACTTCCCTTTCGAAGGAAGTCATACTTATGATTTTTACGCAAGGTCTACAATTCACAAGTATGGTTATCACTGAACTACCAGGATCGACATACTGGCGTCAAGTAAAAGCGAATCGTTGTTATCTAGTTCGAGTCTCTTTATTAATTTGTATTTATTTTTACTCTCATCTATGAGCATACTTGATCATAAAGTAAAAACACAAATAACAACACACAGGTTCGGAATCTACGATCTTCAAAATAACGGTTGTTTGGTGCTGTATGATCATTAAAAATAGTTCGAGATTTTAGAGATATTTACGGCAGAAAATATTGTGAAACCTCACGATATACTATTAAACTCAGAATTATTTTCGCTCGCGAAGCTGATTTTAATACATTATAAGGCAAATGTTTATCCCCATTCACTTTAACGCTGACTTATCATAATTTAATTTGAAAATCTTTGTCAGCACATACCTCCGTTATTTGTCTTTGTGGACCATAGATTCCCTATCCCAAATGTACCTTCACAGTCCCTTAAATTACTGCAGTGTACTTAATTTACACTCTGTATAAAAGCGAGGAGTATCATTCTCTACGCTTATGGAAGAAATGACTATTTTTTTGAAAAAGTGTCTCTAAAGTTCACGAAAATATATGCTACTAATGATTCAGTGAAAGGGTTTAAAAATTTGCTAAAATACAAAACATATAAAATTACTACGATATAATGTGCAAACACAGTGCGGAAGGGAATTTTCTCCATAGTGGATTGCTATCTAAAGAAAGCGCTAGCAATCGCAGTTATGTTGGTAACACTAACTATCCATCACAAAACTGCCTTCCATTCACATACCATTAGTTATATAATTTATGCCAATGACTTGGATGGGAGCTGTTTCCAACTGAAATATTTCCGCTAACGATAGGCTTTCTCTGAGCTGGTTGCGGAGTGATTTCCCTTCCGCACTGTATTTCTGTAATCCAATTTCATAGGGTTTTTTTTTGTTCGCAAAGACTGAAATGAGTTATGGATGAACAGTTGGTGCCTAAATTTACCTGACATCTGTCTATTTAGGTTTAGAATAAAATCCAGAGGAAATCCAGTTTCAGGAAACTTGTCCCTATCGAGAAAAGAGTCACCAGTTGACAAACAGAGGTTCCTGCGTCATACCACTGGACATGTGTATGCTGGAAAATTAGACGTCAGTCACATTCTTTCTTTAAATCGAGACATGATTCTACCTCCGGAAAATAGCAGAACCTGAAACAAAGAAAAGAGCGAGTGTGATTCAAGTAGTAGCGCTCCCACAGGATGAGTAAATTTATGGTGTTCAGGATTAATAACGGAGGAGGAAACACTTTTTTGACAGTGAGTAAACTGGACCTATCAGAGATTTTATATTTCGAACTGAATACTAAAGGAGAGTTGTCACCTCTGTATTTCGGTGATAACACTTGCTTCCAACTTTAAGCTATAATTTTCCATTTTTCCTTTTCAGTTAATAACCTTTATGGTGCTTCTTGAGCTCAAGCTGATGTAAAGGTAAGAATAAATATACCATAAATATGGATGCAAGAGGGAAGAAGTTAGCTCTGTTAGCATATAAGAAATATTTATTAGTTGAACTTAATGAGGTGGATAATGAAGATAGCTCAAATTTCAAGGAATCTGCAAATAATATATAATTTTCTTTCTCTGCATTGTCACGTGTTGGAGTACTATATCAAGGTAAATAAATAGTATTATTCTTATAAAATGTTTCATTGTCATTCTTATCAGTGATTTAATTTTTATTGTCATATTTAATATAATTGAATATATATACACATACAATTTCTTTTAATATTATGATTGTATTTTCTAGAAACAGCAAATTATGACATATTTTATAAGCAAAACCGTAATACCATCAACGATGAAAATAATGAATCATCCCTTAAGATTTTATTTTCATTCTTAATTATATAGAACCTACAATAGTTATTCGTGCATACATAAATAATAAAGCTTTAAACAAAGCATATATTAATTAATTAAAATAACTGTATAAAAAGATATACTCCCGATAAAAAGAGGCATAATAATATGATATGTGCAGGATATTAATTTTAAATATTAATGAATTAAATATTAATTTTACATAATTTAAAAAAAATTTTAAATCATAAAATAATTAAGGAAAAAAGCTGAGGCTACAGAAGGTTAATACTGAATGAAATAATAATAATAATAATAATAATAATAGTAATAATAATAATAATAATAATAATAATAACGAATCTGTTTATAATGAAAGCAGTATTATCATGAACTCTGCAATTAATGATAGGTCACTGTCTTCTTACACATCTATTCTAAAGATATTCCTGAATGAAGGTGGGCTCTGGCCGTTTAGTGGTAACCATACTTTCCTTGTAGACCCAAGTTCGCCGATTCAATCCTTGCCAGGGTCGATGGAATTTTTATACCGAGTAAAAATCCAAAATATGGGTTCCTTCGGAAGGAAAATAAAGCCACGAGTCCCATGTTGTACATTTACAGCACTTAAAAGAACCTCAAGCCTGAAAGAAGAGGCCTGTGAGCAAAATTTATCGGTCATTTCATGCCCTGAGTTGAATGGGATGCTGATGACCTGAGATGTTAAACGGCGTACGTAAATAAAACAAATGAATAAAAAAACTTAATGGCCTTTCATATCAAGGCACACAAACGTAGCCTATCATTTGTACTTATTGTTTGTTTACACCTTTACATATTCAATGATGTGACTTTATTAATTGCATTGCATCTTATTGGCACTTTTTGTTTCTGTGCTTTCTTCATAAACTGTCACAGGTATGTATTTGTTTACTTTCATGTCTCCATTTACACAATTTATTATTCTTTAAAATGATTAGGTAAACAATATCCACACAATTCACTACCCATAAGGTACCGTTGTTTATTTTTCCAGATAAAGTCTTTAATAGGATGCAACGTATGTTGATTGCGAATACGATAGTTTAGTTAACGATCCTCGTTATGCCCCATCCTTTCAGCATTATAATGTGGAAAGTTGTAAACATGGACAAATCGCAAAGAACGTTGTAGGGCCAGAACCAGAGCTCAGAAAAACCCAAATTTAGGAAACGTAGATGAAAACACAACACAACATCACAGCAGAAAATATAACGAAAAGTTTATTCAGCTACATGGAAGCAAAATATACCTAAGGCTACAGTGCAATTTGCTAAGTTATGTGTTTTAGTTCGTGATAAAGTTGAAAGTGCTCACTGTGTGAAACTAAAGCCGCTAAAATGTCAAAAGGAAATTCAATGAGAAATTTAATGAGGAAGCTAGGAAGCAGTTAGACGCAAACTTTTGGGATGAGCTTAAAAAGGTAGGAAAACCAAAGTACATTTCTTTTATAGTAGAACAGAAACCTGAAAGTTCAACCAGAACACTAGCTGAACAGTGATGACGCCCAAACATAAAGAAATATTTTTATAAAGGATGGTCAATACCATTGGATAGATCCGAAACATTTTTTTAAAAATGTAACCAAGAGATTAATGACCATTTCCCTTTAAAATCTGAAAAAGAAATTTCTATTGTTTCACTATCGATTTACCCTACTAAATGTACAGCAAAAATGAAAGAATAAAAATCTGTAGTGTAGTGGATATTGCGCCCTCACAGTCGATGATGATTGTTGTTTAAAGGGCGCAAAACAGCTAAGGTCATTAGCGCCCCCTCATAGTCATGAGTGTTAGGCATCAACAGAGAAGAAATATGACATTTTATCCATTTAATTGAAATACTGCTTATATGTTTCTTAATGGAATGGAAGGAAATTCGGAAATGTACATCGATGCAGCAATGGGATGACACAGTCTTGAAACATTTAATCCAATTTATGGGTGATAGATTTACCCTTGTAGAAAAATTTTAAACTGTAAAACTTTCTCCATGCGAGAGTTATTTTTCTTGTTTGATCTACAGATCACGGGTTCTCAGTCAGTCAATCCAGCTGCTATTTCAGCAAGGCCGAACCAGGAATAGCAAGCTTTGTGGGAATATGTCATCATGCTCAGCTAAACGGCTGTTGAAACCGCACGTGTGCTAAGTAATCTGTTTTTTTTTTTTTTGAGTAGTGTTTAACGCCCGTTTTTACTACTGAGGCACCACAGGCGGTGGACACTGGTGATACATGAGATGAAATGATAAATTGGGAAAGAATATTTTTTTTTAAGGAAGGAAGCGTTCCAGGCCTAAGTTTAGGTACCTCCCCGGCATTTGCCAGTTATGAAGACTGAGGAAAACCTGGAAAAAACCCCAGTCAGGGAGGACGGTCCTGGCGGGATTCGAACCGCAGACCTCCCGCTCACGAGTCCGTGCCTTAACGACCTCGGCTACCCGTGGCGGTGAAGTAATCTGTGAGTAATATTATTGGGCTAAGTACTGAATTTCACAACGAGTGCTTATTTACCATTTGTATTTGCGTATAGAATCGGTTCGTTGTCGGAGATTATTCGAAAAAAAAAAATCCCTGATGGTCGGATTCCAAGTTCCAAGTTCCGCTACAACGGCCCATACAGCGCGAATAATTGAGGAAATGTATGATGATGGAATTATCAGTAAGAACATTTGGCCCGCCCGCTCTACCCTCTAACCTCCTGTGCCTATTATCGGTGGGGTTCAATTAAATATAAACCATATGCATAAATTCACACAATTTAGAGAAACCAGACGAGCATCCGTCAAGGTCTAAATTCAATTTCTTGTGTGACATGCTTTTTAAGTGATTCTTTTTATGTATAATATTGTTAATCAGCGCCTCCAGCATTGAAACTGTAATTTGGTACAGAGCCCATGTAGCCCCGCCGCAGAGCGCGGGAAACTAATCATCTGCTCACACTACAACAACTGCATCTATAAAGTTGATTATTTTATTTAGATTTATTTGCTGGCTTAGTTCTTAATTTTTATTGATAACACTTTTGTTAGCCTTTGATTCAACTCTCTAGTTGCTAAGTAAATAACACAATGTTTTCTACAAATCCCTGTATTTTATTCATTTTGAGCTCATCTCTTCCACTGCAGCCAGCGGAGAAATATTTAAAGCATAAGTGAAACGTTCTATGTTGCACCTTTTCTATTTTGTAGTTTGAGATACCTAAAATATAATCGTAAATATCTGTTCTGACATTTTAGAGATATGCGTGGAAAGATTTTGATCATAAACATGCACTAAATTTTTTATAAGCTGGTAAATCGCATTAATTAATTTAACCGATACACTAAATTTAGATGATTGTAGAATTATAAAATAAATATCAGTGTTGATCCTAGATCAGTGATGATATGATATGTTACCCATGGCAACAAAAAGCCATATTTTGAATAACAGAAATATAGGTTCGGACGGCGTACATCAAGTGGCGCTAAGTTTATCATGAATGCAGAATCGTGAACTAGTTTAGCGGAGAGGTGCGAATGGCTGACAGTTGCCCATGTCGGCGTAGCGCAGTATTTTGGGAATATTGTCCATAAATTATAGTTGCCACATGATTGTTCGCCATGGCAACTGTGACGTAGGTTCTCCGCGAGTAAGCTCACTTAGCATTAACAATGAAACATTTAGAGTGTGAGACAAGTTGTCCATCATTTATTAACGTGCCTATTCGTCCAGAGAGCATTTTCCGGCCATGTTGCTTGGAGGTTTAATGGATAAGGCAATGGACAGGTGACTCTTCTCTCTTTCTCTCTCGTGACCGGGGTACAAGGTCGGTTGTCAAAACATCAGCCTCGGAATTCCCCTGTCACCTCGCCACACCTTTCCAATCCCCACCACATCCACACATCATTCCCAAGTCCGCACTTCATAAGGTGGAACGTCATTCGAAATGACAGTAAAAAACGCAACCACAGCCACCTCTCTATTTGTATCAATGTATTTTCCTCTCGTGACGTTGCAATGTTACAGCTCATGGCTCGATTTTCCCAGTACATCTTTCAAATTAGTATGTTGGTGCCTGTATAACGAATTTATCCCAAATTAAAGTCCTATGCCCATTACCAATGTGAAATGGTACCATCATGATGAAGCAGGTGAAAAAAATTGGCAATAGAGAAAAATTAAGTATTCCAAAGAAACAGCACAAAATGATTAAACTCACTTCCAAAACGATTCTAAATTGTTTGGCTAAACTTACAGTGTTGAACTATTGCTTCAAGTAATCATAAATAAGGGCTAGAGAAGGCAATGTAGAGCTTAGTCAGTTTCATATGAAATTTCATTGCAATTTTTTTAAGTACACAGATTTTAAAACTATAAGAGCACATACCTTGATCCTGATACTTTTTATAACAGGACACTGTACTTAAAGTGAGGTTATTTGAGTTATGGGTGACCCGAGCGCGATTACCTACTGGGAAATAAAGGACGCTGAAAATGATGCCCCAAAGCGGAAATATATTATCGGCATCTGCGTAAGAAATTTTTTGTTTTCATTTAACTTTGGAACACGTTTCTTGTCATTGAGAACTTCTGTTTCTTGTAACTTTTTAACAATTTGGCGAACAGTTTCACTACCTGGAACATGATTGTCAGCATATTTTCTAGATAATCGCCTTACCAATTCCATTTCATGTCTCGTACAGAAAATTTCGCTATTCAAGACTTTATTTTATGTAGTAACATAATTAATGAAGAAAAATTTGCGCGCAATAAACACACAATGAAAGCATCAAGTAACACACGAACCCACAACAACTGGCTAATAAAGCCTCTCTCAAACTGCCTATAAGCTGCTATCTGCATATGCATTAAATGGCCTTAGCGATTAGCTTTTCCCACTACGCAACCGCGCTCTGCCAGCCATAGCTTGAACGACTTCACTATAAACCTATGCATTGTACATATGCCTAATTTGTGTACCTAACTTTCATTGCTTCCATTAGTGTATCTGAACATCTAGCAAATGTTACATTATCCTATCTGAAAACTTTCTATGTTACATATTCACTATATATCGATATATAGTACATTTATGTAAACTTTTTGTATGTTATGAGTCTAAAATAATTCTCTATTGTTTAAAGCAAGGATCACTTTTACTCGTTTGATGGCATTTATAGCATTATTCAGTGTGGTTCAAAAGTCACTAAGCCCTTACACTTACAAAACATTTCCACAAATTATTTGCTCTTTGCACCGATAGGTCACTGGAGATTGTCTGAAAACTTTAGCATACCTTTTCTGAATAAAAAAATTATGGAGTCAAAGTTTTCAATGTATTTTAATGGCTGCTTTCAAGTCTTCGACTTTTGTTCAATTTGTAGCGCTTGCTTTATCTTTTAATCAATGCTCCCCAAAACAGTCTGCAAACCTGATCACCTAAGTGGCCTTTCTATTAATCCTGACCCTCCAATAAATTTACTAACAAAACACTTCAACAATGTACTCTTTCATAGTTACTGCGTAGTGTAGTACCATCATGCTGAAAGTAAAGCAGACTCTTTGATTGCGTGCTTTCGTGCTTTTTATTATATATTAACATACAATAGAAATTGGAACGATAAACTATAATGACTGACGATTACAAACTTTGTTATTTTCGTGCATTTCTAATAATTTTTAAAATGAGAACCAACTTTTAGTCTTCCTGTATTAAATACCTAATGCTTAAAAACTAATAACTCAAATGAATATAAATGCATAAAATTTAAAAATAAATCTTATTGGTATTCTTAAGCCTTCATGAAACTGAATAGATATGGCGATTTGTTAAGGAGTATATTTCTTCATTTATCGCAGATTCTAAAAAGTGGGCTTACCGTTTCAGGAAAATTTGCATAAAGAAATACCAAACTATCTAAGTAACGAAGTGTCAATTTACTAAGTAGGGTTTAAATACTTTTTAAAGTATTACACGATAAACCTTTATACGATAAACTGAAATGGTCAATGTTTTGGCTAAATATATTAATAGTGCAGCATAAACACAAAACTTATGAAACAGCAAACCATTAGTAAAAGGGAATGCGACCATTTTTAAATTCATCATACTTTTGCCCAAATTTATTATTTCCATTTCAGAAATGAAATGTAATTTATTATTAACAATATCTCCCCTGGAGCAGTCTACCTAATTAAATATATAAAGTTAGTAACTATAATTTCTTCTTCATGTATACTGTATATACTATATATCTATAGAGATTCTCATTTCCCTACGCAATCAGAAATTGTTTTTGCCGACGTGAAGTAAATGCGTAACTGCTTCACTGCTATTGCGCAGTCGGAAATCAAAGTGTGCGTTTATTTTTCTTTCGTTATTTATTAGTAGTAAATAGTAACACCACAATCGATGCTAGAAGAGCCTGCTCTTCTTTGTGAGACATGCCTGAATCTTCTTGAAAAGATTTTGAGACATTTGCCGCAATTAATTCTCCCAAATATTGTAAACTGCCCCCAGATATTTTGTTTCAGCACCTCCACGGTACCATTTTAGGTACAGCAGTAATTTTATACAGATGAAGATGCAGCGGCTGAGTCGCTTTATACGCAGTGCCGACAGATACATCAACTTACTTGGCTAATCCGTTCGAGAAGTTTCTAATCCATTGCCTATTACATCAACTTCTCCTCTGTTGAAACCAGGTTTTTGGTCTTGGCTTCTTATCAGTACAAACACCTTGGGTTCGATCTTTGTTCACCAATCTGAAAAGGGCACTTCTCGATGGAGATGTTGCTACTAAAAATTTAGCAGAAAAGTCTCCTCTTCAGCATTTGTTCGTAACAATCAAAAATAGATTTTCTTTGTTCTAGCCTATACCTCACTTACGGTATACTCTACAATATACAGGTCGGTCCTGGTGGTCTAGTGGTAACCACATTTGCCTCGTAAACCCAATTTCACGAGTTCCTGGCCAGGGTCGATGGATTTTTCCGGGCGTAAGTATGGCTTTCTTTAGAAGGGAAGTAAAGCCATAGGTCCCGTGTTGTATATTTACAGCATGTAAAAGAACATTAAGTCTGAAAGAAGAGGCCTCTGAACAAATTTTATCGGCCGTTTCACGCGCTGAATTGAATGGGATGGCCTGAGATGTTAAAGGGCGTCCTTAAATAAACAAATACTACTACGGTAATACACACATACCCAGTAGAAAATCTGTAAAAAAAAAATGCAAATGAAACAATTCGCATGATAAACACAACTGAGCAAGCTCAACTGATTTCGTTAGCGGAATTATATCTTCGGTATTGCCGAATAGATCGTCACTGAAGGTCAACCGGTATTGTACTGCACTGCACGCATAAAAACTGTAATTGTGTAGTGAAATGAGAGCAAAGTATTTTTTTTGAGTAGTGTTTAACGCCCGTTTTTACTACTGAGGCACCACAGGCGGTGAACACTAATGATACATGAAATGAAATGATAAATTGGGAAAGGATATTTTTTTTTTTAAGGAAGGGAGCGTTCCAGGCAGTTTAGGTACCTCCCCGGCATTTGCCAGTTATGAAGACTGAGGAAAACCTGGAAAAAACCCCAGTCAGCGAGGACGGTCCTGGCGGGATTCGAGCCGCAGACCTCCCGCTCACGAGTCCGTGCCTTAACGACCTCGGCCACCCGTGGTGGTTCAAAGTATATTGAAATATTAGTGTGCGCTTATTAAGATGAATTACAGGTACTAACTTTTGAACCTCTAATAGGCTATTAGATTCTTGCTCTTATTTTCTGTGCATCCCCTGCTAATTTGAGTATCATCACAGGAAGTATTTGTATAAGTTCAGAAAATTAGCTGGAAAATTACAAAATTTGGTACACGACATGGCATTACATGATTAAGATCTAATTTAAACAATTTTCCCATTTGCTGAACGATATAAATATATTAATACATATAAGGTAAATTGTAATTGAAATAATAGTTTCAATATTTATTGTATTTTGTCACACAATTTAGTAAAGTTTAAATAATGCTATATAATATGAGTGTCAGGAAAATACTTCTTTGTTTCTCTAATAAGTATAGTACGTACAATAATTATTCTTTACTGCAATGCTATGAAAGTGATCATTTGGAATAGAAAAAAAGAAGAAGAAGAAGAAGAAGAAGAAGAGGAAGAAGAAGAAGAAGAAACAGGTACAGGACAGCAAGCGAAATTCTAATGAAGTTCGTTTTAAGAGTATAAATTATAAAATAAAATATTTTAGGAATTTAAAGCTAAGAACCAGTTTGGTCACATTTTTATAATTTAAAATCCAATACAGAATTAAAAAATAAGCATATCGAACAGGAGAATATCTCTTACCTTGAATACCATAACCGGGTAGGTCATGTTGAACAAAAATTTACCTGGATTCGATTTGGGATACATGTTGAATACATAATGATAAACTCATAAACTGTAAGTAAATGGTAAAAAATAAATAAAAAGGGCAGTTGTAATGCAAGGAAATAAAACAGCTAAACTTTCTTTCTACTTCTTTTAAGATGGTGAATGCCAGCAGTGGTAAATCATTGCACTTATATAAACACATTTTAGCTAAACATTAAAATTTAAACTAACTTTATGGCTCCTGTGGTTTTTTTTTAGTCACTTTCAGTCGCTGTCTTTTAAATTGTTCTTTTATATGAAATTCTGCTGTGCTGGCAATTCTCATTAATGTAAGCATTAACTTAATCTTCTTCTACAATTAAGACAAATCACAGGCAGTTGTTTTAAACATATCACACTGTACAACACTGAAATTTACGTCCGACTAAAAGTGAATTCTTCTAATGTATTTGTATATCGTAATGAAACTTAAATCCGTTTTGGGATATCAATGAAACTTTGGGAGAAAATCGCTTATTTATGTTTATATGAGGAGGGTCTCCTGCTTCGCGACATACTATACCTTAAGCACATGCTGCGTATAGTCCAACCAAGATCTTAACTTGTATAAGGAATGCATTAATAAAAAATATAAGTGCAAATCTGTGGAGATCAAAGTAATAGATGTAGAGTGATTTCACCAAATTCTGTTGCTTTCTGTGTAAGTGGAACAGGTCAGCTAAGGAGAAATATTATGAAGTTAAAATGTTGCTAGTACGACATGCATGGCTTTCAGAATTAAGCCATTAGTTAAAAAGGTAACATTTGGCTGCCATCACTTCAAATAACGCGAGAGTAAATAAAATATTTTGTAAAGGCCTTAATAAAGATGGTAGGGGTTTCCATTATTGAAAAAATAGCTGCTGAGATTAAGCGCAGGTAAAATGAAAGATATATTTTTATTGACATATATAAATGCATGAGATATTTTCTAAAATCTATTAATAGACAATGGAAAACAAGCAAGGGAAGGCTTCAAGATTTTGTGCGGTAGTTTTCTGATCATTGTGAAGGTTGGACTTACAAACGGATAATTGAAGATATAGTTATAGTGTACAAAACATTGAAATGTAATTTGTCATTTCTACTGTCATAAAAACGATATAGAGGAAAATGGTCATCAAGTGTGTTAGCTGACTTTTGTTGGGAACAATTAAAGAAGTTTCTAATGGGTTTATAAACCGAAATCTTCCAGAATTGTTTAGTGTGAATAAAGCATATATTTCACATTTTTGCATGTTAACTAATATTGTGTATCTATAGATAATTATAACTACTAGTTTTGAATTCTCTGCAAATAATTTATGATAATTAATGTTTTTGTGTGGTTAAATTTTATGGATATTTAAAAAAAAACATTTAAATTATACATATTTTGAATGCTTTTATGAGTAATTTAAAGCAAATTTCCGGAAAATTTATACATGAGAAAACTTTTGGTTTAAATTTGTTTGGATTTGCAAAACAAAAAGTTAAATATTGTTTACTATAACCATTGGCTTTTATCTACAACTCTACAATTACAAGTTGCATAACTGATCCGACAATTTTGCTAATTTACTGTCTTAATTGTTTCAACTTTAATATTTGAACGAAACAACGTTTATGCCTAAGCTTCGGTGCACCAGAAATTACTGTCGCAACCTCAAGATTTCACATTATTTTGTTACTTATTAACGTGAAAAAAATTATATAAATGTACCAAAGGTTATATTAACCTATTTTCCTATAACCCTATTTACGTATCTTCTTTTCAAAAAGTAACATCAATTTTGTCAAATATGTATCACAAATAAGACTTAGGCAAACTTTTGAACTATTTATCTATTACTCAACGTAAAGTAAGAAATATACAATAGGTAAGTACCCTTGAGATTATGCCTGTGAGAGGGCAACATTTTTATTATTCAAAACATGAGAAGTATACTGCAAGAAAGAATGTAAATGTTGACTACGTTTTAATAAAATATGCAGTTTTGTTCAGATTGCCAGTTCACTTAAAAATCTAAAGGAAGAGTGACAGAGAAAATATGCTGGTGATTGATGACCTGGAAAGTAAAATTATAACAATTCAGCCAAGATCAAGTAAGTTGTATCTTGTTCTGAATTTAACTAGTAACGAAATAAGTGGATGTTATTAATCCCATGTAACTCCAAAATACAGGAAAGGACAACCTTTCCTATAACCGATATTTAGTTGTACATGATGCTAATGAACTACTTCGCAATATTCTATTGCTCGGCACTTCATTACGGCACAAACCACCTCCTCGCATTGAAATAACTACCACTTATGAGTTGCAATAACAAAACTTCCTTCATTTTCTTTCCCTCTTCAGTAGTATACTTTCATTATCGGAATCGCCGTTGCCTTGGATGCGTGCACGCTCGAAACTGGTATGCGGTTGCTGGACCAGTGTCTCGTGAGCCACTCCATATATGATCAAGATTTAAATCTTATGATCGTAATGGGTATGCTTACAAATCTTATAAAACAGTAAATTGTGTTAGAAAATAAAACAAACTGTGCATCTACTATAGTATTATTTATTCGATCTCCAGATTATTGTACAAAATGTCAGAATGGTAAAGATATGCGTCGCTTAATAATAGATGTTCAAATTAATTTTATCATAAAATAATAATAATAATAATAATAATAATAATAATAATAATAATAATAATAATAGTAATAATAATAATAATAATAATAATTTTGAATTTAGTGGCGTGTGATATTTTAAACTACCAACGCCATAATTGGGCTATAAACGGTGTTTGGTGGAATTATTAACCAGAGAAACAAATTCCGCAACAAATTCTTCCCGGTGATAATTTCAACACAAATAATTTAGCAAGAAACTTAAATGTCACATTCTAAACTATTATTGGCAATTTAACAACGGTAGCAGATTATAAGTATGTAAAAAAAGTTGATATGTTCTGTACACTGCACGCACCACTGCTGAAGATTTACGACATATTTGCTTTTAAGTCTTACATTTTGAAAGAAAGAAAGAAAGAAAGTTATCTGCCATTTAAGCTGTAGGCATTATACGCATACCATTGCAATATAAGAACCAAAATAGGTTTGTATAACTCGCTAAGTTAAAATTAATAAATAAAATAAACAGAACTTTCCAAAAGCTACTAAAGCAATTGCATTACTCACCATTTCAATTAGGAAAACAGGAATTGGAGAATTTTCCTAAATTTAGTCTCATTTTTTCATGATTCATCTGCCCTGTACGAGAAATAACTGTGCTAACTTTTGGATATTTGCATCTCGGTTACTTTGAATTTTGGCTAGGATAATTTTCCTTAGTCAAAAGGAAAAATAAATAAAAATTAAGGTTTTTAGTTATGTAGATAAAGTGATATATTCATACGAAAACGATTAGGAAGGTGAAAATATGCATAAGGTGTAAGATATTGTTCAAACAGACGTGCATTTATAACTTTAAATCATTAAAAATATTTATTTGATATTTCAATAACTTTACAGTTCTATTTTTTTATTTAAAAAGCATATTTTGTATGTGTTAAACTAAAGAATGTGTTATCTGTCTATTATGATTCTACTTTTGTTATAATCTTTAATGTTAATACACCGTCTTGTGTATTTACTCGTATGTTTCAAGATGAAAAAATGAACTTAAAGGCCAATAGAGGTAAAAATAGAATATTCTCCTAAGCCTAAAATTATGCCAAAAATTTGCAGGAGAAAATATAGCACAACTGGCATTTTAACTTAGATTAAAATATTCAACCAAAAGCAATATATGCTTTGAGTGTTGGGACTCCGTTTATAGCACAATGTGTCGGTAGGGATATATAGGTCCTTGTTGCACCAATGAGGGTGAAAGGTAATGTAAATGTTTCACAACATCAATGAGAAAGCGGATGACCGCCAGTCATCCTGTCGAGCGCAGCGCATTCTCATCTCGCCAACAAAAGCAAAGTTGGTCGCAGTACGCGCGTCACACCGCCCAGCCTAAGAGAGCAGTTCATCTTTTCAATCTGCTCTCTTCGCCGCCATCATGTTGACGTCATGCGTCGGAAAGAGACGCTTTGGATAGGAGGATAGGGAAGGCGTTAGCATCATGGAGTGAAATTGTAAAAAATTAATTCGATTCCACTACGTCTGTACACGGAAAGCCCGTGAATAAAACAAAAGTTAACTGCGAGATAATTCGTTAATTACAAAATGGAAAAGTCAAACGCCGCTTTCACTCCAAGCGACACATGACAAAAAATAATGTTTAAACTAGGAATACTAAAGTTAGATCATTCTGTGAAATTTAACTCATTCCTTTACTGATAATATTAATATTATTTAAGAGTTTTTATGCTTTTTATTAGCTCTAACTGACTTAAGAAATACTTGCAAACAATTTGATGGGTTTTTATTTATCTCGATGACTAGAAATGTATTAAAATAATCTTAAAATAATCCAGAGCGAATTTTATTTGAACATCTGAGCTGACTAGCAATTAGATATATAATCATTTTAAGAGCCGGTTATTTTATAACTGAGTGAGAAAAGTATCAGCAAGGATCTTTACCTAATAAGTGTAATATTAATTATGCCCTGTATTTCTTTAGAATAATATAGAATGACAATTAAACTTTTTTATAAAGTATAACGAGCATTGTTGGCCTGCGCCTGCTGCTGAGCGCAGAAAAACTGGGCCAAGGTCACTCATATCGACTGTCATAATAACAGACTATTTCCGCGTTTAAATCTACACAGTCGCACTTTGCAGTTATGAGAGCAAACATTATTTCTATGTTTGAATTATTATAACTCAGTTTGCGGTTAAGATATCAAAGGTCCTTGTGAACTTACAAATAAGCGCGCCAGTGTCCACAAGTTCAGGTCTTCAGGTAATCATATATTAATTCATTATTTATTTATTAGAGGTTTGAGCATAATTTTTCCCTTAGGCAAAGTACAATATTAAATTGCAGCTTATATCCAACACTTACATAAACTTGGAACCAAAGAGCTGACTCCGTGGTCCCTCACAATAATTTTGTAACGTAAATTGCAAAAGCTTTCACTGAGGCATGTTTAAATTATGTTATGTTATGTTTATATTATGAGGTATGAGCATAATTTTTCCCTTAGGCAAAGTACAATATTAAATTGCAGCTTATATCCAACACTTACATAAACTTGGAACCAAAGAGCTGACTCCGTGGTCCCTCACAATAATTTTGTAACGTAAATTGCAAAAGCTTTCACTGAGGCATGTTTAAATTATGTTAACTACTCCAAATAGAGAAGTATGATAGATGCTTTCCCTTAAAAGTATCTCTTGATATACCACATCTCTTTAAAACGAGCAATTTTTAACTGGCGGTTTTTTTTTCTTCTTCTCCTGTATTACCAGAAACAGACTCATATTAAATTTCATTTATAGAAAAAAAAAGTTAGTTACAAACTTAAGAGAGTTCATACTATTCTTGTAGTGAGGTAATTGCTTTTAGTAAACAAGAAAAACGCTCAGATATAGAAAGTTATGTTCTAAATCAGTATGCGTCAGTATATTCTGAGTCATTTCTATTGATATAGCATCACTGCAGTTCAATGAATTAACAACCTCTTCAACTGACTGTATATGCTGAGTACAATAAAAGGGCGCTTTGAGCCATGTTCCCATTGGAGTTAACACTGGGCTAATGGTAGAGCTTTAGGTGCTGTTGATCGAAACAGCTGAACTCTCAATAGGGATTTAACAAAGTGTTTCTTTATAGAAGGCACTAATCAATCCACCAATTGGGGGTGAAAACAACTGCATAATTTCTCAGCAAGGGGGCGAAAATCATGTGCTAGGCATGATATATGAATTAGGTTAGGAAAAATATCTTTCAATGTCTGTCCTGATTTTAATTCATATTTACCTGCATCCATCATAAATAAAAACTACCTATCGTAATTGATACCAGAAGACCAGCCACAGCTGTATTGTTAGAAGCTTATAATTCGCACACATTAAGAAAGTAAGACACGACGACCACAACATTTACAATAAAATGGACCTCAAAGTTATCATGTGGCTACAAGAACTGCTTTGCTGATTTATTTTGTTAACCTGAGATTACGTTATTCTAACGACATTCTACATACGTACTTTTCTTCCGGCACGTGTTTTCGGTTGTATTTGCGATCTTTTGTCAAACTGGATTATTACATTTCTATGATAAAATATCAGCTGATAAATATGCTTTGTACAGATTATTAGAAAAATTACTGGCTCTGCTCACTACTTACTGTTCTAGTTGCTTATAAACAGGCATGCTGTTTGTATTTTCTTAGATTGTCTTGATGTTTTTTATGTGGTTGTGTTTTGTGCTATTTGAACATTTTTCTCGCATATATTTTTTCACATATTCCACAAAACATTACATCATCTGCAGATATAAAGAAGTCACTTGCTTATGTATAAGAAGGATCTATAAAATGACCTACAAGTCATGAATATGCCATATATACAATACATTTTGAAAAAGTGATTCATTATAATAATGGCAAAACTAAGCAGTTGCATGCAACATAAAATTACGTCAAATAAATTAAAAACCTATAATATAAAGAGAGCAGTTTTACAAGGTCCGATGCATAGTTCACGCGTTGAATTGAATGGGTCGTTGATGAGTGAGATGCTAATGAGCATCAGTAAATAAAAACCAAATAAATAAATAATATAAACCAAAGAGGAACTTATATCACGGAAGAAATTTAAAAAAAAAATTGCAAAAGAAGATCTGTTATGGAAGTATAAAACTTTCATTTAGAAATGTGTGACTGCCGACGGATATCACTTCTAAAATCTTTTATAACACAGGTCAGTCAGTATTCATTATGATATTAAATTAATATTGTGTTCATTAAATAATTGGTCAAAGTTACGTGAGTAGAAATGCGAGCGAAACTTGTTCTTAAGCAGAGCCGGCCACTGACGCTACCTTGGCCCAGTTCGGCTTGAATTCAGCTGTGAATGCCGACGAAAAACAACTCTCCGTAACTGGTTAGAGGATCGGTATAAGTTATAAATATGTGGAAATCACTGACACGTAGTCATAAGTTTCTTTTAAATATTCGTAATCATTAGCCCCTTGGTCAAGAAGATTATGTTAATCCAACCCAGTCTTAGGTACGAGTTCTTTGTGAGCAAGGAATGGCCTTCAGAATGCTGATTATTGAATGGTGCGATATCTGACTGGAGTGAAGCTATTTAGTAAAGTTGGTAGAAAATGGGACCCGATGGTGCTCAAGTCCCCTCGCAAAATTTTTCTTGCACTCCGTTAGAACAATCAAACACATGGCACTTTGGACAACCTTAAAAATTCTCCCTTCAGTCGCTGAAACACTTTATAACAACTCATAAAGTCAGTATTTCCATGAATAGACTTGTGTTCAAGCAGACAAGTGTTTTTATTGCATAAATTTGTAACCGCCTTTATTTTTATTACATAATTATTATATATCATATATAATTATATATTAACCATAATTATTATTATAAATAATTTTTATTTTTAGGGAACATAAATAAAAATTGAGTTCATAACGGCCATTGAGCGGCCACCTTAATCTGCAACTAGTGGCGCGCTCGCCTTGTTCTCGTACCCGAACCTAGGGTTCGTATTGTGTTACGTTTCTTAAATAATATAAACGAAATCCTGTAGCTATGCAGTCTAATAACTAGTTTTCTACAACGAATGAATGAATTCCAAATTAATGAATAAGCAAATTGATTTCAAAGAACATTTAATACATTTTCCTGTATTTTGGATGATAATGCCAGCATTTTAAATAATTTGTAATTATTTAAAAAATAAATACATATATTTAAACAGCTTTGTAATTTATTATTAAACCAAATAGCTTATTTGCAATTAAACCAAGAATAGCGTTGTTCCCGCAGTATTATTTATATCAGGGCTTACTATATCTTATTAAATAGCATACGGTATATTTTTCTTTTTCTCCTAGGTAAAACAAGAAATATCATATAGTGAAACAAGTGGTCATTCTTAACTCTTTGTCGGTCCTGGTGGTGTAGTGGTTACCATACTTGCCTCCTATATCCAAGATCGCGGGTTCGAACCCGGCCAGGACCGATGGATTTTTTCGGGGCGTAAAAATCCTAAGTATGGCTTCCTTCGGAAGGGAAGTCAAGCCGTGGGTCCCGTGTCGTACATTTACAGCACGAAAAAGAACCTCAAGCCTGAAAAAGAGGCCTCTGAGCAAAATTTATCGGCCGTTTCACGCCCTGACTTGAATGGGACGCTGATGACCTGAGATGTTAAAGAGCGTCCATAAATAAATCAATCAAAAAAATTCTTAACTCGTTTGAATTACAGTTCCATTTTTTTTTTTTGTATCAAAGCATTGGCCATTTCTCTCGGTCGTAGAAATAATAACTGTCTTAATTATTTTAAAGTAGCACAGAGTTATTCCAAATTATTTTCCTGGTTTTCAAAAATCACAGGGCATTGTAAAGAGTGAGCAAGCTTGACGCAACCGCTGGACCGCCCGCGGCGAAGGTGGGCAGGCGGGGAGCATATTTCCCCTCCACTGTGCGAGGCTCCAGTGTGATTTTAAATTTTGCGCAAGTAGCACACCGCCAACACAGCAGCCAGCCTCACCGGCCGGCCACACACCACGAAATCGGTTGCGTGAACGTTCGTTAAACCTGTATAATTAACATATAAACGCGTCTTTTTTTGTTATTCTGTAGCAGAAATCTCAGTTTTTATTTATGTAAATATTATAAATTCTCAGTGTAGGCCTTTTGGTCCCTTTTCAAACGTCTTCACACACCCATTTTAGTTCGTTCTTTTTCGTAATTCTTACATCTCTGATTGCATTATATAATTTACATTAACTTCCATATTCTTAAGTATTATTATTATTATTATTATTATTATTATTATTATTATTAATCCCAGGATTATACCATTTTTACTGTCTATTTTCTAGTGAGTTGTCTGCAATTATACATTTTCCAGCTCAGAATGCTTCGTTCTTTCTGTTGCGCAAGTTTCTTTATCCCCTGACTCTTGCAATAAAAGACTTTAGATAAATATCTTGCTTTGATCACTATTGTGACTTAAAATTAAAATGTTTTCCAATCGGTGAAAATGCATTCAATACATTGTCGGAATTACTTGCATATATAAGGTATTTTTGCATGTTTTCTCTTCACTTCAATAAGACAATTGGCAGGAATCTGTGGGCATTGAAGAATTTGAACTTCATAATTCACCACCTTAGTTGACAACAAAATATTTTGTGTTTGGCAAGATATTTTAAATCTTTTTATTCTTATACTTTCATCTTTACATAGAACCAAAATGCAAAACTAAGGTTTCCAAAAAGAAAGACATAAGTTAATATAAAAGAAGTTTAAATGGAAGATTTTGACACACAGTACCTAAAGGTAGTGAGTAAATTATTTTTAAAAAATTAAGCCATACTTTATTTATTTATATGAATTTTTGATATACATACACTCGGTTTTCACTTAAGAGTGTGAAACATGTAGAATATTCTCATAAACATTACAGAAATATAAGTCATAAATTTAAATTCATTTAAATATGCGTATAATAGGCCTTTCAGTATACAATATTCCCACAAGATTGCGGGTATGAAAGTTTAAGCAACTATTTAAATTTGTGCTAATACTTTAGGTTTCTATTTTGGCTTTTTATGTTCGCAGGGAGGCTATTGAAACATAATATTGCCATCTAATGTACCCCTTTTTGATAAATTAATAAATGTAATGAAGCACTGTGTAAACCTTTTTGATTCCTTGTGTTGATGTATTAGTAGAAAATTTCCCTTAAATATATGTTAAATTTTCTCAATATTTCAAAATAGAAGCATGTTATGGTCAAAGTGCTGTTAAGAATTGATTACATAATTGATCACAATGACTGATGAATAACATTTTGAATGTTATTTATTTAATACGATTTTTATTGTTGTTATATCAAAGAAGGAACTGGGTGATTTATGTTTCCAGATTTTACTGATGATTCCTATTATTGCAGAAATTGAATAAATTTTAAATTTCAGTATAATAGCTTCGTCGCAATTCAATAATAAGCTATTGGCCATTATCCATTTACATATTTTGGAAAGCACTGTTTTAGTTTTATATTTCAAAGTTTCAATATTGCTGACAATTATAATAATTATATCTTCTACAAATAGTGTAGGATTACGTACCTGTTTTACTAAGGGAATAAGTCGTTAATAAAGACCAGCAACACTTTTCTATTAATTTTTCGCTATAATGATGCTGCCACTGTAGTATTAGCTAATGCATTAATTTCAGTTTTCTGACCAACTAAACTATAAGTAAGGCTATTTGGTGTGATTTAGGTATTTCAATTCATAATAATCCAGTTTGGGATTAACAGAGTAAAAATCAAATCAAACCCACGACTAGCAGATTAGTAGTCGCAAATGCTATCACTAGATCACAGATACGGTGTAGCAATGCCCGGAGTCTGAGCAATTTTGCTGCGGACATGGGAGAGTTTCTTTTACTAAGAACTTGACGTAATAAAAGTCACGGAAGAAGTGTCGTAAAGCGCACGTTCTGCGGGGAGCGGGGTGTGCGTAATTTGCAAATTGCTTCTGCACCCAGTTTACTGGCTTTCTGTAAACCACTTTCACTTTGTCTACGCGATCACATTGTCATCCCATTTATCCCCAGGCGCTGTTCAAAAGAAAGATTAATTAATGAAGTGCAAATTCGTTCAGTATTGTAGGATACAGCTTGTGAGAAGTACGAAGATAAAAATAAGAAACGGCAGCAATATGCTACTCTTAATATACAGAGGGTGCCAAAATTGTATACACACTTCAAGCAAAGAAAAAACTGTGTTAACATAACAGAGTGAATTCTCACAAACAGAAAATGATAAACACTAATTATCTTAGACTTTTACTGTTACAACAGTTGTCAAAATGCCCATCGGCGTCGATACACTTCTGAGTATGTTGAACTACTGACTGAGTAACATTTGCAAAAGTGTCCTCATCACATGCCGTTTCAACTTCTTCTCGAAATGCTGCCAGTTATACAACATCCTTAAGAGTTCCCCATAATTAGAAGCCCAACGGAGTTAGATGCGGAAAACGGCTCTGTTCTGTATCACGTCTCCATTGCCTTTGAACTTTAACAACAATTTCGGTTTTCCAAAACTACTTCAAAATTGCTTTCCGCTGTTCAAACGATAATCTTGGCTCCATTTTGTAGTACAACGCTAGCATAACGTAATGCGAGTCACATCTGTTTTAAAGAACATTATACTATAATCTTGACTTCATTAACTACAATAATTTATACGTGTCACAATAATTATGTATAATTTACATTTAATCATGTTTGCATTAATTTACTTGTTTCATGTACAGTTGATGATATGTGTAATGATCATAATGCCCTCTAGCGAGAGTACACATACACAAAATCGTTATGTTTGACCTGACAAGGTCATAAAAACCTGTATTCCTTTATACTTTATATTTGTATAGTAAGCCTGGAGTCAAATGGATCATGCGCCGTTGGGGCTTTGAGAAACCTTAAGAAGGGTCGCAGTCGAAGAATTTCTATTGAATATGGTCAGGAAGTTTTAGCCTTGATCTGTTAGCTAAGAGAAAGAATCATAAAACTTTGTTGTTGCCAGGAAACGTGGGTGGATTGAAAGCAAATAACCGCCAGAAGGACAAGTAAACGGCATACGATATAAAGGCGAGCAAATAGATCGTAATAGAATATTCAATCAGAAAGATCAGAAAGATAGTATGTAGGCGCAATAATCAATAGGAAGGTGTAAATAAGAGAAAAGGTTGTACATTACAAAAAAGCAAGCTTTTGGAAACGATGGATAGCATTGGTTACATAAGATAGCAATTTCGAGGCCCCAATATATTTGCAGTCGATGATAGATGATTAGATATACTCGCAATGATACTCAGAGACGTTCCGTTATAACTGGTCCGTGCTAGTAATAGATGATTAGATATATACTCAGTTAGACTCTCAGTTAGTTACTTATTTACTCATTGCTATATGATTAAATATACTCGCAGGGAGGCTCAGTGATAGTTAGATATACTTTCAGTGATACTCACCCTGTGATATTAAGATATTCAGAAATTAAATTATATTTATATTTTTCTACACGATTGTTCATATCTTTAGTTCAGTCGATACAGTGATATTTTATAATTCAGCGACACTTTAATTTAGTGACATTGTCACTACGGTTATGATTAGCTGAATAGGTGTTTTTGTCAATATTAGAAGTGGAAAAGTGTTCGAGATTAAACCTGAGAAGAGGAAGAAGTACAGTGTATTGTGATTGAATATTGAAGCGTATGCAATAGAAGCGATCGTGAACAATAATTCTGAATAGACCGCGCAAAAGTGACGCAATAGGCACATACCATCCTCAATAACTAACGGTGGCTACTACATTTGTTAAAGACATAGACCATAATAAATCGTGTTTATCAAGAAATTCACGAAGCCTATTAATCTCCAGCCAGCTTCCCGATTCCTTTTTCTCTGGTTAAACCACAAAACTCCAGCATATTTCTGCCGAGCTAAGCCGAGGCAACAAGACCACTAGAATAGTCTGTGGGGGAAGAAAAGAACAACAGCATCCTTACTACAATCAATCAATCAATCATAATTAATCCACCTTAATTAATCAAACATCTCCCACACTTATCAATTACCCACATACACTCCCCTATTTATGACAACCACTCATATTAATGCAATGAATATTTTAATATATTAGAGCTACAATTAGATCTAAGTTTGCAAACGCAATATGGTTAGTTGTTAATGAGTATCGGTTTGCGACTCAAGACAATAAAAATAAAATACTTCAACGTCTTGATTGAAAGCATCCAGACGACCTTAGATTTCACTAATGTAAATGATTTCACATTTAGGAGGACTACAATGAACACTATTTAGCTGAAGTGAAGATGACAGAATTGAAATATTCAGAAAAAAAACATATAAGAGTTCCAGAAGCTACTAATCGTCTCAACAGAAACGCCCTTAAAGTCTAAATATCTTACAAGAGGAAATTTAGGAATATAGAACTTCAGAAAAAAAAAAACAAACAAACTAAAAATCATATGCAGGCATTTTAAAAATTTGCCTTCTAATATTTCTGTCGTTTATAATGAACATAAATGATTTAACTTTTCCTGCAAACGTAGTGTGGGATACAGACGGTGTTATAAATAAAATATTTTTGAGTAGTAAACAAGAAACCATTCGGTGTTACCTTATTGTGTTGTGTTATTGCTATGGGTGACGCAGCCGGTGTTGCGCAAGTTCTCGTAGCCGGGACATGTCGTTCCGCGTCGCTCGCTGACACATCAAGTTGTAATTCGTATGCGTTATTTTGCGGCAAAATTATATTAAAGTTATATTTAGGATGACTTAATTCATAATTGTACTAAATTTCATTGACATATACGGTTCAACCGAAACAGTTTTCTTGGCAAAACTATAAGTTTAAAGTTTCGCTCTGAGGTAGAAGACATTCAGCTGTTGCAGGCAAAACACACTGCTGTGCACGCAACCTTATCATTTAGAAACCAAGACTTAAGATCCTCTTTCTCTTTATTGCAACTGGAAACTCAATCGGACCTCTTCGTCCCATCCAGTGCCTTGGAAAATTATCATCAACGTACGCACATACATCTCGGTGGTAATGTGGTGATCTCCAAGATATGCCCTTGTGAACATCGCATACAAATTTGTCTTGAATGTGTGCAATTGTTACTCGCGTTGGCGGTTTTGATCTGTACACACGTATCCATTGTCTTTGAACTTCAACAACATTCCGGTTTTCCAATAACACTTTAAAATTGCTTTCCGCTGTTCAAACAATAATCTTGGCTCCATTTGGTTGTAGCAAGACTAGCATAACATAATGTGAGTCACATATGTTTACCGGGCATCATACGGCAATCTTGGCTTCATTGTTCATGGTTGATTTACGATAATCTTGGCTCCATTTGTTCATTGTCGATTTACGTGTCACATAGCAACGCTATCATAATGTATGTGAGTTACATCTGTTTACAGAACAGTATACTACACATTACTGCTATTTTTCGGTTCAACTTTGAAATATGTTAAATATATCTATTGTGAAAGTGTGTATACATTTTTGGCACCCTCGGTATATAAGATATCTCAAAATCCCCGCATACTTTCCAGAATAGACAACACATATTACATGTAAAAGCTAGGTAAAGAGGTAATTGATTTAATAACAATACCTGATCACTGAGAACTAATTCGTACTTATGTTTTTTTTTGGTAATGGCTCCCTTTATTTCACTAACTTTTATTGCATGAATACGTGAACCGGCACCAAATCAGAGTCACTAACAGCTAAAAGAAATTATATTTAATATAGCCACACGAGTAAAGTATGAAATGAACTTGTATTAATAAATGTGCATCGATTTAATATTAGTTTTATAGCTTATTCTCTAATGAAAATATGGCAGAGAAAATTAAACGAAAGAAATGTAAATCATATAATTTAGTCCATTCCTAAAACCCATAAATGATGCAACCAATATTGTATGCGTGTCATGAAAGTACTTCAGTGTATAACTTGAAAAAATATACGGTTATTCTGGGACGCCTTGTACAGAGTGGAGCAAAAGTAAATACAGGTTAATGAATTTAGTGAACATATGATTTCACTTCTTTGTGTGTTATGTTCAAAACGTTTTTCTTCTTCATTTGTTTTTAACTGCACGTAGGTATGTTTCGAAGTTGGTAATAATGTCAGAGGGAAGAGCAGGAAACAGGAAATGAATCGTCAGTAATAGCTGAAAATGTTAACGAAAGAGGAAAGAATTTTTTTATGTAAAGATCGGCTAGCAACAAGGTTTAAGTACTGTACTGAGGGAATGGAGAGGACATTTCGATTCAGATCCACCATCACTAAAGGCAGTTTGTAATTCAAAAAGTTGAAATTGAAAGTTCAGTTTTGAATGCACCTCTTAGTGAGTGACCTAGGACGGCACAGACTGAGAAAAAAGGAACTCAGGTATCTGTCTGGCTGTCACGACTGGTCCAAGGAAGTCCACAAGACGATTAGCGGTAGAATTTTCAGCAATGTCACGCTCAATCCAAAGGATATTGCATTAACTGAAATTCCACTTTAACACATGGTTTGTTGTAAGATGATCCAGACCGGCGGCTACTATTGTGTGAGATTATACTTGATCATTATCGATATGGCCCACTTTCTTTCAAAACATTGTGTGGTCCGATGAGGAGTACATATCTAGCGTTATTACTGCACGGAAAACCGTCATGTTGTTTTGATCAAGCGCTAAATCAACCCAGAGTAAATGTGTGGGATGCAATATCGACACGTGGTGTAATTGGACTGCACTTTATTATTGGAAATCTCGATGGTTACAAATACTTGGCTATACGTCAAGAGGTTACACCAGGAATCATCGTGCATTTGGACAACTTTGATCTATTTCCCCCATAATGGAGCACCTACGCATTATATTACAGTTGTTTAGACGTACATTGATAACGTTTTCAATCGAAGAGTGTTTGGACGTCGTGTAGTAAGTGAATTCTCACCACGACCTCCTGATCTTATCCCCAATGGATTTCTTCCTTTGGGGTATGGTCAAAGACGAAAGTCTGTGAAAGGAAAACGCACACTGATTATTTACACTGAGAACGCATTCCACAATCTGGACAACAAAATTCTGCTGTGTTTGCGTGTGTGGAGTGTTCCAGGTAGACTCCAACGGCGCATTAACGCAGAAGGGAAGCAACTTGAACATAAAACGAACTGAAATCCTTTGCTAACTAAAATTCATTGACTATTTAGTTACTTTTGAAAACAAAAGGAAAACAATAATTTGTTAACTGAAATTTAGTGTGCGTGTAGTTACTTTCGCGCGATCTTTTATATTACTTTTTTCCGCAATATTTACCCAATATTTCATCATTATGAAAATTTGGATTTCTTCTAGAAATCTGCCTAGAAATTCATGTCATAATAGGATTGTTTTTACCATACCTGTTTAATATTCCAAAAGAAAATTACTATATAATTCGCATGGTGTGCATAACAATAATAAACACAAGTTTATGTATAAAACAATCGAAGTTTACATCTGTTTTACAATGTGAAAAATATGAAACGACTAATTTATTATTGGTATTTAAAACCAGAATAAACTGGTGATATAATTTAAAACTTGAAAAGAAATTTCATTTCCTTCCATTAAAAGTAACAATAATTTTTTTTGAACAAATAATCTAGAAAAGTAACTTTCCGGACAGAAGTTGCAGATCATTGTAGTGGCACATGAAATTGTAACCAAACTTGAATATGCGAATTTTGTAGTCTCAAATTTCTTGCACTGATTTCTTCAACAACGGCACTAAACTGCCATAAATCATTATATATCTTCAGGCTGTTGATAATTCTTGAAGGGGTTCTATTCATTTTCATTTCTGGTATTTCTTTGATATAAATTTTGAAAAATAGCGTCCATTAGTTTAACGTGTCCTGTACATTAAATAGAAATGGAGTTTTTTTATACGAAAACGTCTGAAGTGTAAATTCCACTCTTTGGGAAGTTAGAGATAGAGTAATTGAATTTTACTAAATCGAACTGGTTGAACCTATGAATCATGGCATGAATAAAGCGAATAATAGGTAATTTTTATTTTTCCCTGAACATGATCACAAAAAAAAAAAAATCAAATCAATTACTGAATACTCAAGATAATGAAAAGAATAATAAAGCATTGATGCAACGACATATCCCTCATTTTATGTACTATTCTCTCACGGGTTGACTTCTCCTGAACCAAGAACCTGTAGTAGTGGTAGTGGTAATGGTAGTGGTATATTTATTACAGTACCACCAATGCAATATAAAACAATTTCAGCAGGCATACGGGTCTTTTGTAATGCACCAAATCTGCTTGATTTAGTACAAAATATCAGATTAGATATTTCACAATAAACTATAAAACAGATATATTTTACAGTAAAATAAGATAAAATCAAGGAATAACAACATATAAATATAATAAAATAAAAAAAACCCGCAAAATAATTATTGAAATATTAAACATACACGTAAAAATAAAAATAAATCCCAATATGGATATCACACAGCTGGATTCATATAATGGAGCATCATAAGGAGAACAAAAACGTATAAATACATTTTTCTTTATTCGTTAGAATTTTTGAGAAAACAAATATTTTATCCCGAAACATATGGTGGCACTGCATCAACTTGTATGAAGGCTATTCAATAAAAAGTGGCCATACTTTTTTACAGCCATAATTCCAAGCGCTAAAATATAAATTTACAACCTTTTGTTAATTTCATGCATAATGTACCCATGGTACAACTTCATTATGTCACTTAAAGATCAACTCTGCAAGTTGAAACATGTTCAGTTCCACCTAGAAGAAAATGGAGGTGATAAGTGATGGCCAATGTGCAGTTCTGAAATTCTGCTTTTGTCGCAACAAATCTGCCGCTAAGGTCTATGCAGTGTTACAGGATGCTTATGGAGTGTTTGTTTTTCTCTAAAGCAAATTTCTCGAAGATGGTTTAATATGTTTAAAGAGGGGAGCAATTAATTTCAAAGAAAGGTGAACCCAGCGCTCCGGTTTGTGCCCTACCGGAAGAAAACATAAAAAAACCTGTTGTTGTTATGAGAACGGTTCGTCGAATAACAGTAAGAACACTTTCAGAAATTATGAAAAATTTCACGGGTGCCACCCACACATTTATAACTGAAATGCTGCACATGAGATGTTTTTGTTCACGGTGGATTACAAGGCTGCTGATACCCGAACAAAAGAACGTTCTCGTGCAGGTTTGCACGCAGTTGAAGATGGTGCCACAGTAAGAACGGAATTTCTTTAAAAGGTAATCGCTGGTTATAAACTTAGCTACACCATTTCGATACTGAGAGCAAACACCAAAGCTCCTATTTCAATAATATACTTGCCAAAATTATAGACCCTGAAACAGGGGCTTTGATCTTTAAAAAATAATAAATAAATAAATAAATAAATAAAAGTGGGCGCTCTACTGGAAAAATTATGGTGACCTCATTTTTAATATTCAAGGAGTGGTTTACCGGCATATCGTACCTGCATACACGACTGTGGTAGTCTAAAGTCAAAGATGACCTGAACTGCAAGGCCAAAAGATCACATTTCCGTACATCGTGCAGCATCCAGCCGCACCACTGTAATACAAGGTAGCACATTGCAAATGTAGGTGAACATGTCACCAAAACCAATGTGAAGTGTGTTCCTCACATTCCCTATAGCATATATTTAACGCCGTGTGACTCTTTACGTTTTCCCAAATTAAATTGCCATCTTCGTGGGAGGAATTTTCCATCACCACAGAAGCAGTGGTGATGACTGCAGAGGCGATTTTGAAGTACCGGTCACATCATTGTTCCCAGCATTTCTTTTTAGATTAGCAGAAACACTTGGACAAATGTATAGCATTCAACAGGGACTACTTTGCAAAAACCATCAAATGTTTGATGATAAGTAAAGGTATGCTATAAAAATATGATAATTGTTTATTGAACAGCCCTCGTAGCTTTAGAATACAATAATTGCAGATACTCAGCATGTGTTTGCATATCTTTACTGTCGGTCCTGGTGGTGTAGTGGTAACCACACTTCCCTTCTAAACCCAAGGCCGTGGGTTCGAACCCGGCCAGGATCGATGGATTTTTTCGGGCGTAGAAATACTAATTATGGCTTTCTTCGGAAGGGAAGTAAAGCCGTGGGTCCCGTGTCGTACATTTACGGCACGAAAAAGAACCTCGAGCCTGAAAGAAGTGGGCTCTTAGCAAAATTTGTCGGCCGTTTCACGCCCGGAATTGAATGGGACGCTGATGACCTGAGAAGTTAAAGAGCGCCCTTAAATAAAATGAATAAAAAAAAAAATCCTTACTGCGAGTCCTTTTTGCGCGCATTTGCTTTGTTCCAAAAAGTTTTCCTTACCTCCTACCTCCTCCTTGCTATCTACGCTGATGGCCTGAGATGTTAAAGAGCGTCCATAAATAAATCAATCCTTGCTATCTGGCCAGGTCAGGAGGGCTCGCAGACTAAACGCTTTTTCACCATTGCTTCTTAAGTCTATCAAAAGTTCTTGCAACCAGTGAAGCAAGCATCTCGATTGGCGTATTCTCTCTTCCTTCTACTGATTGGGGCGTTAATAATCTGTAATGGCAGGTGCAATAGTTGCTTTTGGCCATTTATTCTAAAATTGTTAATGGTGTTTGACGCCTGACTTTACTTCCGAGATACCAGAGATAGTGGACACCGATGATACATGAAATGAAATGATAAATTGGAAATTACTTTTTCTAAATTGTTAGGTCTAAAGCCTTCTCCGAATGGCAAGGGAAAATGTTAATTTAAATCAGTTTATTGTAATACTTTGATATTTTGATATTACAATATATATATTGTAATTTATGTAAATGACCTGGAACTTGGATTATGAAAGGCAATGAAAGATAGTTGCACATTTTGGGCAGTATTAAAGGTATTTACTACCCAGGAGGAAGAATTTATAAAGTACTTGCGCCCAGTAATTCTTCATTAATAACTTACTCAATGATTGTATATTTGTTGTGGAAATATTTTAAGGTTTGATTATTTGTTTAAATGATATATTGCTGAGTTACATATATTTAATTTATTACTGTTTAACAAATTGTTTCAGAATTGTAAATCATCCTTTTTTCAGGATTGTCAAGTTATCTGTCTCCAGCGGCATGCTGAGGATTTTCCTTTTAGCCGCCACTTGTGGCATTAAAAAAAAAACAAGTTCATAATAGCATTTTTCAGTCTTTTAGTATTTGTTAACAGCAACGCTGTATAACCTGAAACTCAGAGATGCGAAATAAAATGCTGCACACTCCAATGATTCACATAAAGCTTTTAAAGGGAATTAACGTCAAAGCGCTTCGAACGATAAAAAATAGCAAAGGGTGTTATTTATTCTATTTTTGTTTGTCTATTTTTATTATAATTGGAATATATGAATTCTGGTGCATTAACACAATACAACACATGAAAAATAACGCAGAAATTAATTTGCGTTGCCAAGCAATATGTCAACAGCCAAAATGGTTTATTTTTTTTTTTCCACTCTAATGCATTGCAAGGGCGACGACTATTTAAATATACATTTTGACTAGTCTAAAATTAAATTCTTCTTATTTTATTAAATGCAATTTTTGGTAGCCGTAAGTAAACTGATAATTTTTATTTGTGTAGGTTCTTAATTTTTCTTCCTCCATAAATAATATTTTATTTCTAATGCCTTGCCCTCTGCAACATCCCATGGGCTATGTGCAAACTCAAATACATATGTCAATATTATCAGCTTTATTTTTTTCACATCCTCCACAAGACTCTTGTGTGTTTTGTGGAGATCAAAGCTGCAAATCAATGAGACAATTGCACGAAACTCAAAGGTGTCATTTTCCAAATATAGGTACTCTATACTGCCACGGATGGCCGAGGTAATTAAGGCGCGGACTCGTGATCGGGAGGTTTGGGGTTCGAATCCCGTCAGGACTGTCCTCCCTAACTGAGGTTTTTTCCAGCTTTTCCTCAGTCTTCATAAATGGCAAAGGCCGGGGAGGTGCCCTAAACTTAGGTCTGGAACGTTTCCTTCCTTAAAATGATCCTTTCCCAATATGTCATTTCATCTCATGTATCATCAATGTTCACGGCCTGTTGTGCTCAATAGTAAAAACGGGCGTTAAACACTATTAAAAAAAAGTACTTTATCACGATTTTTTCCCTGCTAATACTTTCTATTTCATATGCACTGAGATCGCACCTAAATAGAGACAGTACATATCGATACCACCTCTGTGTGGTCTTTACTAGAATATTCTCGCGACCTTAACTGCCAGCCGAGTAAATGCAATAAACCTAATATTTCAATAGATCAAAACCTTACATTTTGAACGTGCTATCATAGTAAAACCTCTTAATTTATGCTAAATTTTAAGTTACAATTATTTTTAAGTTTGACTTTCAAATTTCGTCACTTGTAACTAATGATAGTTTTGGTAGCTTGTGAATCGCACATTTTGTCCGTTGGATCAAAAGGTACTTCCACTCTCAACATTTAGAATAAAATCTTAACAACTTTGCTTATACGGAGTGATGGAACATTTCCTACCATGGGTGCGAAGTAGGCTTAGCATCAACCATACAGTGTAGTTAACCCTGAACTCTGCTAAGCGTTGTAAACAGCAGTTGCAACCAAAAATTATAACCCCTTTATCTCTGACGTCATATACCCTAACTCGCGTTAGGCTTATGCTGATATCTTGTTTCTGAAGGAGTTGTTCTACCTCTGTGCTCTGTGTATATCGAGTGGTAATAAGCTACATTGCAGAAATTTCAGAGATTATAGCCGGACTTAAGTTTAACTTTTGTTTTATTTATGGACGCTATTTAACAACTCAGGGCGTGAAACAACGGATAAATCTTTCTCATTTTCTTTCAGGCTTGAGGTTCTTTTACATGCCGTAAATGTATGGATTTACTCCTCTTCCGAAGGAAGCCATACCTAGGATTTTTACGCTCGAAAAAATCCACTGATCCCGGCCGGAATTGAACCCGGGATCTTGGATTTACGAGGCAAATATGATGACCACTAGACCACCAGTACGAACAAAATCTGAGACAGGAATCCTATGGTCTACAAAGAAAAATAATGGAGCTACATGATGAAATTGAAATTAGTTGCTGATTTACCAATCCATGCGTTTGTACAACGGAAAGCTCTAAACACAGCTCAAATATGTAACTGTGCATAAAGTATTGTTTGGCAGCAACCAGCCCCACCTGGCAGCTCTTTTGTGGTAGTAGGTGGGGAGAATCCTTCACTGTAGTTTGAGCTACTTTGACTCAGTATACTCTCAGTTCAATCACGAACACTTAACATGCATCCAGAATGAGCAAAGACGATAAGTAAATGTCAAAGAAAATTGGGGTAAACATTTGCGTTAGGAGTGTTTCAAACCTACCACGGAGCCAGAACATTCCGTTTTTAATTGCTTATCATTAAATTAATTAGTGAATCGTGTTATATAGGTTAGTTTAAAGGTAGTTATCCATTTAACCGTGTGACCAAATAGACGAGGCAATAGACTGTGGATTTGAACATCACAACTCAGGTACTGCTTCTACGGAGTAGATTTTTTTAATGATGTAATATGCTCATATATAAGATGTAAAACACGTAATCAATCAAACTGGAACTGGATAACAATGATTTGCTTTCACTTTACGCCGATTGCGCCAAAGAGAAGCTCCATAACGTTCTTCCGTTATTGTGAAGGTTCATTAGATTCGATTTTTTATTTATTTATTTAACCTTGTAGTACTAAGAATATCACGTCTTTTCTTTTGCACTACCAGCATATTTACAATATGAAACAGGGATTTCCCCTACCCCCTAAAATGAAGCAATTAGGAGAGATAATATCAAAATTCATATACGCATCAACTTATAATTCTCACAAGATCGTAGTATTCATGGTTTCCTTGATATTACAGAGAAATTTTTTCTGTGCACAAAAATTGTCAAGGATGGTGAAAAACTGTGATGGTTAATGGCCTGCACTGACCCAAGATCATAAAACCTTGGAGGATTTTTCTAAAGGCTATGCAGGGGGAAAACGGAGTTCTCTTCTGAACCGTTAGACTCGACCACCGTTTCCTCCTCAAGGACATGTAAACAACCCCTATTGCATCCGTTGCATAAAGTTAGGTCAGAGAACCGACGCAATAAGTGACAAAGGCAGAGAAAAGCGCGAAATTAAGTCACCAATGGGAAGGGAAGAACAGCGATCAAAATGTTTAAATTTTAGCGAATTCTAAATACCAACGGCGTCGGGAGACCGCCTAACTGCAATAGAATAAAATCATCGAAACGCTGCGAGTTCGTGGTCATATGCGTAGTCATATTCAGTGCAGATTAAAGTTATAGTCGGGGCAGACTCAGCTTAGATTCAAGTTATATTCAGTTCAGTTGCAGTGTAGTCAGTCGCCGTTCATTTTAACATTCTCGCCTAGAGTTAGAACAATTTACAATTCATCGCCCGTATTTATATAATAATCGTGCTCCGTCCAATTTGCTTTTGCTGCTTTGGTCAGACTTCATTCTTGTTGACTGATATAACATTTTAAGCAACCAAGTGTAGTAGTGGTTTCCCCGAGATCAAAGTGGATAAATAAAAGAACATATACATATTAGTGATTATAATTGACCCAGTGGTTTCCATTTGGACACGTCCTTCCAATTCCTCTACCCGAGGAGCGCTGAGGCGTCTCCGGAAAAGCACTAGACTTCTCATTTTAGCCAGGACAGCGAAGAGAGTCTTCTTTCTGTAACTAACTGAAGCGGGAACGAGGTGTGAAGACTGGAACCGAGAAGAGGAAGACGGGATCAGCAGAGGAGGTTACGAGGTTGTCAACTCCCCGTAATCTACAATCCATTGGCTGCATCCCCCATACAACCCCTGAGATAACCCTTTACTTTAAATCTGCTTCCTCCCCTCCGATACCGAGATTCCTACTCGATCAATAACCACTCATTAATCACCTTCTATAGTCATTTTCACCTTTGATCCGTCTATACACATCAAAAATCTGTTTCAAATATATGGTACACACGAAATAATACAGAAATATTATTAAATATTTAAATTAATCATTTCATAATACATTCATTGCAAAATAATTTTAAGCACTGTAACCGCTAACAAAAATATTGACAATTACAGTGAAAAAAGTTGCAAGAATTATTTTATACATAATAGTAAAATATAAACATACATTCAAGACATATCAAATAGTATGGTAGAAGACATCAAATAAAAATAAGTTATAATCAAAATTTAATTTATATAGTATTAACAATAACACTTTTTGAAATTAAGTTTTAAATTTTTAAATGGTCCTACAGTCCCTGATATTTTAAGTTAAGGAATTCCAAAGACAAGGGTGGGAAACTGTGAAAAAAAAAAGAATATGAAGTTATTCGATGTAATGGTATCGATAATAAAGAGTGATGTTGTCATTTGGTATCGAGAATATGATGTGAAGATATTTTATGGGAACTTATCAGGAAACTTGGATTGGAGGTGGGAAAGATCTGACAAGGTGAGAGAGTGGAAAGTTCTCTGTTCCTTAAGACGGAGTCGGGATAATAGCTCGAAAGATGGAGTGATATGTTCAAATTGATGTAGTCTGCAAACATTATGAACAAGTTGAAGCTTCTGGGCAAAGTCAGTGATCTGTGTTTTAGCCGCTACTAATATCGAAAAAAAAAAAAAAAAAAATTCTCTAGATTTATTGCGGGTCCAAACAGAAGCTATACTATAAATAACGAAAAAATAAGCGTGAGGTGTTGGATACTACAAGAAGGCGAAAAATCACTCAGTGATTTTCAAAGTGAAGAACAAGCTGGCACAGTACTGATAATATTGCAGATAACAAAAATTACAGAGGTGTTGAAGCGAACAGAGGGACGATATTTTTCAGGTTAGGATTCTAGTGACGAAATAACTTTATGATTATTACGTCGATTACCAGGAATATAATACCGGTGTAATAACTTCTTGGAAGTGGAGGAGAAAAACTAATGAAAAATACTAGGAAACGCGAATCACAGAATACGCTGCTTTATCTTCCCGGCGCAAAAGATGCTGAAAGAAACATAAAAGGCTTTTATTGAGTTTGTATATCTGGCAGGCTAATCATTTGAATTTGGAAGAATAGGGGAGGGAAAGAGGGGGAAAATGGCGATGGCGCTAAAACGTTTAAATTAGTTATGGTATTAAACTATTTCAGATTTTATTACGTTTCTCACGTTCAGTGACAGCACAACAAGATATACCAGAAAACAGAAAAATTGGCACCTATTAGTGAGTTTTTCAAAACAATATGTATCTAAATTCAAAAGAATTACTACTTGGCAGAGAACGTGACAATCAACGGCATTTTGGTTAATTTTAGAGGAAAGTACTCGTTTCGACAGTACAATCAGGGGAGGGGACTATAAATAGTTATGAAATCATAATATTCTCATTAGAAAGTGCCAAAATGTGCTACACTTAAACTTTGGAACTATATGTCGGTACGCAGCCTGAAGGACTTTATTTATTGAGCAGTAAACCCTCACACGTGTTCAAACAAATAGTGGAATCAATCAGAAATACAGGTTGAAACGTTACGTTTGATAACTTTTTTAATGATTAGAATTGGTGTGCGACTTAAAAAGACTTAAATTATCCATGATAGGTGCAATGCGGAGAAATACATCTCAGATACTTCAACAAATTAAAAACATTGTAAAAACACCAAACAGCTTCTTATTTGACTTTCGAGAAGAAGGGAGTTTGGTTCACATTGTACAAGGAGAAGGAGCAACGCAACTTTGCTCTCTAGTCTTCATAACGATAATCAAATATATGAGAATCCGGGCAACTCAAGGAAGCCTGAAATTATCATGTTTTAGAATAGGACAAAGGAAAGTGTAGACACCGTCTATTGTTGAACAGAATGACTTCCTAGGGCTACTAAATGTTAGCTCAAGGTTTTTTTTTTTGAAACATTTTTAAACACTGCTCCAATAAATAACTTTTTAAGGGAAATAAAAATAAAATCTGAAGCAGGGTTAACGTCTTACGGGTACTGCCATTTAAGTTGGTTTCACAGCAGGTACATAAAAATGTGAACAATATTGACTTACCATTATCTATTTCTACTGGTTTGTAAAGACGTTCCTTGGAAATAGATTCCTGCACTGACATAGAAACCTCTATGAAAAGGCTGCATTGTGTGGTTTGAAAATGTGAAAAATAAGAACACTTACACAGTACATTTGTTATGTTAGTAAGGCACACTAATGTCTTTACCATTGCGAGATGAAATGCCTATTCGGTGTAAGTTCACGGTTGAGCAAGATATATAAGAGAAGGTCTACTTAAAAGAGACTTAATATTTATTAAAGAATTTCAATCGTTTTTGTGCATCAATTTTGGTGAATATTTTTAAAAGTCTAAAGAGATAACTTTTTCTGTTATATTAATGTTGTGAATTATACATATTTGTTCTTCTCAATACTTTTTATTTTCTTTCAATAATTTGCAGGTTACCAGAATATCCTATGTTTCTCGCTGGCTAGAATATTAAACTTTAAATTAAAATGCCTTTCACGTAACTTTCAAATAAAACCATCTCGGAAACTGCCGCAATAAAACTGGCATATTTTAAAGGCGGGACTAATGCCGGGTTAAGATGATAATATATTAATTTAGGTAAGTTAATAATAGATGTAGATTTCACAGAAAAACCATAAGGCAAGGATTGCTTCTTGGAAGTAAAAGATAATATAAAAATATTCTGTACGAATCGTGAAAGCTCTGTTGGGCAAAAATATGGTTGAAAGAGTATATGAACAAGAAGAGTTGGGCAGAATAAGGTGACAATAATTTTAAATGTGTACGTTTTCCACTAAATTTTCACATTATATTGTATAAATATTTCGTAAAAAAGCAATCATCGTTTTAAAGACATCCTATTACATGGAATTCCGAGCATTATTTATTTTTGCTATTAATTTCTTGAGAGTGCTGTTCATGTATATATTGATTTGAACCATATATTTTTTGACAACTCAAACTGGAACTTTTTATTGAAGCAGTATTTATCGCATGCCTCCATGATATTATGTATGTTTATATATAGTAATTATTTTATTATAGATTATATTATTTTAATTAATAATGTTTATTTTACGTATTCTAATGTATAATCCAAGGGTAATAAGAAGTTTCATATGACAGTTGCATTGTATAGCACAATACTAGGAGGAAACAGTTTCAAGACGATTAAATAGTAATATATAACAAAACATGAACACTAAAGGCAAGCTTCATGTAAATGCTGCGAGTAGAGAGTAATTATGAATTGAACTTTGGTAGTGTCCGCACCCTGATATTTCGCGCCTTGGGCATAATTTAGTTTTGAGCGAGCCAGTTCCTTCTGAATAGTTTAAACTTTAAAGTGTCGTCGCGGGTAGCTTACGCTTGTATTTGTGAACCTCGTCGGAGTCAGAAAACCATGTGGAGGTGATTTTTCATGAGAGTATATAAAGAGGCAGTTCGCTTCGTTTCAGAACCCCTTTTCAATGTAATCTATGTACTGTACACATATATTCCATATCGATTCTGCCTACGGGTGCGCGAACCTCGTGGTAGATATTGAAAAAGTAAGTTAGTGTTCGTTAAGATAAATTAATACTTCGTAGGAGTAGTAACGTCCTATTCCGAGTGGTTGCGGGAAGTTTCACATATCGTAATTAGAGGGCCGGTGACTTGAAAGCGAGAACAGGTGAAAATAGAACGCAGATCAAATTCAGAATATAATTACCATCTGCATCGCAAGGTGATTTTACTGTGATATTCATAAACACCTGTTAATGTAAATACGTTATGATCAATAAAGGATGTGGTGTAAATGTTCCCCGAGTAATTTTTTTTAGCGAAAATCATCCTTTCCCATTGAGGGGGCTCAACAAATCACAGCGAAAAACACCCATGAGATTCTTGTCGAGAAGCGTTGGCAGCAGGCCGAGGCAAGCAGCATCGAAATCGCTTCATTATTTGCACAAATAACCATTTTAGTAACCCTAGAACCATATCAGGCTGGAAGAAAATCATTAACAGCTAACTCATTTATTACGCATTCCCAAAGCACACAATAGATTTTTAGCGCGGTAAAATTAAAATTTTAAACAGCAAATTAGTACAAAATATAAAGAAAATGCAATAACAATAAAAACAGTGCTTTAATTTTGTAATGTTACTCCGTTAAAATATGTTTTAAAACCATTGATTTTGCCATTTGAAAATGGGAACTTTATCCAGAGATTTAGTTAATATTATTCCTAGTACATATTATGCGAAGATTTATTCAGCTTGGCTTGTGGCGGCGTTTCACAAACTTCTTGATCACAAAATAAGATAACACTTGTATTATAAACAAATTTTAAATAGCAAATACCTTATTAAATAAATTTATTATTTATTTCTATTTTGTAAAAGAATACTTTTTAGTTAGCATTTACTTTTTGTGCATTAACTACTAATTGATAAAACAAGTTTATTTCATTTTATTTAACTATAAGTAGTTTTAACTTTAAAAGCAATGTTAGAACCCTGTAAGTGTAGTTGTACAACTGTTAATGCATAATTAATTATATTAATACCCTACGAAAACCCAATTCGACCTACTTCAGTTTGTAGTTAATATTTTCGACACTGGGTGGCGTAATTTTCAAGTTGCGAATGGTTCTAGCAAACATTTGAAGTTACATAATGTTCCTGAGACAGCAGTTGTTAGGTTTAAATTAGCTTTAGCGTGGCTACAATCACACTTAAAGATTTGTCATTGTTATATCATTGTTAAGTTAAAGCTAATTGTATATTAATAAAACTAAGATTAATATTGTCATACCTTCTAGTGGTTAATGTACTAAATATAAGACCTTACTTAGAATGCATATAAAACAGGAAAACAATCATTCTGCCTACCTCTTATATAATATATAGCTATAAATATATTGAGAACCACACTTCAAAGATTCACCACAGAACAAAAATAGATAAATAATATTCAGAATTTCAACTAATAAAAGGGTGTTCCCAAACCTTTGGTTGGAAATGAAATTACGAAGCCAATGTTTATTAATAAGCTATCCGAACTTTAAAATTAGTTCAGCGCTTTATTTGGATTAATTCGTATTCATAATCGAACAGCTGAAATACATGGAAAAAATATCAAATTCTGTTACTTTTAGAGTTGATATACCAAAAAAAAAAAAAAAAAAAAAAAAAAGTAAATTGTGTTTTATGCTATACACTCATTGAGGAGGAATGCATTTTGTGTATGGTGTTCCGCCTTTCAAAAATGCGGAATAAATTCATAATTGAGAAGTGTCATTTTAAAATGAAGCTAACTAGAGCATCACTCGTTGATATAATATGAACAATACAGTCACGGCCTGAGTCAGAAAGAGGGAGGGGAACAGAATCCATGCTCCCTCCCAGACTCGCATGAAAAGGGGAGATTGTAAATGCAGGGTGGGCCAGCGGAGCGTAAGAAGACTTCTGCAAGGCAAGCTCTGGATAGTAGAGGCGCGGATAAGAGTTAAAGGTAAATAAGGTTTCCTATAAACAGCTATCGAAGCGTGCAAAACCTAAGAGCGAACAGGAGTACTAGATTTACCATTTTATCTGGGACGTATGTCACTTATAGCTCTCAGTTTAACACACTGCTATCAAACTACCAGACACAGGGGGTTTATGCATAGAAACACTTCCTATTCTAGCTCTTCGTGAGGTGTCATCCATAGGACGCGCCAAGGCACCTTCCCCAAGGAGATGCCAGGAATAAAATTTTCTTAAGCTGACTGCTGAACCTAAAGTACCTTCCAATGAGCTGCTATAGTGTTACAAACACGACGCACTTACGTTTTCTGCGTTAGGCTAGGCTGCGAGGTGTTCAGTGTGGGTCTGGCTGCTGCAGATTGTTGCAATTAGCGCTATATATAACTAATAATGAACTAATGGAAGGTTGAGTAATAACTTGAACACTTCTTCCATTTGAATTTGAATCATAATTTTCTTATTTGAAGTCTCAGGTGCCTTCTTCTAAATTATAGAAATAAGTGTATTGCTGAGCTTACTGGTGGTTAGTACGATGTTCTTATCCTTATAAGATTCACGAATGTCATAAATTCACATACCGCTGTTCCATTCTTTCTTCCCATTTATTTTTCTTTAGATATAGAAGCATTGATTGATTGATTTATTTATGGACGCTCTTTAACATCTCAGGTCATCAGCGTCCCATTCAACTCTGGGCGTGAAACGGCCGACAAATTTTGCTCAGAGGCCTCTCTTTCAGGCTTGAGGTTCTTTTTCGTGCCGTAAATGTACGACACGAGACCCACGGCTTTACTTCCCTTCCGAAGGAAGCCATACTTAGGATTTTTACGCCCGAAAAAATGCATCGGTCCTGGCCGGGTTCGAACCCGCGATCTTGGGTGTAGGAGGCAAGTATGGTAACCACTACACCACCAGGACTGACAGATATAGAAGCAGTAGTGCTACCTGAATCAATAACATTATAGGACAAACCATACATTTTTTCCATGTCTATTAAATACTGGTAACATTATACACAATTCACGAGCCTGGCTATATATAGAACGACCCATTTAAAACTGGATTTCCGTGAAGTAATTTGTTTAAACGATGAATAAAATTAAAACAATTCAAACGTACATTTAATGAGTTGCTTCATGTTACTAATAATATCTTCCCCTTCATACGATTCCAAAAGTTTAAGACCGCACTTTATACAAAACAATAAAAAAAATCGAACAATCAAAAGTTTGCAACATTTTTGTAACTGATAGCTCTTAACTACGTCAGTACGCACCATTGTAATAATCAACTAAATGCTTAGGGACAAAACTTAAGTTTTTTGTTTGCTTATAAATTGCATCTTGTTCTGGGTAATGTCAAGAATGACCATCTAGTGCTGTGTTTCTTGTCGTTCAGAAGACAACAAGAAGAAACATTTATTCTGAGGTCAACTAGCAAGTTTTGACTGATATCCTAAACAATAGGGTCGATCCTGGTATTCTAGTGCTAACCATACTTGCCTCGTAAACTCAAGAATGCTGGTTTAATCCCAACCAGGATCGATGGAATTTTTCGGGAGTAAAAATCCAGTGGGCTTCCTTCGGAAGGGCAGTAAAGCCGTGGGTCCCGGGTAGTACATTTACGGCACGAAATAGAATCTCAAGCCTGAAAGAAGAGGCCTCTAAGCAAAAATTACCAGCCATTTCACGCCCTGATTTGAATGGGACGCTGATGACCTGAGATGTTAAAGGGCGTACATAATTAAACCAAATCAACTACTAAACAATAGGCTAGCAGAAACAACTCAAGGGGAAAAAAAGACAAATGTCCCGGTTCTCTCTGCCAGAGAAGTACTTTAGGTATATTTACTTTATTCTTTTTCTTTATGAACTAATGGTTCCGGAATAATTAAAAATCAATACAGAAAAGAGCAATATAAAGAGGGCAATACACGATACGCCTCTGAGACACATCTACACACACGTCACCTTTCACCATCCAGCGTCAGCGAATCACGGAAACGATGACATCATAGGGCAGATCTAGGAGCCAGCAATACTGCGCGGCAGTACATTTGTGTCTATGTTGTATCACTGTAGTATGAGAACGTCTTGCGTGTGACGTCTCATAAGTCTTTCAGCCTCTATCAGACGATACTATGAACGGACAGGACATATGGCACTTAAAAATAAATTATTATTTATTGAATAATTTAAATGAAACAAGTTTAGTCTTTAGTGTTAGACTGTGAATATTTATTAAGAAAAAGACCTTATGCAACTGAATGAGAATCCTTAAAGAGAAAGATCCCAAGTTCAATGTTCAGAAATTACTCTGTTTCAACGAATAAATAGTTGCAAGTTAATTTTGAGTCGCTATTGGCGACATTTCTGTTTCCTGTCAAACCTTCTCAGAGTTTTTTTTTCTTTCAATTTCGCTCTAACTTTTCTGCAATTTTGTCAAGTTTCTCCTCTGTTAGCACACAAATAAAGCCAAAAATGCTTCGTTTCACGACTTATATTAAAGCGTCCAAATAGCATAAAGCCAGTACCGCCACGGGTGGCCGAGGTCGTTAAGGCACGGATTTGTGAGCGAGAGGTCTAGGGTTCTAATCCCCCAGGGATCGGCCTCCCTGACTGGGGTTTTTTCCAAGTTTTCCTCAGTCCTCATAAATGACAAATACCGTGGAGGTATACTAAACTTAGATCTGGAACGTTTTCTTCCTAAAAAAAACTTCCCAATATATAATTTCATCTCATGTATCATCAGTGATCACCGCCTGTTGTGCATCAGTAGTAAAAACGGGCGTTAAACACCGGGAGAAGCCGTTTAACAGCACATGATATATATCTGTAGATATATTACGGCAGCATTGTTCTTAATGTTAATACGGAAGATACACAATCATTTTCTTCATGTAAAATTTTTCCTATACCAGTTTGCCAAGAGAATATTTTGCATTAAGTCAGAACATAAGAGAACATTGGTGCTTTTGTTGCACTTAAAATGCAACAATAACATTATAGTTTTAATTATATTTTAATTACTCTTTTAGGTCCCATTTTGCCAGTTTATTAATCTGGGCAGCAGAGTTAAATTTGTCAGTGAATAAAATGTACATACTCTTTAAATTTCCAAAATATTTAAATTATCTGCAAGTATGCCCAATTTTCACAGCAGGAATAAGAGTTTGACAAAAGGGATGTCCGTCATGAATAGTTTCTTACCCTTATCAAAATGCTTCTTCAGAGCTATTGCTGCGTTCATCCTGTTTCTGAGCTTTCCCTTTTCGATTTTGTTTGGTTTGAATTACATTTGTGCATTTCTTTTATATTCTATGATTGAGGTTATAGAAACCTATATACTACCTAGCACCTATTATGAATAATGTCTATCTAAATTTGTGAAAAAACAACGAATAAAACTATTAAATAACTGGCTATATTTTTATGAACAAAACATCTTTTTCCACAACATTTAATCCCTACACACATGCATGAATCACGTTACTTTATTTATTAAGTGTGCCTTCTGAAATCATAATTCAAGCAAAGTTTTTCTGGTGATAATTGATAGTGACAGTGTTTCGTATTTGTGACATTTAGCGATGAAAAGCATGAACACAAACTTTCTTGTTATGGTTACATTGACTCAAACAAAAAAGGGCCGAGAGAGTTAATGAAAAGTTGCATGTACTAGCCAGAAGTGCCACGTCCGTTTAAAAAGGCTGGCGCAAGGATTTAAAATGACAGCCAAATGCATTATTATAATCATGCCAGTGACATGAAACTTTAGGAATATGTCCTTAGGCTTCCAGGTATTTTTTAAAAAAGTGAAATTTTCAACAAAAAAATCGACGATTTTCACCAGCCCCCCCCCCCCTTAAAACTAATAAAGCAACTTTTGACTTCTCTGAGCATAAATCATACATATGATTTAAGTATCGAGGTATTTGGAAAGCGAAACTATATTCTGCTTTGAGCGTCATTTTGTGTTTTCCATATCATCATAAAATTCGGAGATAAAAGTGAAGGAAACAAAATTGCTTCAAGAGGAAGAGCCCTAAAATTATAAGTATCGTTCAAATGAAAACGAGCCAAAGCTGGCTTCTGAAAACATCGTAAAAGCTACTCTGAAGGCACAAACTCTCTAAAATCTTTATGAGCATCAATCAAATCTAAGATATCTGCAGGAGTCTAGTTTATGATAATGCCTGCTCCAAATTGTAACAATCGTCAAAATTATCTTTTCAAATTCAAGTTGGAAATTCCCCAGCTTGTGACATGCATCATAGCTTCCCCCCCTTGCATCTTCTTTTAGAAAGTTAAAATACTTGCGACTCGCTCGGACGAAGAGTTGCAGGACAGTTTTTTTGAGTAGTGTTTAACGCCCGTTTTTACTAATGAGGCACCACAGACGGTCCAGGACACTGTGCGAGCATAGTTGCTGCAGTAACCCACAGAGAACTGAACATCTGATGCCACAATAGGACCTGCAAGTATTTTTTAAATGTGCGTTTGGTTATCATTAGGGAAAGAAGTCTAGGCACAACATTGTAATGGTTTTATGTTTAAGGAACGCTGCCGTAAGTTTTTACCTTACTAGTGTACCTGCAGGCTTCTATGGAAAATAAAATGCGGCATGTGAACGGAGCTCTGACCTGATGTAAACAACACGATGTGTATAATATGCAATATACGTTCGGTGTATGAACTTCCATCCCCAGTTATTATTCGTTTTCATTTCAATGACCATTATAAAAACAAAAATTTATTCAACTTTAATTATAACGGCAGCATTGTTTGCTTGTATACGTAGCCATCTTTTATCTGTATTAATATATGTATTACAATTTTATTTGTACTCAGTACCTCAAAGATGGCGTAAAGGGCACCTTGCTCGATAGCACTGGGCATTCTTAAAGTATCGTGAAGTTAGGCGGAATGTGTTTTGGAATGTTTTACCACCATACTGAGATATATTTTGGACAATTATTATCCAAAGTTAATCTATTCGGTGAAAACTGAACATTTTTTTTGAACTCGGAGGGTAAACAATTCAGATTTTGGAATAATGCAGATCTTTCAAATATGTAGATAGTAAGAAAATCCATTAATACATACCTCCCACTTCAACATCTATATTCCCTATAGACATTTGCAGGGTGTCTTACTTTGCATCCAGTTTACACCTAATTTTCTTGTGTATAACTCAGAGCCCTCTCAACTCTCTTTATACAGGCAGATTATAAACTTCTGAAAATGTGCAATTATATGTCATTCAATGCATAATTGCCATCTTTAGCCCAAATGATTATGTGCAATTCAATGAAATTTATAAAAAATAATACTTGTCTATGCTGACACCTAACATAACTACTAGATCTAACGGTTACTATTCAAGTTGCTCTTGACATCTGATGATTTATTTATTTATTTATTTAGTATTTAACTTCACGGCAACTCCCCTTAAACAAGTCTTTTGAAAATAAAAGTACCTATCTTAATATGCTTCTATTCACTGTAAATCGCATAGTAACTACTGAAAAAGGCTGAAGTTCTACCAAGCCCATGGATGAGTGGCTGTTGCCCTTATTTTCACTTTAATATGCTTTAAAGAGCTGTAACTGGGAGCGATACAGTCATCTCAGAATGCAGTACTTATCCTGTTTGCAAGAATCAAATGCTGCTATTACTGATTCTGTATCTATAAGTGATTTCCCTCCAAACCCTTTACCAAACATTTTGATGTATACTTTTAGCCACTGTTGAAGTACGAAACTTAATCTAGATTTCAGGAAAATATTCTTTATTTAACAGCCGCAATAGTAAGGAGTAAGACAATCTTGTTAGCTAGATTCAACCCATATCCGCTCGTTTATGCGCTAGATACTCTCACATTAACAGTGAGGGAGTTATATATTTATTAAAACATTAGCTCTTGCTTTGTGTCTTATTGCAGTGGTAATTATGTTCAACTTTGTTGAACTCGTACACAATTAAGTTCTTGCAACATATAGTGGTTAACCTTACTTATTTGCTATCATCTTAAAATCGTCATCGTTTACACACATGCCATATATTTCCACATATTATTTTATGTCTGGTTTCTTCATCACTATTGCTCTCAGATTTTAGCAACTGTAATCTCTGTGATTTACACTATAATGCTTTCTTCTAAGTCCTCAAAGCTTTAAATTTAAGAATAATATTCGACCATGCTACCGTTTAGAGATTAAATATACAACTAATTTGGTGTTCTATTTGTATACTTTATTTTAGACGATTGGATACCTCCTCTGTTAATTTTTAATTTTTTGCTACACGTTAGGCATGAATTGCCGTTATCGGCTATATATGAAACGTTTACCTCAAAAAGTCTACATCTGCATTTTTAGTAATTGAGAAAAATCACTATAGGAGCTATAATATTAAATTCCTAATTAAAAGAAGAATCATAATTTCCTAATGTTTAGCAATTAAAATTGTAAAAGCCAAATTATTAAAGCAAATTAAATTCAATTGCGGTTCAGAAACTATTTGTAAAGGTATAGTTTTGGAACTGTATTTAAATTTTGTGAAAATATTGTTGCAGTATTATTTAGATAAATTTTAATTTATTAAATTTAGCTATTAATCACAATAAATATGCACCCATTCATTTTAAAAAAATACGAATATAAAGTTAAAAAAATCAAACAACTAAGCTTTTAGGAATATAGAAATTAAATTCTGTTCGTTATACTCCTATTTCTTTCTTATTGCTCTTCTTCACCACTTTCTTTATCTGTAACGTTATTTTACATTCTTCCCTAAATTTATTTTTGGAATAATTTGTCAGTATCTTTTAATTTATCTTGTTGTAATGCAACTCCAATAGACAACTGAATGTTGTAATATATGTTGGTGTTTTCCCCGTTTTGGTTATTCCTCTAAACTCAATTACATTAATTTTATAATTTTGCTCTCCGCGAAGTACCAACCATTTTCCTCTCTTAACTATACTTCTTTGCAAGACTCGAGTGTAAAATGGCCTGATAATATACTGCTTCTTCTCTGCCCTACAGGGAAATAAACTCCAAATCATCAACTGCCAAAAATGTCAAAAAGTGTTTGTAGTATTCAATACAAGAGATGCGTTAAATCTACCCCACATTTTCTCAGAAGAAACGAACATGACTCATCGAAAATACGACTGTAAAACCAGCAAGTGTGTGAATTTAATCAAGGGAAATTTGTGGCTTACCGAGAGTGCCAGATGTTGCTTATGTTCACCAAATGTGTTAACAGCTAAACGAATATGAGATCAGTGGATTCAGGTAGTACAAACACATAGACGTGAAGGATCCCAGCGGCCTGTCAATCAACCGAACGAGAAGATTAATCATGTCCGCATAATTGTTATGAACATGCACAACGTGTTGCAATTTTAATGACAAGTAGTACATTTTATTCTGAACTGCAACCATGGCAAACCAGATGCATATGATGAAGTCTGTGATAAATAGAAAAAGATATTTCATTGTACATTAGACACTTGTATGTAAATGTGTTCTGTTTCCTTTGACGCTTATGAGATCTTGCACAAACTGTAAAATCATGCATGTGCAATTCTGGCATGTGCAATTCTGGAATAATATTATCCCAGTGCGGCAATTTTTAGAGACTGGTAACATTTTCTGGAAGTCACAACTTAAAGATTATTTCAATATTTTCTTGTATTTTGAGAATGCCATAAAACGCTTGCGCCCTTAATCTATATACTCCTAAAATTGTTATAACCTTATTTAGTTGTGAGGAAATTTTGCATTTATAAAATAAAAATTGTTATGTTTTGGAAATTTTTAAAAAATATCATTAGCTCCAATATTGAAATTGTCGAATTTTAGAAATTACTTAAAATGTATATTCCGTTTTGGAAACAAAGGCATGACTTATACCTAATTTCAAATCACAGATATCAGAACTTGGAGACTATGACGCCGTTAATTTCAAGTGCCCATTAAAACATATAAATTACGGCAAACCTCATTCGAATGCCCGCTTTTGGAACTTTACACCATATGCTTTCATTGTGTTAAGAAGAAACGTTTTAAAGATCAATTAGGATATCCTACCGTAACTGTTGTAGTTAAAAATGCGCAAGTAAATGAACAAATTATTAAGAGAATCAGAACTTTATTTTTCAGTACTAAGGGTGATACGGATATTAAAACTTATTGATAATTTAATGAAGATGCACACGGAATATGTATTTAATGTGTAGCTTAAAACGTTTGCATTAAGAAGACGAGGTTCCTAATCATCTCATTTGCAGAGTGACCTTAAAGCTGCAGGGTGAGGATTTCAACTATCACTGAAACTTAGGTTTAGCACATACTAAAAAAAATGTCATCAAGTTATTTCATCAAGAAAATAATTTCTAAAACGCATCTTTTTTAATGGATTCTGACGATTATTTTTTCCTTTTAATACCTAAGATGTAGTCATAATGTAGCATATCATATATTATCTCCGTTAAGGAGAAAAGTGGACTAGTTTAACACGAGCCTGCAATTTCAACACGGTAAATTTCCGACTTGGAATGAGCTGATTTAGAAAAAAACATTTCTGTGGTGGATATCAAACTGTAAGACCTTCTGGATAATTTAGTATTTATTAAAATCGGCGTATGATAATCCGCATCCCCAAACATGTAGGTAAGATATTGAAAACGTCACCATAATAAAGAATGGATAAGAAAAGAACGTATGCATATGAAGTGGTCTTTCGAGCTTAGAGCAACCCTATCTAGATGTGTCAGAGATGCAGTTACCGTAGCTCAGTTTTTTTTTTTTTTTTTTGAATGTTGTGTAACGTCCGTTTTTACTACTGAGAACAGGCGGTGGACACTGATAATACATGAGTTGAAATGATATATTAGGAAATGAATTTTTTTTAAGAAAGGAAACGTTCTAGGCCTAAGTTTAGGGTACCTCCCCGGCATTTGCCATTTATGAGCACTGAGCAAAATCTGGAAAAAAAAAACTCAGTAAGGGAGGACGGTCCTGGTGGGATTCGAACTCCACCGCGGCTCAGTAAAAGGTTGTTGTCATAAAAGTAGATACTATGAATTTAACCAAGTCTTTTGCCTCAGAATTCATACGCCCAGTGTAAGCAAAACTCCCAAATAAACCTCACCTGATTAGCTTCCCTCAAACAGATAGTCGATTCATTGGCTTTAAAAGCTAATACTCTGCTAATTACGTCACAACTGTAATTGCCCACACACATATTTAGTGCAAATATTAAAGAGAAACACTCGCATGCTTTGCAATGTCAATGCATAATTACTGGAAATAAAATGCAATTTCACATTATACGTTATAGAGGAGAAGTTTTTGATCTTATTCTTCTTTGAGAGCCATTCCAGTTCATCAGCTGCATTCCCTGCTGTTATCTTCACTCCCGACACTTGGAAACTGTAAGTACAGTGTCTATCTAAAATGCCAAACTAGATTCCCACTATGGACAAGATATTTAGGTGCTACATTTTACAAATAATACTTGATACAGCTTCATTTCCATACTTATCACTTTTCTTTGTTTGTTTACTAGATCTCCAAAAGCAGAACGTGAAATTAATATTTAAAGGAAACGTTGTGCAAATTTTGAGTTGTAACTAATTTCCCAAAATTAATAGTGTATTTAGAACGCAAGGTGGTCTCAGGGTGCCCGGCTTGTAGGTTTAATGTGTAAAAGAACGTGTATTCCAAAGTGTACTAAACGCTGATGACATGAGTTGTTAAAGAGCGTCCGTAAATAAACCAAAAAGTGTACCAAATTTGGTTAAACTGATATTGTCTTGCATTTCATTATACAATGAAACCATTTCGACGTGTGCACTTCGAGTGGTTCGGAAGATGTCCAACCGACTGCTACTCCAACAGAGTATTCAAGCATTTATTTGCGGTGTGACGTTAGCAACAGCTTGAATAATCTTCAGTACGAAATGATCCAAGTTCTCCACAGGGAAATAAGTCCACTGGAGTAAGGTCTAGGAAGCATGGGGGCCAAGCGAGTGTTCAGTTCCTCTTCGATTCCATCACCCGGGGAACTGAGCAGTGAACCGAGGAATGCCGTGCTCTAAACTAGCACGTCGAATTAACTTCCTCTGAATTCTTAAGAAGTCCATATGAATCCTTTCCAGTATTCCTCAAACACTTTCAGTTTGTTATTCTCCCTATGACTAGACACAAGACTACAAGTTTCTCGCAGTTCTTCGTCCCACTTAACAATGCTCACATAGGAAAGAATATAGTCGTGATGTTCAAAGTTAAATTCAGTTAAAGTTAAATTAAATTTTCGTTGTACCAATTTCGTTTCAGCCAGCGCAAGAACGCAGAACGTTCTGTTGCGTCCACGTCGCCAAATTTGTACATTATGACCAAGCGCTTCACACCAGTCCCACAGTAAGGTATATTCTATAAGTTGCCACAGATATAATCGTTATTTATTCGAAGATTTTTTTATTGGAATCTAATATAAAAAAGACATGAACATTTGTAATTTTAAACGTATAAGCGGGACGCATGTATTATATGAATGCAAACTTAAGAAAGAAAAAATGACTGCACAAAAGGGATGAAGATTGCTGGAAGCCTAGCAATTTAAAACCATTGGTCATAAAATGCATTAGATTATATTCTGCTGTTACTGAACTATTTGAATAGTTTGGCGAGACATTTTACGTGATGCATGAAAATGCAATATGCTGGGAACTGTAGTTTGGCTTTCAGCAGTCCCGTTTAGTAAACGAGTTGATACCCTCCGCTGGAAGAAAATAGTACAAGAAAGTGATATAATTGCATGCAGAGAGAGATAGAGTGTAAAATGTAAAGAGACAGTATATAAAATATTCCAATCTTTGTTGTAATCTTTGTGGGCAATTATTGCTTTTAAGCGTTAATTTATTCAGTCTTACTTTTCAGATATTAAGGTCATTTATTTAAATACAGAAGAGTATGACTGTAGAAATATGTCCGTGATCATGGCGGTTTTTTTCCATGGGAATGAAAGTAGCGCACCAGACAGCGTAGTCGAACTTAATGCGTCACATGACACACCGTTCCTGACTTGAACATCTCTGGTGATAGTGTAAGAGCCATCCAATAAGAAAAATGGAATGTAATGATGATTTCTTCTTTCGATCAACATGGTCTACTAATTATGGAGTTTCTGAAAAGAGGAAAGCTTGTGAATGCCGTGCACTATGACCAAAACATTCATAAACTTGAAGCGGGCGATAAAGTCGAATGGTTCAAGAATGCTTTCGGATGGTACATCCCCCCCCCCACATTATCAATATTATCCACACCAAACTGCAACATATCACATGGGAAGTGCTCACACACTCGCCTTACAGCCCAGACACGTCACCATGGGATTTTTCACGTTTTCGGAGAGCTGAGACGCTTCATGAAAGGCAAATGATTCACATTGGACATAGACGTACAGAGGACACCCGACAATGGTTCCAGCAGCAACTGAGGGACTTCTTCCACAGAGGCACTCACAGTACGATAAGTGTCTCTATAGATATGGCGACTATGCCTAGCTGAATTGAAGTGATTGCACTTTATCGCCGGTTTTAAATTTTTAAATGGCTGACCCACATACTAAAATTATCCAATTATTAAATAGTCGGTATTTTTACCCCAATTTAATTTTCGGGAATTAAAGAAATTTATGACATATATAAATTTTCTGTTGAAGCACTAAAAAGTGTCTTGATTAGTAACAATAGTGGAAGTTAGCAAGCGCTACCCATTGTCCCAACTGCAGCTAAATGCTCATTGTTATCACGCGCTAGCTGTTTGAAGTTCTGAGATGACTGGAAATAATTTTCATGCGATGATACTTTATTATTGTAAGTGCAATCTGAGTCACAAAAATGACTGAAAAAGTTACCGGACTTTGTTTCTTCACATACAAAATGCTATAAATAATTTTCTGAGTTTTGGCGAAAAAGAATGCCCTGAAAAACGAGGAAGCATACGAGTCATCCATCAACAGTAGTCGCAGATGAAAGAAAACATTGCTCGTGTAGAAGCCATAGTGAAGAACGGTGCGCAAGTGACTAATCGGGAGATGTTAGAAATCCCGCACAAATATCTTTGTGTGAAGAATTTGTTGTAGATGGGTACCAACAACCTCACAGAAGAAGAAGAAGAAGAAGAAGAAGAAGAAGAAGAAGAAGACACTCTGTCTCGGTAATATTTATTAAACTTTTTCTAAACCATTATTGGTATAGTAAATTTCTATAATGCTACTGATACAGAAAGTTAGGTTTACGTGGAGTTCGCTGGATATGAATTTCAGAGGTCGTATGTTTAGAAACGCAATGACTTATATGTGGCGAAAGCGAATGTATGTTTATATCGGGTACGAGGCTTTTATTGACATTAATGTCATGTTGAAAGTTGAAGGCAGACTATTAAAATGGCAATATTTATATCTAGTATAGGTGGAATAAGTTTGGCTTATGTAACTCTACTGATTTTGTCCCTTTGACCCAGAGACCATGCTACCACAGATTTCTTGCTGTAATGTTGTTAGCTTATAATCTATTATGTATGAAATAGCCAGCATTGCTCTATCGCTGAATTAGAGAATTCCTCAGCTCAACTATGCTCTTACGTCATCTTTTTAAGATTTAACCGTTAGAAACTGACCATCAGAACTCTTGATACTGATAGACGCTTCCTTTACTATGGGCAATATTTCATTTGTTCAAAATGGATGTAGTTTAAACCGCTTTTGCGCCAAACCATTTGCATTACCATAAAAGGTTTTTTCACAGGGTTTAATAACTTTGACAGGCCTGGAGCGTGCGCAGTGTTTGCAGTGAGAACTGTTTACAAGTGAGTGACAGTTGGACCGTTTTACAAGTCATGGCACTCTCGCGAAATACTCACTGCATGATAAAGTACTTGAAAATAAAATAATTAAAATTACCTCCTGCGCAACTCTAGACTCTCAGATTAATATTGAGCGGCACTGCTACCATGTTAGTTGCTAAAGGTGTGTATCAGATACAAAAATATTTAGCTAAACATAAAACAAAAATAAATTCCGCAAGAGACTGTCTCAAGTAGAAAATAAGCAAACAATTTTGAAACTCCAAATTACAGGTAGCTGACAGTCCTGTCATATGTTCCATCCAGTCCATTATATTTCTTTTTATAGCAGGCAATGGGACAGTGAAACGTATGTACCTTCCAGCTACTTAAACTACAGAAGCGATGCTCATGAATGCTTCCTTAGTGTCCTACATGTATAAGAGACACCACAGAGTTAAACAGGTAACACGCAAGTTCACTTTGCTTTGTCCAATTTATGTGCACATTTCACGCACGTTTCTTATGATAAAAGTGTCATTATTCGTATATTCCCCTAAGCAGAAACTCACTTTATGGACAGAAAGCAGTAACGGGAGATGAAGAAAGCATTTGGATTTATTGCAAATTATCACAAGGGGGGAAGTTTGTGGGATAGTAAGAGCAAACATTAAGTTGGTATTTATAGCAGATAGGTTTACCGCAAGAAGTTATAATGTATTTGAAACATTTAATAGAGGAACATTGAAAAAAGAAAATGTCATCGTTAAGTTATTTTTGATAATCAGTTGTGTAAATAAAGAAATTAAATTATATTTAACTGACAAACAAATTAAATCTGACGAGGATATTCTGTTTCAGTTTTAAGCATCTGAAAATATTTCTTTATACGTGCAAATTTTTATTTTTATAAAGAAAATTTTGAAAAAATGACCTCATATATTTTAAATGCTATACTTGATTAGATTGTTTGGAGCACAGGAAGGTTCTTTGATATTAAAGCCTTGCTCCCAGCTGACCCTTTATGCCTACGTCCCCAAACGGGGGCACCTTTGGGAGGAAGGGTTGGGGTGAGGGACATTAGGCGTACAGTATCCACAGAATGTGACTGCGCGGGATGGGCTTCCTAACATAACATAACATAACATTCCGGAGCCGGTAAAGCCCCCTCCCAAGAAGTTGGAGCCCCTCTAAAGGTCCTATTCCATACTAGACGGCAGAGCAGAACTTATAAAGCATAAGTCATTATCCTACCGCACCAGCCCACCTCGCCCTGGCCCTTTCGACCCTGTAACAGAACCAACGGAACGAAATATGAAAATGGAGGGACGGAAAATTCGTGCAAAGAATAAATCAATCGCAACTTCCCCCTAAGCGACCAGAGGAAACCAAGAGAAAACCCAAGGTCAGGATGGCCGGCCCCAAGGACATTTTTATACTGCAACATATAAAAACGAATGTTTTTGCGAAACGTGACATCCATAGGTCTGATAGCTCTAATGTAACACTTCTCCAAGCTCTAATTTAATACTTCTCCAAAGTTTTGTCAGGTATTTTTTTTTTAGTTCTCTTAAATTGTAAATGCGGGGAAGGTACCCTAAACTTAGGTCTGGAACGGTTCCTTAAAGAAAAAGAAAGAAGAACACCTTAAAGTAGAAATATGAACAATAACTCAGTTTATAGCTCGCATCACCATATAAACAAAGTTATACATTTAAGATTACAATAAAATATGTTATATGCATTTTTGAACGATTTCCCCACAAAGGCAAAGAAGAAGACAAATTATGTAAAGTTGCTAATATTAAAACAATACTCTTTTCAGAATTGTACTCCATGTCGAACATGTATACAAAAATTTTTTACATGTCTTACAGACCGACAAAGCTACCACACAGAGAGCACTTTCAAGCCAAAATAATGTTCCTTTTTGCTCCGCTCTGTAACATCGTGGTAAAGTAAGACCCGCGTTTTCTAAATGTAATTTAACGAAATTATTTTCATTGGAGTTCATGATTGAACATCAAACTGATGTTAACACATTTTATGTTAGAGAAAAAGAGCAACCAGTTAGAATTTTTCTTTTTATTCCTTTAATTAGATAAGAATTAACTGCTCTATGTCCATTATTGAACTTTTATATTAAACATAGTACAGATGCATTTATAGTATGTGTTGTATCAGCTATAAAATCAACTTTTTAAATATCTAACATAACTCATTTGTGTTTATGTTTTTCGAAATTGTTGATTTTCACAAATATACGATAAATTGATTGCATTAAAACTGGAAAATTAATGGATATGATGAAACGTCGCCCTCACATAATCATATATTATTTAACCCCCTTTATATATACCTTTTAAACAATACTAATTTTTTCAGCCCGATTTCATATGGATTGACTCACACTGTTAAATATGAACAGTATTCTTTCTACATTTTCCTTCGCTTCATAATTTATTTCCTTGATAAAATATGGACAGCAGAAATGAATATAAAATAAACCTACTTCTCCTGTGAAATAAATAATGTTTAATGTTGGTAAGCAAATATATGCTTCAGAATTCCCTTTATATTAAAGATACAAATGCTGCTTTGAAGATACAGATTTCGTCTACCGCTGATTTCCAGGTTCTAAAATACGATTGTAATTAAATGGTCTTGAATTTGGAATACTCTAAATATACAAATTACTGCTATTACAATTATAACTTAATTTTTTATGTACGTTCTTCAAAATTTATTCAAACCAGTGCGTAAAACGTATGATAATTTTGGTCTCTTCCAACTGCTTTGCTTTCCTTTGGAGAGAAGCCATACTTAGGATATTTACACCATAACAATCCATCGACTTGAACCCGCAACCTTGGGTCTACGAGGTAAGTATATAGACCCACAATAACGAATGTCATTGCTCCGGTAAAAATGTTTAATGAACAGTTTTAAACTATTATTTATTTAAGAAAAAATTTTTGTGTATCCAAAAAAGAACATTTTATATCAGAAATGAAATTACGAGTGATCTTAACTCAGTGAGACCTGATATACTGAACCTAGTGTATTTTCCGTATGTGCACTTCTGGAGGAATTACGCCTATCTAAGATTTATGCTAGTCCATTTTTAAATCAAATACTGGAAGTTTTGAAAGTAGATATTGGATGTTAAGAATGTTACTTATTTGTATTTCTCATTATTTCAGCTAAATTGTTCCTAGTGTCATTTTATTTTTCATTTTAATACATTATATACAATTAAAAGCCTAAAATTCAGTATTTTTTCCAATAAATAAATAAATAAATTATTGGTTATTATTATTATTATTATTATTATTATTATTATTATTATTATTATTATTATTATTATTATTATTATTATGTATAGTTTTCTTTAGTGCACTTTCTAAAGCAGCAGCTTACACAACGTCGATCGTGGTGGTCTAGTGGTAATCATACTTGCCTCTTAGATCCAAGATCTTAGATTTAATCCCGGCCAGTTCGATGAATTTTGCGGTCGTAAAACATCCCAATTATGACTTTTTTCGGAAGGGAAGTAAAGTAACGGGTCCCATGCCATAGATTTGCGGCAGGTAAAAAAAAAACTGAAGCCTGAAAGAAGAGGCCTCTGAGCAAAATGTATCAGTCATTTCACGCCCAGAATTGAATGGGACACTGATGAACTGAGATGTTAAAGAACGTACGTAAATAAACCGAAATTAAACAAATCGATGAACCCCCTGCATCCAGCTATGACATGGGAGTTTGGTATCGTAAAACATGACAATCATTTCTCTTTGCTAAACACTTCCGAATTTGTACTATAAATTTTTCCTGCTCACCAACCCACATTAATAAATAAACAAATAAGGCAAAAGTATTAGGAAAAAATCTTCATAAGCTGTTGTTAGCTTCTATTGATCTTGCTAGTGGTCTTTGTTGGAAGAGTTATGCAGCAGATGATGCCATACAGTCTAGTATTTGTGTTAATTTATATTAGTGAGTTACATTAGGTATAAGATATATAAGACAAGAATGCATGTTATACATTTGTTTATTATACTAATAATAATTAGTAACTTCAGGGTTGTGTTTCACTCATTAGATTAAATATACAAATTTATTAACAAAAAGAAAAAAAAAATCCGACAGCATTTAGTATATTGTGCGGGACTACAAACTGGTCATTTTTACAAGAGGGGACTCGTTTTCAATGATTTTGGTGCTGTGGGGTATCAAAGTAAGACAACGCATGTGATACGATAATGAGTAAGCGTTCCAAATTTTGTCAAGAAACCTCCAAAACTCAACAAGGGCATCATGTCATGCATTTAACTATAAAATGAGTTCGAATTGCCGACGTAAATATTGGCGCACACGGTTTAACACTCGTGGTTGTGTGCGAAATATTTCACATGCTGCAATACCCGAAAGCGCAAGTAGCTCACAGTAATCACCATAGGTTCAGAGTTACCATATGGGCTGGAGGGGGTGGGGGAGGAACAAGATCTTATTGCACGGATCCATGCAGCGTATGAAATGCCTTTGACAAATCTACAAGTCTTTGACCATGTTCGCCAAACTCTGCACCGACGATATACGTTGTGTAATCACGTTGAATGTTGACAATTCGACCTATTTTGAAGTTAAATGCACGATTTTCTTGTTGGGTAAGTGGAGGTTTTATGTTACAAACAGACGGCTCTTGTGCAATAGTCATGCCTGCTTTCGCGAACGGCAGGAAAGAAAATCGAGTGGTATTTGGCAACCAATACAGACGGATGGAACAGTCGTAATCCACGGAAACAAAGCAATCGCACGCAAAACTAACTTTTTAGGATGCATATTAATAGTAAATACATTGAGTATATAGTGAAATAAAACAAGAAACTGTAATGTAGCAATGTAACATGTAAAGTAAATAATAACTATAAGGAAAACAGCAAATGCTTTTAACACTTAAGTTTTGGATATATTTTATTTAAACTTAACCTAGCCTAACCTAACCTAAATTTGCAACCTATGCGTTGTTTAAACACTATAACATTTAACATAAAAAGTAAAAAGTAACATTTATTATATTGGAACAATTATGAAGATAAAAAAAAAAGTTAGCCGGAATGGAATATAACCCACCACCTTCCCAATTGTAAATATGGGTTCTAACCAAATGAGCTATCAGATCGGCTTGATGCATATGGTATTTGCTATTTGCCTACATATGTTGAAATTACACTGCCTGGAATTGGACTCGGTTTTCTCCGCTGCCGTTCGTAAAAGGAAAAGTGGTTTCTTAACATAATATGAAACGCACGCTCTCACAATATCCGACGTGGTATAGCACTTTAACGCCCCACAGCGTTCAAACAATGTATTTCTGGACATGGGTCCCCACTTGAAAAACGATGTTTGCCATCCCTCATAACCTACTGATGTTATTTTGAATCACTCTATATTAAGTGTAATAGCGTAGAAGAGAACATTTTAAATCTTTACGATAAACTTAGAAATGAAAGTAAGAAAATTAGAAAACATATTCGTACGCTGGCGCCCAAATAATTTATACAATGGAAAAAAAGTCACATTTATTAGTGCATGAAAAGACCCGCGTGATCGACCTATTTTCAGAGGTAACCGAGGATCGTACATCTTCATGCAAAAATTAAATCTGCAAAATCTTAATATAAATTCACAGGCTTACAGAAAGACATTACCACTTCCAAACTACCCTGCGGTAATTGTAAGCGTTTTAATAACGCTATGTTGTTATATCAGAAGAACACGTTATATCAGTTTAACTCAATTTATCGTAATATAATTTTTCTTCTGTAATTTAATGCACAATATGGACCTCATCATGTATGCAAAGAGTAAAAATGAAGTAAACTTTTTACTACATAATTACTTACGTGTGAGAGAATAGATAATTGAAATTAATTAGAGGAACATTCCGCTTATGCACTTATCCATTCATCTACCAATCTACGAGTACATCGATATTTCAGCGAACAGCTTCCAATACAAATTCATATTCCCACCGCCGAAGCAGTAACTTAATTACTGGCACTATCGCTGTCATATACCGGAAATAGCGCAGTATCGGTGATATGATGAACTGAAAATTATTCGTAAATTAGTATTAAATAATGTAACAAGTTTGTTAAACATACACAAGATTAACTACTGCAGATTTCTGTTAAGGTACATTCAAACTATACAGCAATATTTAAACATCTCTAAAAGGGCTGGGAACGATTAATATTTTTGATAACAGAATTGAGCTATTTAGCATGTATACTTTCATTATTTAATTTCTCGGAAAAATTTGTTCCATGAATATTTTCTGAATAGTTCTTGAAAAGCTAAGACCCATTTTTTTGCACTGGAACAGAGATAGTTACTTTTATATTCCATACGTTTTATTCATCCATTTTCTAGTTTTGAAACTGCCGGGGGCTGCCTACCAAACAAATACCGGTGCTATCTATAGGCAAATGGTTGAATAGTGTGCATGTTAGGCACAACTTCCTAGATGCACTCGGCACCTTGATTCTTATTATTTATGTTTTATTGTTATTTAATTTAAATTATTTGCATTTTAGAGATTTTCAGGGGGAAAAAGTTATTTATTTTTAAACCAGAATTACAATAGAATCAAAGCAATTTCATATGAGATTTTCATTGCTCCTTTCCATCTGCTTCGCAAGTTCAGTTCAAAGACAGTCTTTTCACCATGTGACTGAAAATAAAACGGTATACTGCATGAAATGCTAAGGAACTCCGGATTTGTCTTACAGGACTAAATTAATAAAACGAATGGTCTTGTTGAAAAGTTTTAAGATAAAGCAAAAGACGCGAATAAAACTGCTTTTATGAAAAATATTTTTATTTTGCTTAAACTCGTGCTTTCCTGTGTTCAAGAGATGCAATTATGCAGTTTGCTGTATTAATCGCACAGTTGAGTAAGGCAGCTTAAGTAGGGCTGCCTACATTAACATCAAATTCGCGGATTTTGCTCAATGTAAAGGTTGTAAACTCTCAACTGTTAGTGTATCTAGCTCTCGGACTTAGGTAACGACGACGATAACAACAGCAACAACAACAAATGCGCCTTGTAGAAATTAGAGATATTTTTGTTCTTATTTCTAGCACTACAGGGTTAACTTATTTCGTTTGTCAACTATTCTCTTGTTATTTTTGTTGTTTTGCATCAAAACTTCGACTATATGCATGAAGGAAATTAATCAGAACATAAAATAACATAAATATATAATCCTTATGAAAAATATGTGGTTACTGTTAGTTTTGCAATGCTAAAATAATCACGAAAGAAAGGAAAGTTACTCTTTATGAAGCATAGCGTTGATTCAGGTATGCCAGACTCAAAACTGAGACATGTTGATAAGGCACATGCTGCTGAAATGTCCCAATGGGCTTTCCATTTGAAAAAAGGAAATCGGCACTGCGAAAGAAAAGCCCAGAAGTGGTAGACCAAGGAGAAACCTTTTCCTACAGACAGACTTTAGAATTTACAGGTACGGAGATTTCCATTACCCATTACACAACTGCTAGCATTTGAAACTCAAAATGTTATGAACTTCAAGCGTTACACTTCAACGCATTTAATAAAAGTTAAGATGTGGTCCAGCGCTCTGAAGCTTTGTATTGCAAGTCATTAACAGCAGGATGTAGAATTGGTATGAACACATTTTATATGAACTTTTCATCTGATAGTCGTGTTATTCGCATTGGGACTCGGTATGATATAATCCCACTACGATGAGATTACGCCATATCATAGGGGAATGATTACAATCAGAGATAGCATTTGTTCTTCTTGTTCTCATTTGACGCTACAGCGAGCGCGCGGTGAGCCTTGGCCTGCCGCAGCGACCTCTGCTTCCACTACCCTCGTCTTATGACTTCATTGATAAGAGGACAGTAGTGCAGGGGCGCATGTGTGATCAGGATGCTGGGACCCCGTCGGTCCCCTATCACGCTGCTAAGAACGCCAGCTCTCTATTAGGCAGCTTCCAAATTGTCCTCACGATCCTGGGTGGACCCCTTTCCAGACCTGTCTAATGTAAAAGTTCCTAAGCAGGTAATGTAATCGAAACCGGGCTCCCGGCCAGCAGTCAGTAACGCTAACCTCTAGACCAAGGAGATGGTCGATAGCATTTGTTACCTCACATAAAGACTTGTACACCTGTCGTGGAAACATAGCTGCCTAAATTTACAAAGATGATATTGTTGAATAAAGAAATTGCCGACAGCTTATTTATGATAATGCCAGACACAATCGCGCTAAAAAGGGCCAATGAACTTAAAATAAAGAACTGTTTCCCTTCCCTCAGTCATCTGATTCGAAAACCTATCGAGCATGCTTAGGGCATATTGACATAAGCACTGCAAAACTAAACTCCAGCTCAAGTGACCTTAGGAACTTTAACCAATACTCTCTCACGTTTATGACAAGGCAGTCCCATCGAAGAGCTGAATAACTGAGCAGGGATTTTTTTATTTGGTTTATTTACGGACTCTCTTTAACATCTCAGGTCACCAGTGTCCCATTCTATTCAGGGCGTAAAACGGCCGACATATTTTGCTCATAGGCCTCTTTTTTCAGGCTTGAGGTTGTTTTTCGTGCCGTAAATGTACGACACGGGACTCACGGATTTACTTCCCTTCCGAAGGTGAGCAGGCATGCCAAGGCAAGAAGAACGTAAATGAGACTATTTTCCCCTGCTGCTGTTCGTGTTATTTTATAAATTATTAAAATTGTACTAAAGATATTTATTTAAAATATTGAAAAAAATCAGTGTTGTAAATAAAAAGTAATTCAAATTAAATAAGCAACAACAAAAGCTTACTAAATGTATGTTTTAATACTACTGCAGTTTACAAAACAGTTTAATGTGACCGCCAAGGGTGGCCGAGGTCGTTGAGGCACGGACTCGTGAGCCGGAGGTCTAGAGTTCGAATCCCGCCAGGACCGTCCTCCCTGACTGAGGTTTTATCCAGGTTTTTCTCAGTCCTCATAAATGGCAAATGCCGGGGAGGTACCCTAAACTTAGGCCTGGAACGATTCCTTCCTTAAAAATAAATCCTTTTCCAAAATATCATTTCATCTCATTTATCATCAGTGTCCATCGCCTGTGGTGCCTCTGTAGCAAAAACGGGTGCTAAACACCATTCAAAAACAGTTTAATGTACAAGTAACTATCGACGCGTGATAGGATTTTAACAATTTCTCTGGGTCAATAATCTCAAGAAAAATATACTTTGTAGGAATTGAAGACTTGTACCATTGCAACTGTTCTATAAAATTATACGCTTGTTAACAAAACAACGTAATTCTAGCATAGACATTCGGAAAAAAAACTGATAAATCTGCTAACTCTTTCTCATCCAGGTTATTTCACTACATATACAGTAAACATTAGAAAAGATAACGGAGTTTTTATATACTTTTCTGTTTGCTTGTTTAAAACATTTAATGCCCTAACAGACTTAAACTCTATCCTAACACAAAAGTTTAGTCTGTTCCAAACATCTGTGTATGTTACATTAAGCATATTAAGCTATACATTGGTACACATTGAGATTTTGATTGTTTAAACATTGAGCCTTATGACAAAAAATAACGATAGAGAGAAATTGTACATAAACTAACGTAGTAATATCAAAACCTTTAAATAAAGACATTTTCACACAGGGTGCCGTGCTTTACATATATAAGTGTAAAGTTCTAAGACACTACAGAAACATGTTAATAAAACTATTGAAATTAGTATAAGAACCTATTGGTACAAATACTAATATATTGTTTCGGTTGGTGACAAAACTCTTTATAGCTGCGATTGCAGTGTCAAACCTGGGTATTACATTACTTCGTTTTCTGTTTGTCTTGTCAGCGGGGGTAATCTCGCCTTGTTCTGAATTTGGCGTCCATTTCTCGCGCCGGAATATTCGGCAAATGTTTAGCTAATTGATTTTATGTGTATAAATTCTCCCTTTCATTAAAGAGCTAAAATTGCTTAAATATACCTTTGAATCTGTTTGGAACTTATAATTCGCATAAATGACGTTTATTTATTTTGTGTACTAAAGAAGTTTACGTTTGTGTTAACTGAGTTCTTACATACCAAGTCAGTTTTCAACTGAGAATAGGCGCGCATTTAACACATTGATTCACAGAAACTTTATGCTGACTAGAACTATATGAGATTATGAATTATTCAAACTTCCTGAAACATTCTAAGAGAAAACTTAATGTTTTGGTCACACACTATCCATGGAGCATAACAAAAAATGTTCAGCTGCTAAAGTTAAATGATCTTGGTGGCAAGGCAATAGGTCCGTTACGGCCAATCCAGCTGTGAAGAAAGTTGCCCACATATCCTACGCTACTTCCAAGGGCGAACCATCCCTTACCCCTTCTCCACCTGAACCAATCAAAACCACTCCTAACCCTGAACCGCCTGAAACTCCCTGTCTAAATTCAACCTATCCTGCACTACCAGAACTTAAACAGAACATTTTCTGCCTCAGTACAATACCCATCCTTGCTTTCAGCATCGTCGTGGGAGTACCGAGAGGTTTCTCGTTCACCTATGTTCTCAGAGCCACGCAGGGCCTATGGCCCTCTGCGGTGAGAGCCATCAGGATCCGATCCTCAAGGGGACCAACGGCATTGATACGCATCGTACTCCTGGGCCGCGCTGACAGCGCCGCGGCCATCACCTCTGGCCTGCTAAAGTTTGAAGCCAGCAGGAGTGTCCGCGTCTCACCATGCCGACGCTACTGCAAGAATGGACACGACGCCAGTACCTGCACTGAAGGTGGCACTACTGTGGAGCCCAGGAACTTAGCTCCAGATGTGAACGGCACGACCTGTCTCACCGCAACACTACACAGGACAGGTCCGATGCCCGCAATATCCCAACTACAAACCAGCTGCTATTCCTGGAACATCCACAGGAATCAACACACCCAGCCAGAACCAGAATATAGCGAAGCGCCGAACCCAGGACCATGTCTCATCGTAAACGAAAGCCCTGACAGTGGCACAATGAGGCGCTAAAGGCTGCTGTGGAGACCCTCGCCACCACCGTTAGGCAACTAGCAGAGGCCGCCCAGAAAATACAGCAGAGCCAGAGCTCACTGAAGGAGAATCTGGTGGAATACGAGAAGGAAGTCACCTCCAGGCCTCATCCGTCTCCACTTCCGACAGGACCTCCAATTGTCGATCTCGAACGTAAGGGAACTCTTCAGCACAAATTCAGACCGGCTACTGAGCTCCATCAACTAGCTTAAAGCTCTCATCCCCTCCACCTTTAACAACCAGAGCCCAAAGTCCAAGAAACCCAAAACCTAACCCTGGGGATTAACCCCCCCCCCCCGTTGAAGAAGGCCATTTTCTTCTTCATCTTGACCTGCCGGCAGAAAATCCATCGGACGACCATCGGAGCGTGACCTGAGGCCTAGGTCCAGGTTAAGAAATTTTGAATATAGTCGGCAGCCGGATAGATGGCAAGTACAACAAAGAAATCTTCAATTATCCTATGAACACTAACATCAACCTGTGTACATCATCATCAACTCGTCGGTCCTGTTGGTGTAGTGGTTACCATACTTGCCTCCTAAACCCAAAACGCGGGTTCGAACCCGGCCAGGGATGGATTTTTTCGGGCGTAAAATACCTATGGATGGCTTCCTTCGGAATGGAATTAAAGTCTTGGGTCCCGTGTCGTACATTTGCGGCACAAAAATAACCTCAAGCCTGAAAGAGAGGCCTCTGAGCAAAATTTGTCGGCCGTTTCACGCCCTGAGTTGAATGGGACGCTGATGACCTGAGATGTTAAAGAGCGTCCATAAATAAATCAATCAAAAAAAAAATCATCAACTCATCCAGGTAAAATCGAGTTTCGGTTTGGTACTGCTGTGGAGTTACCCGGCCAGGGCAGCTTGGCTAATCTGTACTGCTTCTGGCTTCCAAGAACGAGTTACTCTCGCGGTCTACTCTCGATGTACAGCGAAGCAATGGTATATCATAAAATTAGAAGCAGCATTTCCTACGGATGAAACTGTCTGATAACTGGAATGTTTAACTGACCTTTCTATAACACCCCTTAAAACGTTACATGAACTTTTGAATCATCCAGAATAAATCACTCTTATACATAATTTTAGGGGAAGGAGACAGAAAGTGATTCATCGTTTTATAAGGACCCACAATAGTTTTAAACACAAGGTATAAAATTAAATTGATGCATTTGTATTGAAATAAAGAACACTGCAAACGCAATTAAGGCAATCCTGGTGTTAGATTATTATTTTTAGTCGATCATAATTGCTATATGCTTTAGCTTTCTGCAGCTAACACTATATGGGTCGTTGAATAATTTATCTACCTGAACACGATGTGTTGAGCAAATGAGCGCATAAGTACAAATAGGACTTGTTTTGGCATATTGCACAGTCTGAGTGCAGTGTGAGCCAAGCACTTCATTAGAGAGGATGGCAAACATCAATGTGCACGTGTACAAGGAAGCTGGTGGATTTAGAGCATGATTCTATCGTCAAATTCCTTAAGATGTAAAGATAGAAGTCGACTAGACGTTAAATGCTATGCGTATTGATGTTGTACCATTATACCATAAGGTTAAATTTTTGACCAATCATTTAAGAAGGGCCGAAATGATCTTCACACAGGGTGCCGTGCAATGACAATAGTCGTATTCTCAATTTATGACGCATAAGAAATTCACAAATCTAACGCAAAATGGGCGGATATTATTCGATAATAACATATTAGAACAAAGGTCGTCCCAATAATTACATGTAAACCGTGAAATCCTGTTGCTACAAAGAAAGTTAAACCGAATACTGAATCAGCAATAATAAAAGGTGCTTCATAGTAATCGTATAAATGTATGTTCTCTTATGTGGAGTGTTACAGAAACTGGTTGACTAACGAAAGTGTTGTGTAGTTATTGGTAAAGCTTGTAATGTTATTTTTCCCTCCTTCAGAGTGATTATTGTTCAAGTATACTGAGGGAGGGTACTACTTCCTTTGTTATATGATGAACATGTTGATATTCATATCAATCGGAAAAAGTTGCGCAACTCGCCCTCATATCAAAACTTTGAATAATATTTGGACAAGGAAAGTTCTTTTTTCTGATAATAATGAAATTCTATACATTCCATTCGTCGATGCTTCTTTCTCTTTTCTTCGTTTTGCTAAGAATATATAACTTGTTTCTGCCTTCATAGATTTCACCCAAATCTGCATTTAAAGATTCTTTATGTTTCCTAGTCCTAGGGTTTTTAGAGCCCAGTTGGAATATGGCTGACTTAACAGCTCCAATAAACGCATCACATTTGCTGCTGTTAGTGTTTGCTCTGGGAGAGCTTAAGGAAGCATTGAACTTAAAACTGGTACGTCCAGGATTCACAGAAAACATAAGTTTTCTAGATTGCGCACTTTATAAATGATACAATTTTCCCTCTTATTCAGCTCCCTAGGTCTTCTTGGTTCGCTTTCGATAAAGTGATTCTCCTGACTTTTAAAAATTATATTTGATTCAAAACAATATTTTCAGTTTTTGTAAAAATATTATGTAGCATCTAATTTTGCGGTAGCCTTGCATATCTTACACAGTTATTGCTTCTTATTTGTAACAGTATTTTGATATCAATTTGGAACTCTCTTTTTAGAAATAAAATGTAGAGACCAAAAATGCACCAAAATTTCTCTGTCTAATTCAAATTAATCGCATCAATAAATTCTGTCACTCTTATCTTGTGCTTAAATCATTTACTTCAAAACTTTTCATCCCCCCCCTGTCTTTTTTCTTTTGTCTCAAATCACGAGAACTAAGATCTTCATTTCACGAAATTGCATTATTAACATATTTATGTTACTACTACTCCTTCACGCAAACTGTACAATTATAACCGGCCGTACGTACATGATTATTTTCTTATATTAACACAATACATTAATATCATCCTGTGTCACACACGAAAGACACCTATAAAATTGCAAATTAACATAATCCATAGACTTCATAGTGACGTAAAACAGGTTCAAACAATATGATTATAAAGATTTGTTATAATCCTTTTCCTCTATAAGTTAAATGTACAAATGAAGTATCTTAGTGATTAAACTTTAATTTTATATGCAACTCAGTATATAAAATCTACATAATACTACCACATTCAGTTTTATCCATTTGGTGACTGACAAAATCATTTGTCTTGTATTCTTCAAATGAATAATTACATGCATGCTAGATACATGATTCCTTTTTTACTTACAAATACTATACTATTATATCCAATATTTCACCCATTATGGCCGTTATTGTTAAATTTTTGCTTTAATTTACCATATATATTGATATCTTTAGTACATTTGTACTGTAGGCAGCCAGATAAAAGTAAAAGACCTTTCATTTCATTGCTAATAAAAATAACTGTTTGTAAATATAACCCGCTTGAATAGCCGATACTCTCCAAGTTTGTGGAGAATCTGAGGTGAAATTGTGAATATTATGTGAAAATGCTCATCAACGGCAGTAGTGCCAGGTGTTTTGAGATAAAACTGTTCCTTCTCTAAACTGGTTAATAATATAGGAAAATATATAATAAAAACAAAATGCCTAGGCTCTCTGCATTTTCTTTTTGTATTCAGCTACCTTTCTTTTTTTCTGTGGCGCGTTTCCTCGAATTCTGTATAACAGATGAATGGATATTTTGGTAATCATGAACTTTCAAAAGTGCATTGCTGGTTATATAGCACAGATTTGTTATACCTGATATAACTGAATGTTCTACGGAGAAATAACTAATTTGAAAGACCTTAATAATACAAATAATAGCCTTATTTCACAAATTACAGACGTTATGTTCTCGGGTATTTCCCTCTTTCATTATGCCTGTATGTCAATCTATATGCAAAATGAAATCATAGTTGCAGAAAGAGATTTTCGTGCTCATGAGTTCCCTTTAAAGAAATAAATAATAAAAGTATTATATGATTTATAGAAAACATGCGCGCGAACATTAATCTCAGTTTACCTCAGGCAGTCGTGGTTCAAACATTAGAGGTCATGGTAATGATAGGGTGGATTTTTTCTGAAGATTTTGCTTGAAATATGCATTTTTTGTGTACTCGCAAAGAGTATTATAGCTTCAGGAGGTTAAGACGGTTCCAAGGCATATAACAATAAATCATGATTTTATAATACATTTTAATAAACAGTAAGTTTACTAAAATGTAAGCCTTTGGATATTTAAAGTCCTACTTATTGCTTCCTTTGGAGGTAAAGTAAAACCTGGGTCCCGTGTCCTAGATTTTTGGCATGTAAAAGAACCTCAAGCCTGAAAAAAGAGACCTCCGAGCAAAATTTATCGGCCATTTCACGCCCTGAATTGAATGGGACGCTGATAACCTGAGATGCTAAAGAGCTTCATATAAAAAGAGTCCAAAAGTGGAATAAATCTTACCGAAGAAAATGTATACAGCATTGCCTATTGCTTGGGAAACTCCTCTAAAACATCCCTTCGAGTACTTCACAATTCTTCAGTACAAAGGACCGTGGCGTGGTGGGTGGCCGAGGTCGTTAAGTCGCGGACTCGTGAGCGAGAGGTCTGGGTTCGAATACTGCCAGGACCGTCCTCCCTGACTGAGGTTTTTCTAGGTTTTCCTCAGTCTTCATAAATGGCAAATGCCGGGGAGGTACCCTAAAATTAGGCCTGGAACGAACGCTTCCTTCCTTAAAAATAAATTCTTTCCCAATTGCTCATTTCATCTCATATCTCATCAGTGTCCATCGCCTGTGGTGCCTCTGTAGCAAAAACGGGCGTTAAACACTATTCATTCATTCATTCTGTACAAAAATCTATAAAAGCCATAATAATTTGTGGGGACACAAGTACTACTTCAACCTTGTGATCATAGAACCAGATGCAAACTTTTGGACCTTTTTGAACAGTCGCTTTTTTATTGTTTTTGTAAAGATTAACGCTTTTATTTTTACATTTTACTGGACGTTGATGATACATGCAGTGAAATTATAAGTTGAACAAGAAATTTTATTTCGGAAGGAAGCGATTAAGGTGCCTCCCAGGCATTTTCTATTGATCAGGAATGGTGAATAACTGGGGAAAAAATCTGTTAGGAAGGACGGTCCTGGCGGGAGTAAAACCCCAGACTCCCGTTTAGGAGTCCGTCAAATCATGATGGACTCAATCCTTGTTTTTAATCTGGGTAAGATTTTGTAGCACCTCTATGGTTAAATGAATTCATAAAATTTTTCTTAGAGTTGTTTTGTAAAAATCTTCATGTTCTTAATATATGAGGGTATTTTGATAATTAACTTGATTCGCATACTAATAGCAACATCTGTATGTGTTCCTAAAGTTTGCTTTCTATGTATTAATATTATATGGTACAAATTATTCTGATTTTGTTTCATTGTTTGGCATTTGTTTAAAAACAAGCGCTTCAAGTGGCAGTGAAAAATGAATAAGATTGAACTTATGGTGTAATTCAATTCTTTTTTCTAGAAGAAGAAAAAAAAAACGGCAAAATAAAATGCACGAGAGGATTTTGCCTACATTTGGTAAGCACGCTTTTCCTATGAAACCGTTCGATTTTGGATAAATGAGTTCAAGCGTAGCAGAACAAAATACGAAGACGTACTACGTCCTGGAGCTCCAAAATCAGCTGTGAGGCCAGATAAAGTTCTTGATTTTGATTTGACTGACAGCCGAGGGAAAGTGCGCGAGTTAGCAGAGACCACGAGCATCTCAACTTACCGGTTTCATGTTATTTTGCATAATGAACTACACATGAAAAAACTGAGCATGATGGGTGCCGCGTCTGCTCAATGGGGGACAAACATTGGTTTCGAAAAGCTTAAAAAGAATCCAATAATTTTTTTGCGAAGTTTTGTGACTATGGACAAAAAGTGGATTCGTTGCTATACGACGGAAACGAATAATGAACCGCAATAGGCGAATCGGCTCCAAAAAAAAAAAAAAAAAAATGCAAAATGCGTTTTATCTGCTGAAAAGATGATGATTTCAGTTTTTTGGAAAGCAAAAGGAATTATCTTGAGAAAATACTTGGAGAATGGCAAAACCACTTCTAAAGAATATTACGCGTCACTTTTGGAAAGCCTGAGGAAAACTGTCAAGGGAATACGTCCGAGAATGACAACAAATGTTATTTTACCCATTACAATGCGCCGGTGCATTTAAAGTCTCTTCGCTCAGGAAAAATTGACCAAGTTACAATTTGAAACACTTCCCCATCTATCCTACTCACCTAATCTCGCTCCGTAGGATTACCATGTTCTCAAAATTCTGAACTTTCCTAGCTGGACACAAATGCAAAACAAACGAAGAGTTCATACAGAAGTAAATTAGCATTTTGAGAGCCCTGAAATAACATTTCCACGAGGGAATCCCGAACTTAGAAATTCGTTGGAGCAATGCGTTGTACTTCAAAGTGATTCTATCGAAAAATAAAGTATGTTGAAAGAATGAACTTGTTCTCATTAACATAAAACAAGTTATTTATCAAACCACAGCCGTAGTGCCATTTCATGATGAGAATGTTGGAATGTGATGTGCGGAAAAATATTTAGAAAAAAAAATCCATAGACATTTTTATGAATATGATTTTAAAAACATATTATAGAATTAGGCGAAAAGGAATATAAATTTGATTTTTTCAATAAGATTCTATCACAGCTTATACGACCAATAATGTTTCCATAATTTAAATTAAGAAACAGTTTAAGCAGAGCAGCTCATTAGCAAGAATTTATGGCATCCTAGGTCTACCGACCTGACTCCCAATCATTTTTATCTCGCGGTTAATTAAAAAGTATGCAAAACTAACTCAAATATCCTGAATAAACTGCGTCTTGATTCTATTTTTCAAACAACGCACAGCTAGAGATGGGTGGGTTTTTGCAGAGGTGCATGTTTGTACTCCAAAGGCCAACTATTTCGCTATCCTCTTTCATAAAGTCGGTAAAGACACTTACTTAAAATGCTTATATTTCATACATTGTTTAAAAAAACAAATGCTTTCTTAACGGTATTACTCGGAAATTATACAACCAGAAAAAATCGCCACATGGTCAGTAGCCCTTTTAAATAACCTGCAGAAAATTGAAGGATATGTATGGAAAGATATTTGTTCCTTTCATGCGAATATATCAAACGGAAGGAGAATATATAGTTTATACAATTAATTATTATAAATATCAATAAAACATAATTTAACATAATAACATAAAATTAGGGTTTGAGATATCATATAAAACTCTTAATATTAATGGAAATAAACAAAAAATTACGAAGAGATTATAAATCTGGAAATAAAACAAGTTTCATAGTATAATTCTTCAGAACTATAAAATTATAAATTGTTACCTGGTTGAGATGTATCCCTGAAGTTTTCTTCATTCTTTCCTAAAACATGAGGTAGCTTTAAGAGTCAACGGACTCCAAAAATATCTACATCATCAATTTTGTTCATCTTTTTTTTCCCGAAGGCCTTTAGTATTAATAATATGGCATCATCTAACAGGAGAAAGAAGAAAGGAGAAAGATTTTATTCACTCTAAATTAAAACATAAATAATTTATTCGCAATATTATATAATACCAAATTAACACTATCTAAACGGCAATAAAACTAAGCTAAGTTTAGTATTTCCAAGCTGAGTGGATTAGATGATAACTCTTGGGTTTAACATTTGGGAGGTTCCGGGTTCAAATACATAGGGTCCAGTCATATTGAACATGTTTTTTTGTGGTTTCCCTTAGGGGAATGCCGGGCCTTATTATTATGCTTAGAGATATAATAATGTCAAATTCCTGATCAGTTTTTATAGAAATTATTATGACTATTATCTATAATTAAAGCATTATCTGAAAAAATATAAATAGTAAGCTACACTTTACGTGAGCTGATTCTATTATCTTTTCCCGTTTGCGGCGCGGGCACTTCCCATCAGGTGGCTCTACTCAAATAATCTGATTGTTACAATAATAACATTAACAGCACTGTTTGCTTGAAGCTACATCCCTGGTATCGGGGTGTATATTTCATTATTAAGCAATACTTTTATGGGCTAACCGCTGTCATATACACTTCAAAATTATTTGGCATAGTTCCAAATTTCTGGAAAATCAATTTCTCAGCTTTTCCTCAGTATGACCCAGGATTTGGGATATCTGCTTTCCAGTTTAATTGCTGATGCAGATAGGTTGCATTTGTGAAGCTTTTATCCAACTATTTTTTCTTCTTGATATTAGGCTACGATGTCCCAAGAAGGGTGGTCCACGCTTTCCTTCATAGCCTAGAACTAAAAAGAATTTGTACCACATTTTTCTTGAATGTGTACATTCACATAAACTTATTTCATTATACAGAGCAAATAGTTAATTACTTTATTTCAATTTAGAGATGGATAGGGCCTTTCTCGGGTTTTGGCAAGATGACATTTATCTTCATTCAACAAACAATGGTCAAGTTTTATAAACGTAAAGAAAATTACACAATCGAGATCTAATATTTTGGAATTAGCGTAAAAGTACATTTAATTTTAATCCGATATTCAGGAAACAAAATGTATGGAGATGCAGGTGTACATATATCTACTGTATTGAAAAGAAAACGAGCGGATTTGGCTCAGGTGATATCAGGGATTCATATTCGGAAGGCTCTAGGTTCAAATCCAGCGGACGACTAATCTAGTATTACTATTTCACTACATCGAATTCACCTTCATTTCACTATTCATCTGTCTTCTGTGTTTGTGATGTCAACGAGGCGGCCCTGACATAGGCTTGACCACCAATTTAGGGAGCCTCTCATAGCGCATAGTGTGTGCAGAGTGCTGTATTGCATCCAAAGTAAATAGACCCTAGATAGTTTACTGACCCAGGCATTGGTGTGAAAGTCCTACAAAGGAGTAAATATAGCAAAAGAGGAAGTAACGAAAAGAAATGTTTTAAACGTAATATTTAGGTTATTTTGTTCACACATCCCTAAGAAATTAGAATGTGTTGATTTTCAACCAATCAGAGTCTCATATATCTATAAATTGTAAATTTTCTTGATCTTCTGTATAACTTTTAATTCACCATGTTTCTTCTTTGGCATAATATTTATTTAGAAAATAACTGTTTTCCAGGATGGTGGATCATTGGGGTTTGAACCTTAGACATTTCAGCGGGTAGACCACGTCCCCAATCCCAGGCACAGTACTCGATACAAAATACTATGTGTTTGCATATGCTTCTTTTCCATTATTGGCAGAGAATGGTGTTAAAGTTAAGTTTGTAAAACGCAACCCTACCTTTAGTCTACAAATTCTAGGTGCGAATTCCAAGCAAGTTTTCAGGGGTCTGACTAAAGACTACATCTTGAAAAAAGGGTACACAGAATCTCAATTCAAGTTTTTACCATGTAATTTGGGTGTGCCTCCCAAAAATGTTATATTTTAGCATATTTTAATGATAACTGCAGTAGCAGAATAAAATAAAATATTTGAGCAGCTTGGGATAGCACTGGGGATAATATGAAAATTACAATGAAGTCGACAGATGAAAAAAGAGTCATAGGCGCAGAAATGACTTAGAAGGCCAAAGTTAAGAGGAGATTAGAGAAGAATCGCAAAGAAAGCAAGGGAAAGTAATATGATTTGAATTATAGATCAGGAATATTATATGTATAACAGCCATTTCTCATATCCACACATATGTGTTTAATTTTGGTTTCAGAAACTTGAAATTTTCAGTTTCTCTTTTATCTGTGTCTGTGTCTGAATGAATATTCAGAAGTTAACTTTTTTCATTTAGTTGCATTCATAAAAAGAGAAAACACTTAGATGGAATATGCATGCATGTATGTATGTATGTATGTATGTATGTGCATATGTATGTACGTACACATATACTTAACATTGATTCGGCTTAAACACAAGTGGAATTGAAAACTAAAGAAAATACAATGATTATTTGCAGTAAAAACATTAAAAGAAACCAGTTAATTTAACTAAATACCTGTTAACCTAGAGCTAAATAAATTAAATAAATAGCCTAATTTACGTTTACGTGCCAGTTAACTTAATTAAGTACATTTCACCTAATTAAAACACGTTAATTTATTTAGAAACGCTCCAACCTATTTAAATACGTCAAATGCATTTCAACTTAATATTACACATATTAACTCAATTAAATAAATTTTACATAACTAAAACGTGTCATTCTAGCTAATTACAAAACAACCTATTTAAATACGTCAAACTAATTAATATATGTCAACTTAATTTTAATATATTATCTTCAGGACATGTATAAAATTATTAGCTTTATGAAATACAATTCAGCATATTTAGGCCTAACACATATCAGGTTGAATAATAATATAAAAACTTTAAGCAAATCCAATTAATTAAATAAGCACTTAATCAATGTTTCAACTAATCCGGGAAACGCTTAAATTTGAACACTAATTACAGTCATATGAAGTTATATTAATGAAATATTTGTACATTAATTTTTAGAATACCCTAAAATCTATCAGAGAAGGACAACCCTTAAAGACTGCAGTTTATTAATTCCAGTAATTTATAGTTTTATTTAAGAAATAAAATTTACCTTCATCCATTCTTTGTTGCGTATAAGTGAATTTAATGATCGTTCCTACTATAATATGCTCGTTTTTCTAACCTAGTTGTGATCTCCCTCCATGCATTTTGTTCTGTATATGCTTCGTGTAATGACATTATCCTTGCTTTTTACGTTTCTCTGCTAGTGATTCTCAGCTAAATGCTTTAACATTTTCGTCCCCATGTTCTTTTTAGTATTTATGAATTTTGATGCCCTACGCTGGATTTTTACAGAATATCTATTTAAATATCCTGTATGGATACCCAACAAGTTGCTCCATACTCCATTAAGGACAAAGTGCAACCTCCTCCGTGCTTTCCTCGTAACACTATCAATTTGTTCGTATCATGCAAGTTTGGAAGTCCGCCTGTGGTGCCTCAGTAGTGAAAACGGGCGTTAAACACTACTCAAAAAAAAAAAAAAAAGTTTGGAAGTAAAGTAAACTCTTAAGTATTTACAATAATTTTCCTGGGTAATTTTTCACTTTATCGATTTTAAAATAAGACAAATTTCTTCTTGGTTATTAAAAAAATAGTATTGCATCATTCTTTGAACCATTTATTTTTATTCTATATTTAACTGCTGAATTGGAAATACGAAAATCTCTTTGTAAACTCTTCATATCGAAACTGTCCTTAATTTTTCTATAAACAATATAATCGTTGGAAAGTGATCATATTTCTGACTCTGTATTTCCGCAAAAATCGTTAATATGAATAATAGTAGTCCAAGAACGTTACCTGTGGAAATCCTGATGTCAACTTTCGATAAATGACATTTCGCGACCTACCCTAACTCTCTGGATCCGTTCTTCTACCATTTTATCTTGTCTAGTTCACTCAATTTACCTTCTAATAAGTCATGTGAAACTAATTAAAATAATTCAGAAAATATCCTGAACTAATGAAATACTTTCAAATTGCAAAAAAAAAAAAAAAAAAAAAAAAAAATCTCCCCGTAACCGTATTGGCGGTGGCAGAATCAGTCTTTGTAACTAAGTACATAAGAATATACTGACCTATCAAATGTTCCATAACTTTACATACTACAGATGTGAGAGGATCGGCATGTAATTTTTTAAAAACCTTTAAAATACCGTCTTTATGAATAGGGACTACGACAAAGAACTTCCAGTCTTTAGGTAGACTAGGATTATTTAGACATATGTTGTGACGTTTAGGTACGAAATGAAAATCTCCCTTCCTAATTTCAAGACTTCCGCTGCGATATCATCAAGATCACGTGACTTTCGATTTTTAGTTTTATAATTTTCTCTCTAACTCTTTTTGCTGATATTTCAAAAGTTAGATTTTCCCTTCCTTATTCTATGTCAATATGACAACCCCTATATGTACTATTATTGCTATTTTTAATATTGTCGTTATAATTTTTGTTAAATTCCAAAACAAAATTAGAATTTAATAAATCAGCGTTTTCTTTGTTCTTCGTTATTATTACTTTTACCCCCCCCCCCATTTTCATCACTCAACAGTGTCATTTTCTCGTTATTTCCCTTCTCCGCCGTAAATATTTATAAAACCTACTCCATTGTTTTGTGTTTTCTTTTTTACCACTTTTCCAAGTTTTTAAACAATTCAATATATTAACTTAGTGTTCAGTACTCTGTTTACATTTATTATATGCATTCCTAGCTTTTTCCTTTAAGTAACAGATGTTTTATTTCTAATACTCTGAATCGGAGCTTTCTTTATTCTTTTGCGAGGAACACATTTCATGAGTGCCTCAAAAAACATGTCCTTAAATTTACTCCAAACGTTCGGAAAATTTTCTCCAGTCTTTAAAATATCATCATATTTTTTCTAATAAATACCTTTGTAGTGCCTTAACACATGTTTTGTTGAAATCCCAAAATTACTAACGGATTAGTTCTTTTAATTTATTATTTGCGCAACTGAACGCTATTATGATTGCTAATTATCTGTAAACCTTCGCGGGTGACATGAGTCTGACTGGATATATTATTATTTAACATAATATTGTCCCGGGGAAACCAGGTGGTATCTGGGTAAACCCATTTCCGCAAATTAGTTCATTTACTATTGTTTGAAGTTCGGAATTTGTGCCCGCCATTTGTAGATAAGTTTAATTCTGCGGAAATGATCATCTTAGTGTCATCTGATGTTCAACTGTGCTTATCTTGATATTTCTGTAAAACATGTTACACAGCTCATGTGTAATAGCATAGAAAAGTAATTAACAATAGTTTATGAGAAAAGTGCAGGTGATCAATTTAAAAATTCATATTTGTTTTATTATTGGTGTATATCAATATCTTACAGCTTAAATAGATGTTTTTATATGAATTATCTATAGAATGTGTTGTCACATTTAATGTGAAGATTTCATTAATTTATCTGGGAAAACAACAATTAAAAGTTAGCCCTTTTGAACAGACAGAACTTCCTTCAGACTATCCATAATCCTTAAACAAGCGTGATGAGAACGGGGTGGTTTAGCCATACATTTCACCAATGGCCAGATCGCCACAGGTGGCCGAGGTCGTTAAGGCGCGAACTCGTGAGCGGGAGGTCTGGGTTTCGATGCTCATAAGGACCGTCCTCCCTACCTGAGGTTTTTCCCAGGTTTTCCTTAGTCCTCATGATTGACAAATTCCGGGGAGGTACCCTAAATTTAGGCCTGGAATGTTTCCTTCCTTAAAAAATCCTACCCCAATAATATCATTTCATCTCATGTATCATTAGTGTCCACCCCTGTGGTGCCTTAGTAGTAAAAACGGGCGTTAAACACTATTAAAAAAAACAAATCAAAACAAAAGGACGCAAGATACTGCGGGAAATGCAACGCTTGCTGACAATTGTTGCACATGCCCAGAACAGTAACACAAACCAGCAAAGAGAAGACACTGTCCTGGCTATCCTACTGTTTCATCTAGGTTCTTTGTGCACCTTACTTGGTGAATAAAATGAAAAAAATCCTTCGTTCTGTGACACCAAATAAACATAAGATTGTATTAATATTTTGACATTATTTTATATCATTCAAGAGAAGACACTGTGTCTCTAAAAAGTAGAGTTAAAATTGAAAATTCATTTTTTTTCTCTGCAAAAATTAGCAAATGTATGGTTCTAAGGAAACAGATTAAAAATGTTTGAATAGTGATATAAATAACTAAGAGACAACTAGTCGAAAACACACTCTTCTGTTTCATCCATACCACAATGAACTTATATTTGCGGAATAGCGTCTTTAAGAATACAGCATATAAAATATATGTAAATGAGTTTGCTATATTATTCAATAAAGTATGTTTTCATTTTATTAATTGTGTGCTTATTATTCTGTTTGCAAAACGTCCCTTTCCTTTGTATAACTTAATTCAATGAAAATCTCTTTGTGATGTTCTATGACAATTCCAGAGATGCAAACTAAAATCGTTTGACATGTCTGATAATGTCAAAGCGGCTTTACTAACGATGCGTACGAAGTTGTTTAGAATGTTGGTCCTAACAAGCAACATACACGAGACAGAATGTATGGCTCCTTTCAGGTCAAGTGCGCTATTATATAAGGGCAATTCCTTTCAATCCTCGAGTTCTTACTTATTGGTTATCGCTCACTAATGGAAATTTCTGCATGTTTACGGTTGGTTTGATCTGTTAAAGGCAAATAAATAAGAATGCAAATAATCCTTTATATTCTTTTATAACAAATGTTTAATGAAGCAGAAGAGGTGCCGTAACAAAAAGTAATAGCGTAAAAGTTGGTCAACTTTCTCAAATATTTTTAATGGAGCTTATGAAAGTAATAATATAGACAGCTTGATCTAATTTTGATAACCCGAACGACAAAAGAGAAAATAAGAAAAAATGAAGAGGAAATAGCTAAAAAGTCAACAAAGAAAAACAGTGAAAGAAACGAATTGCAAATGTCATCCAAATTATAGATAAATAATATGCTAAATAGGTATGGGATCTGAAATTGACATAACAAGGAAATACACATACAAAATGAAAACGCAGGATGTACATTAATGGTTAACCTGATTGTAATATAACTCTTCAGTGGATACTTGTATAATGAAGCATAAATTTAGACATCAATGCATAAAAACATGAAGTTTTATCCGTAAAGAAATCCGTCATTAAACAGCAACTTCAGTATGTGCCCCCATAGGTATGCAAAATGCCCAAGTTCTCTACCATTTGTCTTTGACATGTCTGATGCGCTGTCGCAAGGTCACAAAGTGTGAAAGTGCTGTTTTGCAGTCAACATGTGTAACACATCCTTAAATAAAAAGTGTAATACCCGGTTATCTTCGTGTCCATGGGATTGGAATATTTCTGCTATCACACCAATTTGGGAATTTTTATTAAGGTGATTACAAAAGTCAAGAAAGCAGTGGATACTACTGAAACAAGATAATGATACATACTGGGGATGTTATACTTGATGAACATGTCTAAGTACACATACAGAAGAAAGCAGAAAGAACCAATCACACCATCATACATTAGTACGTAGCACACATGGATATTTTACTTTCTTGGGCATGCTCCTTATGACAGGTTGTTTATCTGATCCTAAGACTCTCACATTATGTATGTTGTCTCATAGACTCACGTGAAATGTAGTCTCATCAGAGAAGCAAGCACGTTGCGAAAATAATTATCCTTGTATAAGATTTAAAAGGACGTGAGCAAATTCTTCTCAACGTGAACGATTATCTAGTTTTGTCTGCTGGGAACTTGGGCTTTGAAAAATATATTTTCAAACGTTTGCGTACAACTTTGTGAACCTGACGAAGTTGGCATGGATTTCTGAGGTGAACCTAGAGAAGTACTTTTGAACCTGCTCAATTCTCACATGAGAAAATAGTCTGCCACCCTTTTAAACCGAGCCCGTTGCTAAATATTTTATCATTCATGATTGGATAAGCTTCACATCAAATGGTTTACTTCCATAACGGTCCTAAATATTTGCTACACAGCATAGCAATCGGATTTTTTTTCTGCAAGCCATTTTGAAAGAAATGAGCACAGAAACATGAAAATGACGATAGCTTACGATAACATTTTATATGTAAATTTCATCAGCTGAAATAAGGGTAATAATTTATGAACACTGTCTAAAATGTGTACTAAACAACACTTTAAAAATAAAACACAGACTTACAACAATATCTCTTCTATTGTTTTTTTTTAAATAGCGTTTAACGCTATTTAAACGCTGTGGTGCCTCAGCACTACTGAGAATGAAGAGAGTGGACTTTGAGGAAGTTATCACAACCTAATGAACACTTTTCTAGAAGGTTGTTACAAGCTCAATAGTTTCCAGCTCTTGGATTTACCAAGAATCTATGTAAAACTTCTTTAAAGCCTTCTCAAATTTCTTTCCTAGAAGTCTAGCCCAAAGATTTATGCCACTAGAAGTTCAGGAATTTATACACCAGCAAAAATTCCTTCCTTAACTTTTGCCTCATTGAGAAATGCATTTTTTCAGTTTCCTGAAAGTTTCTCCAATCAAACTTGCAAAAGGTTTCGACTTTGATGTGTGAAGGGCGCAGATCAAGTAGAACATCTTTTCCTCCAAGACAGAGATTTCCTCGTTGTTTAAAGACATAGCTCACTGTCCCACTCACACGAAAAACAGCAGTACTTGATGCACGTCCATCAATCACTTTCAGGTCTTCACACATCTGCCATTGGTAGTCTTTGGGGGAAATTGCTTCTAGTAGAAAGTCTATATCTTAATATGCTTGCTTTAATGGACTGCGGGCCTATAGGAGTTGATGGAAGAGAACTGGAATTGTGTCGCAATACAAATTTTGAATTAAACTCCTATGAAACTATGAGTAATCTCCATTTATGTGACTTGTTCTCCCATTCAAAACTGCCAGCAAACAATCGACATTATTGTTAGCAAAAAGGTTGTCTAGAAGCGTCACAGACAATTTGAACAATACCCCCAAAATCTCTGGCTAATATTCTTGTAGCATAAGATAGGCCAAGGCCGGATTGTATTTGACTGCAAACCTCAAATAGAATAATGAAGATGACCTTGAAATTATGTGTGATATTTCTCCCTGTGCCTAATGTACGAATGATTGTGCATCTAAACAATGCACAAGAATAGTAAGTAAATAATGCATATTCAGATTTACAATATAATATTCCTTAAATCCGCTAAAATGTAGTTTTATGATTTTTAAAGGGCCACATAAACTGAAAAAAAAACTTTTGCAAATGTGGCTTAATGTAGAAATTGAACTTTGTTTTTGATCTTATTAATTACTTTTTGCTATACCGAAGTTTCAAATTTTCAAAACGTATACACGATTTCATAATTTTAAAACTATTTTCATAGACACGTTCAAGTACCGCTTATGAATTAAAGGTATAGGAACGAGCACGGTTGTAGCCATATTTGTATCTGAATGATGAAATTCGTGAACATGTGTCCTTCTGTAGATGTTCTAAAAGCAGTCCCTAGTAAAGCTAATTATTCAATAGACAAGTCATCGGTTTCGCTATTTCAGCTTGTGACACAGATAAAATGTTCCATGTGACCGTAAAGGATAGTTCTAAATAATTCATTGTCTGGCAGCATTGCAACGGTGACCAAGCTTTATGCTAAAAATATCACGTGTGGCTACAGTTCACATAGTGGTTTACAATATCGAACTTCAAACTTTTTTTTTGTTTAATTATGACGGAAGGATATGTTGAAAGAATGAAAGTTTCATAAGCACAAGCCTATTTACTTTTTACTGAGGATTGCACGAAACACTCATAAATATCATTATAAAGAAGAAAACTCTTAATTCTAAGATTAAAAAAAATAATATTTTAAGATTTATAGCACCTTTGAGATAAAATATTACAAATGATCTCTTTGTATACTGCAAGGATAAATGGACATCAATAAAATAAAATTAATAATGTCGTTATTCTAATGAATTACCCTGAAGTCAACGCCTCCTTTTATTATACTTATGACGTAGTTGTATTAATGGGGATCGATTATTCGTTGATTTATTTTAATTTTGTTAGCAAACGTTGATTTATCGCAAGATAGTTTTGCCCAAGAATCATCATTTATACCGAGAAAATCGTATGATACTTATCATCAGGAACACGACAGACCCATTAATTGGATATAAATATTACGGAAATTTCAGAAAATTTAGTGTTAGCACGTATTTCAAAACAGGTTAGTGTTATCAAATTCTGCTAATTAATTTTGCAGTCACTTTTAAATTACTAATTTTTGTATTAGTTCTGTATTTACGTATTTTACAATGTTGGTTTTGTTTTCAGTAATATATACATTTTTCATTAATATTATTGAAACATAATATTCAATTGTTGACAAAAATTTAGCAATGAAAACAATTGAATAATGTAATGCTACTTTGTTAATTTTATTTAATTAATGTCATAATGTAGCATTTTATTAAAGATGTTGGCAAAAAAACAAAGACAGTGTATAATTACGATATTCAAAATACATCTTAAGTGTAAGAAATTTTATGAAATGCACTTTTAAATGTAGTTTATATTAAAGGGCAAATTCCTTCACAAAAGTGAATCAATAACAGGAAAAAATTTAATCAGATATGAACGGTTAAAACAGCACTACCTGTATGTACGTTGACACAGTTTTGTTTCTGGTGTACAAAAAAACTAAACCAAATTTCATGAGAAAAGCTATAATTCTGCTTTACTAATTATGAAGAAATTGGATGCACAATAATATTGACAGAGCAAGCAACATATACGTTTTGCGCTAATAGAAATTTCACAAGGGTAAACACCTCCGAGGTAAATACGACATAACGTCTATCTTGTGGTCCACTACCACCACTGTTCCAGGCACTAAACATTGTCCATCACCTCTAACTACAGATTGAACGTGAGAAATTTCTATTCCAATGTTTCTTTTGCATGCTGTCCCTGAAATTAGTATAGATTAGAACCATATTTAAAGCAAGTGGAGCGATAGCAACCAAAATATAAGCTTTATTGCGCGCTTTATTAGTTTCTAAAGTATGTACCAATGTAAATAGTAGTAGTTTTAATTTTCTTGGACTCATTCCACTATTGATTCTATCCTGGTTTTATGCTACTCTCTGGAGAAATGGAAAGAAATACAAAAGAAATTGTAATATATTTACTCTGAGTCAATTAATTATTTAGTAAATTCCTCCATTAAAAACATAACAAATGAAGGAATAGACATATAGGGGTAAAAGCGAATTCTATATTCCCTAAAGCTTTTCAATTGCATCCTGCGTCAGATCGATATAGACGGAAAATATTATTAAAATTCGTTTGAGAAAGACATTGCCCTTATTAGGACATATTACTGAATGAGAGCGAGTGAATTGTTTGACATCCGAGAGAGTGGTTTGTTGTGTCATAATGAGTAATTAGTTAATTATTCTGCATTTCGTATTAACATTTTCCCTTCCTGGGCATAACTCGCTCGCAGGAATTGTATTCATTTATTTTGAGGCAGCTGTATAAAATAATTGCTTATTTCAGATCTTGTTCACAAGATAAGTATTTTAACTCTTGGTAGAGTGGATATTTACTGCGGCTGCTAAATACAGATCGCTTTCCATGGAAGAAGACAGTAGAATTTAAAGCTATGTTCGTTATTATATTGAAAGAGTATTCAATATTTTAAAAATCACAATCACCAGAAACTAGGAAAAAGAATATTAAAGGAATTGATGGCACACAATCAAAATGTAAAGACTATAACAGAACATTTTCGGTCTAAGGGAAAACCAGCATTGCAGCATTATAATAAATAACTCAAACCAATTTTTATCATTATAAACTTTCAATTAATGCATGCTTATTTACTTAAAGGATATCATAATTCAAAGCCATTATTCATGGCAGGGATTTTTAAAACTGCTATCATAATGCGCACTGTAAAAAAGTTTCTGTATTTCTGTATTTGCACAATATCATCGTGACAAAAACATTACATTACATTACATTACATTAAAACAAAGTAATGATTTATCAAGGCCTCTTAAGGTAAAAATCTATGGTTTACAGGATAGAGAAATCATTTTTATTGTGGTCTTACAATCCTCTAACTACAAGAAAAACTTTTCTAGAAATAAATTTTATGTAAGAATGTTTATAATAACCAACTTTATCTTTCGTAAAATTTAACAAAATCACTAATCCATTCTATATATCTCTGTTTATAATTCAGTAATATTAACTGGTTCTTTGTTATATATAATTTTATTGCTTTTATAAAGATGAACTTTTCGTGAGTAAAGTGTATGCGCTTAAATATAGGGACAAAAGTTAACGTATCCCTCGGCTTGGAAAAAAATGAAAGAAAGTGTTCACTTTTCATAAATATTTCGTATTTATTTAATTTTTATTAGTGGATATTAGAGCAATATTCTTAAGCAATGTTAGCACTTTCACCAGCCCCTTTAATTTAAAATTTAAAACAAGTTTATGTGGGTCATATTTTATTTTTCTTTTGATTGTACACTATAATCTAAGAACATGTACAGCAATATTTTTCGGTGCAAATTAACAATATTTAATTAAAATGAAAATCCTGGTTTGTCCCATGAAGGACTTTAGGCCTCTTAAAGGGAAAACTCATTTTTCAGCCCATATGGTCAGCTAATTCACATGGGTGTTACTGTGATTTTATTTATTCCGTAGATTAATATAGAATAGAAAATATAATTTGTCTTTATAAATTATTATTCGCACCAGAACTATATAAGATACAGAAGAAGATAAGTTTTCTCTCACATATGTTCATTTTTTATATTTCTAAATCGAGTTCTGGCACATAGCACAGTAAACACATAAGTACAAAATGTAACGTGTGTGGAAATTCAAGAAAAAGGAACAACACACTAACTAAGAATAATTTACATAAGAACATTGTAGCTTAGTAACTAAGCAGTTAAACTGAGCAGACAATTGTAGATATTAAAATTTGCATATATGATAGGTCGTAAATACTTGTACTGGAAACGTGCAAAAAACACACTTGACATTCTAATATACTCTAGTTTTATCCAATAGCACTTTTCATTTCAGAAATGTTTGCGGTGCAAGTTTTAGATGATTCATCCTATATATTAGAAACAAAAGTGCACCAAAAATCGAACTCTGTCGAACACCATGCTTAACTTTGCACTATTCTTAGTAAGTATTATGACGAATTTATGGCAACTTTCTGGTTTCTATTTGATAGATAAGATGTAAGTCATTGATAACATTTGTCTACTGTAGAATAAAAACATAACTTTGAAAGTATAATATGAATTGAATAGAATAAAAATTTTGAGAGGTCACAAAATTTTTCAAGTGTGGATGTTTACTATCAAGAAATGTTAGAATTTCATAAGTTATCTGAAAAGTTGCATTATTGGGGACACATTTTTTTCTAAACCCAAATTGTTCACTGCCTAATAGTTTATTTTCTATAGATGGCGGTGTATTCTTCTGAACATTATTTAAGCTGTTAATAATGATACAGGGCTATACATCGAATAAGTGATTTTTGCCCTTTCTTATATAATTATTTAACAATTGAATATTTTCATCTGTCTAGAAAAGTTCTTTGCATCCACCAAATATTGTAGTGTTTTTTTCTTTAAAGTCTTTGAATTACTTTATGTATTTAACTAGATTTGTAGGTTTTAGCTCAATGGAATAAAACTTATTTTTTTAGACATAACATTGTATGTTTCATTTTTTGCTTTTTTGGTTGTAAATGATCTGGAACCTCAATGAAATATTTATAAAATAATGTTAATATGCAGTTTTTTGGGATAATTTGATTTTTCTGCAATTATTTTCTTTCAGTTTTAGAGTGATTTTACCAATTTCTTTTTTAAAATATTCCAAATAGTATTTAATTTGTGGCATTAAGTATATATTTTTCTTTAAAAGTACAGATTTTAGCTTCATTAATAACTTCATATTACAGAGAAAATGAATAAAAAGAAGTTCTTTACTACCATATGTACATATGATTATTTATTTTCTATTATTTTAGAGCGATTTTTATCATATTATTTTGTATAACATTCTAAAAAATATCATTTGGTTTATTGCATAAGGCCCCTGTTTTCTCTAACAGTACTCGTACATTAATAACTTCATGTTTCATACAAAATTAACACAAAGAAGTTCATTTCTACCGTTTCTTCACCTGATTATTTCTTTTCTATTATTTTATAGTGATTTTACCAGTTTCTTTTTTATTATATTTCATACAACGTTTGATTTGTTACATCAGGCTTATTTTTTTATTGTACAGATTTTAGCTTCATTAATACATTTTGAAAAAGTCTTCAGACTCTTACAGGAAAACATTACAAAGAAAATTGAAGGAAAGAAGTGTACACAGCTTCTAATTTTGCCCATCACTAAAACCACTGATAAATATAACAAATATGGCATGTATGCTATGAAAGTATACGAGAGTATAACTTGAAAAAATGTTCCGCTATTATGGAACGTGTACAATTTGCAATTCTGCATTTTGCTTACTGTTGATATACCTTTGCTTTAAATGATAAGAGTGGTGCATACAAAGCTTTCAGCACGAGTTTTAATGGCATAAACTTTTTTATCACTTTCTCTATTTACTTCATTTTATAATTAGCTGCTCTATTCCACTGAGATTGCAATCCTTTCAAATTTCCTTTCATTAATTTTTTCAACCACATATTCTCTCTCACAGAATATCTAGTGCCCAAATCTTCCACAGGTGAATCCAATTATAGGTTGACATTGACGTAGCCTCCCAAAATTTCAGCGTTTAATTTTTATAACTAATGCTTAATGCATTTTCTATGCGTACAGAATAATAACAGAAAAGTTTGTAGGGTACTTCAAGTTTGCTCCTGAGGTTTGTATTTCCGGTTATTATCTGTGCCGTACTGACGTGCGGCTGCAAACTGGTGTATTTGTGAAGTATTCTGACCGAGGAAGGTGAGAGAAAGCAGTAGGAGGGGCCTCATATCAATAAGAGCTATTATGTGCATGCACCACCTGAAACGTCATCTCGCGTCACGTGCATTCCCAGGAAAGCTTCCAGTTTTATACGACTGATTATTGTTGTTGTTTTACAAAGCTGAATGAAATATTTAAAAAAAAAAAACCGTTGTAATGAAACAGTAGGTGGCAACACACATTTCAGTTATTTCAGTATGAGACAATATTACATTTGAAATAACAATACTCTCATGCAGACCCCCTCCAGCAGAGAAAATCAGTCGTATATTGTGGTTTGATTACCTGTTGCTGAATGACATGGTAGTGATTTTTTAAAAATATTTACTTTGTTTCGTTTAATGTTAATCGAATGTAAACAAAAATAAACCCTATACATAATCTTATATTCTAATCCTTTTTCTTTGTGACAATTGAAAGGGGAAAAAAGAAAACAAACAAAATTTAAACACTAAATGGATTAGCTACAGGTATTAATTTCAGTCAAATTGAAATTTCAAAACACAGATAGAATACAATGCTTTCTGTAGAGACTGATTTCATCCAGCAGATTTCACACTTTAATCATAGGGCCATAAATTGTATGTTGCATATAAACCAGGAGAATACTATTTAATGTTTACATATTTTCTTTCTCTTACTCTCTCTCTCTCTCTCTCTCTCTCTCTCTCTCTATTGTGCATGTTTAGAGACTCACTTACGTATGTTAATTCTAGTTACTTAAATTCAACTGTACGATCAGTCATGCTTTCCCCTATGGCACAGGGTGTTTCCCCCACTCGTTTGCCGCGCCGTAAAAGAAATGACAAGTCTTTTGCTTACTTGTTGACTTTGCTGGCTGTCGCAGTCCCGTTGCTAGATTCTTAATTTGTCAATATACATAAAGTTTATTATACATCGCGTGTTTACAGCGACACGGCATGTCTTTATGTACGATTCATGTGTATTAAATCAGTAGTGAAAGAATCATAGGACCAATTTTTTTGAGCATATAATTAATTCTGTTAGTTTTGTGAATAGCAACTAACTTTTCAGAAAATTAACCAACAGCGCTCGCGATCATGGATTTTTTCAATAGGACTCTGCCATTACCCACTGCGAATAATTCTATGAGAGCAATGCACAATGTGTTTCCACAAGACAGAGCTATTAGTAGGGATTTGTGGCCTCCTCGGTCCCCTAATTTCACAGCCTGCTATTATTATCTCTGGTGCAAATTAACTAATGCAGTGCATAAAACGAACTCGCACACCGTACAGTAACACAAACATAATATTAGTCAGGAAATTGTCCATATTTCTCAAAATGAACTACAGTAAGTGATGAATAATATCGTGAAGAGATGGCCAAAATATGTGGAGAATGAATGCGGGCAGTTTCAATACCTCATTTATAATTTGGTCGGTATTGACTTCATTAAATTTGTTTGTGTGTTGTTGTATGGTTGATTTACTTTATTTCTTTTACCCTTCAGCTAATCACCTGGACTAAGCTGGTCGGCTGACCGGCTGACGAGCCCATGGGCAAAACACTTCGGGAGAAAACAAATTATCGCACATTAGAAACTTCCAACCTGCATTCGGTATTAGGAAAAATAAAATTGTGTTACCACCAGTCACCTCTGACATCTGTTACATTTAACTTGCTAAATTTGAAAGTCATTCAGTGTTATATAATTTTTCTTCACTCCTGCATGCCATTGCCTCAATGTGAATTTTGCTATTTTGTTTATTATTTCATAAAAATGGGAAGTTTCAGTGGTGATTTTGCCAAAGGCAATTTGAGCAATCCTAGTAATTTTATGTTGTCAACATAAAATTATATGTATATATTTACGTAGCAGAAAAGAAATGTTGTTACCTTGTTTGTCTGAAGTTTATACTGGGCATGCATTATAATGAGCTAACTGCAAACGTACACTTTAATGTCGTGATAAAAATTGAAAAAAGCTAAGAAAGTTGATCAAGAACACACAATTCCCATATTTGAGCGGATTAATATCAAAGAAATCATGAAGTACACAAATCTGCCATCAGCTGTAAGACATGAGCCATAGAGCCAGATCCTCGAATTATATCACTATTAAGTTCTTCATTCTATCAAGTCAAGAGACTTGGGTCTTATATTTTTATTTTTTAATAGTGTTTAACGCCCATTTTAACTACTGATGCATCACAGGCGGTGGACACTGATGATATATGAGATTAAATGATAACTTGAGAAATAAGTTTTTTAAAGTAAGAAAGCGTTCCAGGTTTAAGTTTAGGGTACCTCCCCGGCATTATGAGGACTAAGGAAAACCTGTAAAAAAACATCAGCCAGGGAGGTGTGCCCTGGTGGGATCGAACCCCAGACCTCTCGCTCACGCTTCCGCGCCTTAACAACATCGGCCATCAGTGGCGGTTTGGGTTTTACTGATACCTATATGGCCCAGCTGAAACACATGTCTTTTGATTCCTTGAACAACCTCTCCTGATATAGAAATTGCGATCAATATTTCAATAACGTTTTTTTTTCCAAATTAAAGTAATGTGATCATCTCCTGGGTTCGATTCTAGGCAGGTCAGGTTGTTTGGGTATAGTTTCTTTGGGAGTTTTGCTTTACCCCGACAAGGTAAATACAAGATGACTTTAAGACGCAAAGACTCCAAGCTAATTTGCACCATCGTTAATTGATTTCATTTATGCATTCATAGGTTCACGGACATCCCTGGTACACCATAACCATACCACCACCACCACCATCATCATCATCATCATCATCATCAACATCATCATTTCCACCGTCACGGGTGGCCGAGGTCGTTAAGGCACGGACTCGTGAGCGGGAGGTCTGCGGTTCGAATCCCACCAGGACCGTCCTCCCTGACTGGGGTTTTTTGCAGGTTTTCCTCAGTCTTCATAACTGGCAAATGCCGGGGAGGTACCTAAACTTAGGCCTGGAACGCTTCCTTCCTTAAAAAAAAAATCCTTTCCCAATATATCATTTCATCTCATGTATCATCAGTGTCCACCGCCTGTGGTGCCTCAGTAGTAAAAACGGGCGTTAAACACTACTCAAAAAAAAAAAAATCATCATTTCCACAGGAATAACGTAGTGGCGCCCTAAGGGCGTCCCAGCCTCAGAAGTGCGCTACAATACCTCCATGCCAGAGGGAATACACACTTGAACTAAAAATAAATAAATGAAAGTTAGACTGTATTGTGTTGCGACGGTTCTAGCTTGATTGGGCACTTATAAACAGTTTATGAAACAAAAGAGTTTGCACTTATTGACTAGAGTAGAAAGAACTCAAAGGGAATTTACAACGGGGGGGGGGGGGGAATACTTCACAACTTCAGCAAAAATCACTCATTTAACCACTTTAGAGAAACTTAATGTAGTATATACATTAGTTTTAAAACAGATTAAATGCAAATTTTCCACCAAAAGGTTTCGTTGTGTGACTTTACATATCAATCAACGAATAATGAAGCACTTTCGAAACCCTATAGAGAGAAGAGGTAAACGCTTCTAACATTTCCAATCAAACCTAGGAGGCGAACGTAGGGTACTGCACATAAACCACTGTGAATGGCTTAGTGAGAGTTATTAAAGATTGTCATCTTGTAATGTTAAATATAAGCAATTCAAAATTTCTGGGCTCGGTTGGAATATAAAACTAGTGTTACAATTTCTCCACTCTCATTTTAACTACTTCTACTATGCAGAAAATGTTAGAGCACTAACTAAAAAATTTCCATTAAAAACTAAACACACCAGTGTCGATTAAATCCATAAATTCTGTGAACGGTTGGTGTGTATTAAAACATAACCCTCTCCTGTGTCGCAAACACAGCCAGAGATTCACGCACTTTATATTGTAGCTAATCCAGGATATTCATTAAAATTCACTACATGATTAATATTTCATTTGCATATTATATGCTAATTACGCGATACGGAGACAAGTAAGCAGGCCTAAAGGCCTGTTCAGCCGTGGGACAAATTTGAGAAATTGTTTTAACTCGCACAAATCCCTAATTAATGAAAAGTGAGCAACAGAAGTCCAACCACTCCAATGTAATGAACTTAACAAAAAGATATAGCAATATAAATCTTTAGTGCTCTCCACTTAGAACCAACACATGAAAAGAGTAAAAATTACTCTAATGAGGTCATTAAACGTACCATAGGCATGTTAAACTTCAGGCCGCAATTTAATTTAATTTTTAACTCTTGTGTGTCAGTACTTGTTATTTATTTTTTTCATCTTGCCCTAGTAAAGTATTAAACCAACCATAAGTTATCTTTGTGTTCAAATACAAGATCTGAAGTTTGCAATGATGCAAACATTTACTAATCTAAACTCATAATGCATTAACTTTCGTATGTATACATCCGTATTCCGCTCACGTTTTTAAAATTCTGGGATAGAGGAGATTATAATGTTTCAATTTAGCCAAACAAGCAATAAATCAACAAAACAAAATTAAAAGAAACAAAGTTTATGTGCGAAAGTACAGAATGACGTGATGGTTCCTAAAGTCATTTCCTGTAAGCTGAAAAACCATCAAGAAAACACGATTGATACAGAAAACACTCCAAATTTATGTGCTTATTTTATTCTACATTTTGTAAAATTAAAAAAAAAAAAAAAAAAAAAAACTTGATGGATCTGTGTGCAAAATAAAATAATCATGATATTTATGTTTCATTATTTTTTTTTGTGGTTTTAACACTGTTCATCTCTCTACTATTGGCATCGTTTCTTATATTCATAACACTGCCTGAATATTTAGTAGTATATAAATAACAAATAGTTCACAGACTTAGTACGAAAAAGATAACAAAATTAAAAATGCCGACATTTAAATACTGCAAATATATGATATAACTTCATGCAATTGCTCATATTACAGACGTTGTTAATTTATGCTGTGAGTCCCGATTTTGACCTGAGCTTGTATGGTAATCGTACAATAGGCTTGCGCATTGTTAACTCATTTTTTAGTCTGCTTTTCTCCGAAGTGGACTTTGATTTCATTAAATAGTGCAACAGCCTGTGTAAAGAGGGGCACATGTCGATTGCGCCACTATCAAATGTTTTTGCGCCAGAATGTAATTTCGTCTCCATGTTTGTATATCACAATTCACTGGAAAATTGTTATGTTGACAGTAATCTTAACATCGGAAATGGCCATACATGGGGAGATACTGTTTACATGTAGGTTGTCTACAAGATCGGTAAACAGATTGCCTCATATGTCAATTCATATTCTAGCCTTGGAAGTCGCGTGGCTAGGATCGAATGGAGAGAGTGACTTGTAGGTTAAATCTGCTATAAGTTTAGAAAAACGTTTGTACAGTGAGAGCTTATAAAACTTCCCGCAACAAAAAATACCAGCGGCAACGCGGGGACTAATCACCGACCGGCATTTTTAAATGCTCTCACTCTGTACGTATGCAGACGACCCTGCCCGATGGTGATGTACAAATAAATCTTGTAGGGCAAAATAATGACTCAAGACTCAATGGAGGAAAATGAAAGATAATGACCACATTCATGGAACCAGAAAAGAAGTTTAACACAATTATTTCTAAAGCTATTTAGGAGGGGAGAACAAGATGTTCATTAACATTATGTTTTTCAGATAATATTTTTGCGTGAAGCTGTCTATAGACAGACGCAACGTATTCTTCCATCTTTATCAACAAGTACGCGAGATGTGCACGAAAGTATTTCAATATTACAAATAACTAATTTATTCCCCCCATTCAGATATTTACAAAGTTAGTTCTCTTGTTTTAAACACTGTTCAAACAGAAACCTACACAAAAATTAATGACGTGAAAAAACCCTCTAGAAAAAGAAGATTAATTCAAGATAATGCACAGAAATAGGAAATTTTAATCAAAAAGTACAACTACACCCAGTTATTTCAAATACAATATGTAAATAAACTGTCACATCAAACAAATCTAAAATTTTTAAAATTGAAATGACGAATTTAAAATTTTCTGGATAATTTCTATGACGAGTTTTAAGTAATTTTTATACTTTTATCAAGAGCATACTTTTTAACTATACCATATATACGTATGTTACAGTATAGCGTTAATGTACGTTAATTTGTCAATCCGCAGTCTGAGTAAAGATTTACAGATTCAGTATTTATATAATACAATAGGATGATGGTGGCGTTAGCGTTAGCAGCAGCAGCAGTAGCAGGTATATTTTTATTCTTATAAAATTCTGTATGCATATTACAAATACAAATTATGGACTTCCATTAAACAATTTATTATGTTTTCTTTCCTAGCTGAGATCTTAGCTAAATTCAACTTCCTTTACATTCCCTTTACATCAAGAATAGCCTTTACAACTACTTCCGTATTGCAGCGCTCAATTACTTTACTCCTAATCAAACGAGGCTTTTCACCAGGTTTATCAAGGAGTATCAAAAGCATATTCACTAAATTACAAGTTTTTATATAACCTTTTTTTGTACACTGCCACCAGTGGTTGCTCGTCCACATTTTAGTTGGTCGAGCACAACCTATAAAAATGACATTGCATAGAATCCACGAACATGAATTTATCACACTGATCTGCAAAAATATACAGCCAGGCAAATTTTATTTGACGTAAGATATTCACTACACGTTCACTAAAATAAATAATTTACCTTCGTTAAGTTTCTCATGCGTTTCAGATCTTTGTTAATAGTTTCGCCTCGTACTCTGGTTTAGAAATAAATTAGCAATAAATATAAATACTTAGGATACAGCAGTATATTTAAATAACTGTCCACAATGTCACTTTTTCTTGACTATCTATTAAGATGTTAACATATCGATGAGAGGTAGAGGTGCCAAAATTGTCAATTTAATCTGACAACTATAAGCCTCCTCTCACTCATCATGCAGGTTTATTCTTATTATGATAATGCTTATTCGCTTTAAATCGTAATGTTATTTAAGGATACGTTGGATGAGCCGTCATTATAGTGGAAGAGTTTCTTAATAAGCCATAGGCGTGAAAGAGAAAACAGCTGACCGGAAGTAATATCGTTAACTTCAAGACCATTCTCTTAAGAAAGCTTCTCTTGCAGGCGCTACGATAGGGAGGACAGGCTCGGAGCGCATGTGCGTGGTAAGTACACAGATTCTGCGTACCCTTTGGGAAGTTTCACTGCCACACCCCTCTCATTCCCTTGCCCACCAGCTTCATAACAACTTCTTTTAAACTAAAGCATTCTGCCCTGCTAAACTTAGATACATGGAGAATGTTCCCTAGCCCGTTCTCTTCACACATACACACACCAAGTTATCTGCATTTGCAGAAACCATTTAAACCGCACTTCTCTTAAATATTACAATGGAGGTACTGAAACATTCAGGCTGTATATGAAATTCTATAATCTTTTTTCAGTTGACAGTTTACGTAGCAATTATTAAAATTTATTTATGGTTCAAAATTAAAGAGAGGGCACGTTCCCCAGTGCCCATTAGTGCGAGCCGCCACCGACTGCCATCTATACATCTTTGCCTTCTAAATATGCTGACTATTATTTAAATCGTCTTCTCCACAATACTTATAATACTCATAATTGTTTCATGTGGAGAAGATGTTCTATCCAGCTTCGAAACATTTTGTTCCTGAAAACATGAACAGGTATTACCACTCATGAAAACACATTTATGCTGTCTTTGTTTTCTTCTGAGAAGCTGTCATGTTTTCCATTGTTTGAGGAAGATGTTTTGCTAATTGTTATTCCTCCACTGGTTCCTTGTGTAAGACGGTTAGTTTTTTTTATATTTGTGCTTTCTTTTGTATTGCTTAGAATTTTTAACATGTCTCTGTACTATAAATTTTTTCTCAAATGTACAAACTGATAATATAGGCAGCCAAGTTTTCCACTTTCAACATGAAGTAGTCAAAAGGAGACTCTGGAATACTTTAGTTTGCATGGTAAGTTAATTTTAGTATATTTATGTTCACTGTTCAAATAAAAAGAGGTAGGAACTCATCACAGCAACGCAGGATAATGGCAAATATGAGTTATTCGTTGCCTTCAGGAGAAGTTCGAATTATGCTACATTGTTGACGTAACTCACGTTACGTAAATTAAGATAGTAGCCAATAACTGTTCATTATTTTAAACTATCAAGATACAGTAATTGGGAATTTTTAATTTTTTGAAATTAAGCTTTCTTACGCTTTCAAATCTACATTTTTCATGCCCATTGTAGTTCACAATACCTTTAAAGGTAGCAACCATAGGTTTAATATCACATTATACCATTTGGTTGCTAGTGATTACAAAAGCTCGGACACCATTGCCGACTTTCGTGAAGTTAACAACAATTTTAGCACTGGGAGTACAGTTAGAGGACTCAAACATATATTGGAAAAACAGGGAGAGGTACAAAGCGCAGAGCAAAAGTAGAGTCGCGTGGAGAGTAAGGAAGCAGCTAGTTATATTTATAATTACCTGAAATAAATGACTATAAGATTTTTCTTTAAAGTTTTCATCGCTTTGTTTACAACCGGAGCCTGAATGGCGCAAACTAACCATTGACTTACTTGTCTATGGCCGTACAAATTGGGATATCACGTTGTACTGCCTAATATTGGACCCTGGAATGGTTGATTTGTTATATTTACGGGCACTCTTTAATATCTTAGGTCTTCAGCGTCCCGTTCAATTCAGGGCATAAAACGGTCAGTTAATTTTGCTCAGAGGCTTCTTCTTTCATGCTTGAGGTTCTTTTTACATGGGATCCACGACTTTACTTCCCGCCGATAGAAATCCATACTTAGTAGTTTTACGCCCGAAAAAATCCATCGACCCTGATCGGGCTTAAACCCGCGATCTTGGGTCAACGAGGTAGACGTCCATGAACGATCTCGGGCACAATAAAGTCGCAGATAACTTGATTTGATTTGTCATGAAATGAACAACCAATGAGGACCACCTACTCAATAGTACCTTTAATTTAAAAAACCTTCAATCCTAAATAAAACAAAAAATTTAATGACAATGATAAAATCTTTAGAGATTACCTTATTGATTCTTGCAATGCGTTCCATTGTTTCCACAAATTTATACTTTGTTACTAGAGTGCTTATCAAACTAACAGCATATTTATCAAAATTCTGAATTAAAGACTTTAAATCAAAGTAATGGAAGCAAAAGTAATTGATTCTCATAAAGATTGTAAATTATGTGAAAGACAAAATGCGTATTATTAGCCAGGGTATTTCAAGACCGTTTGTCAGAGAAATGAAAACTAATTCATAATGGATTTATAAGTTATTAGTGTTTAACCATACAATATATGTAACAATTGTTAGGACAAATACTTTATAAATAATGAAAATATCAGGTCTTTCATCTTATACAGAGAAAAGCTTCAAATGGACTGCTGGATTTATGCAGATATATCGCTTATGGTATTAGGTGGGAATTAGCTCTGTACAAGGGAACACACTTCTACTCCCTAAAAAAAATTCAAGTATCTTTTAATAAAATGGGGAACAGGCTTGCCTTTTAAAAATAAACGCACGGTGAAGCAAAAGTTATTTCCGCTATATAACCTGATGAAACTGTCTGCCGTATTTTAATTAAAGTGTAGGTAAAGAGTGTATGACTTACTCTCTGGGATATACATTTCTCACTAATGCAGAGCCTAGCATTCAGGTGGATCACTATCTAGCTAATCCTCACAGCAGCACTGTGAGTACGGAACTGAAGAGCTGATCGCGTGTTACTTCAGCCCAATCAATGATGAAAAAGTTGAAACTGACAGTCACCTGCTCGGGTGTAGCCCCTACGGACACTACGACATGACCATCTATCAAAAATATTGATTTTGTGTTTTCACCACTTTTAGATTCTCCGTACTTTCCAGAAGCCAGCAATGTCAACGGTATGTGCCTTTTTTAATTTAAATGACATAAATACTTTGTAAACGTGGATAGTGTCTTTCAAAAGAATATATACTGACAATAAGTATAACGCATTTTCTTTAAAGTATAATAAATAATAGTAATGTATTTTCAGTTAAAATATTCCTTTATTTTAATGAAACAAATTTTGTTTATCCCAGCGAGTTCATTTTGGTCATTTCTAAATACGATGGCAATAGAGCTTATCAAGCTATACCTCTTAGCTCAGGTACTCATTTCTTGCAGTTATTTTTTCCAGTGTCTAAGAACTTATCAAAATGAATTGCTTACACGTTTAAAATATTTACTATGAACTATGTGGCGTTTCTGAAGTGTAGGGAAATTTGTAAAATCAATTAATTTTAATTTATTAAAACAACATCTTATTCTACAAACAAATAACTTACGAGGGGCTTTCGGAAAAGATTTAGAATCGCTTTGATGTACGAGTATTGCGTAATCTATGAGCACACACTTTCGTAGGGCGATTTTTTAACAGCATTTAAATCCTGTTTTTACTATTGAGGCACCACAGGGGATCGCATGGCAATGTACTGATATTTGTACGCCATGCAGACGCCAGATGGCAGTTTAAACAGAGTGTGGACAAGGACAGTGTTCGCTTGTTGTCAAGTAGAGAAAGACGTAAACAATATGGAAGGTAACTGCCACAGACAAAGATGAACTGTATGGTATTTTGAGCAAATGAGTAATCAAACTGCAGAAAAGCACAGACTTTGAACTGCGGTATGTGGTCAAGAAACTCCTGCATAGAAGACCGTTTACACCTGGGTCAATGAGTTCGCCAGCGGCAGGGAATCTGCACACAAGAATGTCGTTCATCAGCATCGCGGTCTTCCAGCAGCATTGAAGTTATATCTGAATAGCCTATAGGCACATAATCTTTAATGAACGCTAATGTCAGACAAGCCTTGGCAGCGTAACCGTGCACACCATCATTCACGAGGATTTGAATATGAATAAGATGTGCACACATTGGGTTCCACGGGACTTGATACAGGCACAGAAGGACAAAAGGGTTGAAGTCTGCCATCTGTTACTGAAAATGCATAATGAAGATTCGATTTTTTTTTTTTTTTTTTTTTTTTTGAGAAGCTGGTAAGTACATTCCATGCAACAGAAACTTCAAGAGATTCCTCGGACCAAAAAAATTCGCGCTGTTTCATCTGCGGACAAGCAGATGATCATCGTCTGTTTGGACACTCCAACCATACTGCTAATGAACTGACTTCCACAAGGAATGATTGTCAACAGCAAGGTATATCGCGATATCCTTACACGGTTTAGACACAAGATTCAGTGACGGCCAAAGTGAGCCTACACGACAATGCGCCGCCCCACACCAACAAAACTATGCCACAAAGTCGCTGGGGTTCACTCTTGTGTCGTACCCATCTTATTCACCGGATCTCTCTCCGTCTGATTGTGCCTTATTCGACAACATGCAGGACACGCTGACTTCGGCAACAATGACAGCTGTTCACGAGTGGCGGCGTAGTAATTCCAAACAATATTTTCTTGACGCCATAATGAAGTTACCAGAAAGATGAAAACTGTGCACTGACATTGGTGGGGAGGTATCAGGAGATCACGTGTGCTTTGAACCATGTTGCATAATAAATACTATTATTGTAAATCATTCCGAACTCCCCTCGTATAAAAAATAGTTCCTGATGAGACAAGTGTTTTTTTTTTTGAACCAGTGTAAACATAAATATGATACTTTTAAGAAAATCTATTGTTCAACGTTTTTTCTTTGACAGTAATAGTTTACATTTAATAAAACATTCAGGATAGAGGGGTTATAAAGTTTCGATTTCATTGACGGCTACGCCGGCCATCATCTAGAGCTGTTAATTTATGCTTTTTAAATTCGGAACTATTAACAAATGAGTTTACAAGGAATCACAGCATGTTTTATTTATGATCATGCTTTCATGGCCGTCTAAACAGATCATAATAAACAAAGCGGTTAGGTGATGATGCGTGCTACATCCGGTGGTGGTAATTTCAAGAACATTGTAAACACATTGTGCAGTGTTCCAGTGTCAGGTAATGAACTAACTATCGAGGTTGCGGAATTCGCTTTATTACATTTGATGCCACATAATCTAAGGGAATGTATAAATGCGTGTGTGGTAAATTTGTGAAGTGATGTTCACAAAAAATGTGAATCATTGCTTGCATACTTCTATGAGGAATACAAAATATTAAAAATCTCAACGTTGTGGTCCTGCTAATTCTATGTAGAAAGCAGTGTTAGCGGTTGATGAAAATACTGACATGAAAACATGAAAAGAAAAGTGATGAATACCAGCCGTAGAAGTCCAAAATCAGAAAGCGGCGATTATTAATTTCAAATCCATAAAGAACTGAGTAACTATAGAATAACATGTTACACTGAAAACTGAACTTTATATCCTTGAAACAGTACAAGCATTGAGTACTACATGCATAACTGCAGACTAATACGGAACATGAAAGTTAAATATATTACTTATTTGTGTTACATGTAATATTTACTCCATGAAAAATAAAGGTAAACAATCAACTTCCTACAGAATAAAGATTGTACATTGATAATGAGAATTATTTTTGGTGTGCGCAATGCAACTAAGTGATTTCTTTAAGCACAAGCGTCTTAAAGAGCTTTAGGCACCAATAACAATTGGGGAATTGCACCTTTACGCACTGTGGAGGAAAATATACAATGCCACCCTAAATTTTATATGATGAGCTACAAGATTCTGGAAGATTTCGGAACTTCACGAATGATTAAAACATTATATTTTAGTTATTACTTTCAATTTTCCTGCTGCGGCAGTACGTTACCTTCATGGCAATTTTCTGAAATATTTATTATTATACAGAGCTACAGGAGTTTTAAATTGCATAAAATACATTTTTGTAGAATGAAGCGTTATAATATAAAATATTAGTAAACATAATATCACAAATTTTCTCAAGTTCAATATTATTATGAAAAATGCAGAGTATACCAGCAAAAAATGTGAATCTCAGTGATTTGATGTAGTTAGGATAAACTTATTTTCATTTCATCACGTAGGACAAAGGTGTGCTTTCACAAACACTGTAGATTTCTTAAATCTATAATAAAGGGGAGTTTATGGATATTGTTTAGTCAGACAACGTTTTTGTCTAAAAATATTTGTTGTCAAGCCCCGAAATTTCAGCTGAGTTTTCTTAAAAAATGAGATATTAGTCTACATTTTTACACTATATGTCGCATAAGTAGAAGACTTTTTAAAGCATATTTACTTTAGATGTGGTACTGATTACGAACAGCACAGTACTTAACTAACAGGTGCACTAAAGCTTTTACATTTTATTCTTAAAAGATAAAAATATTTATTTGCAAAAGATTGAAGAAGAACGGCAGAAAGAAAGAAAATGGCAGACAACATGGCTACCCCCAAAGCTGACCGACTCATGAGGAACACCCTACAAGGTCCAGAGATATGGGGAAATAGGGGATGAAGTCGCCTCCTTTATGATTGGTCGGTCCAATCGGATTTCTAACAATCTGGCAATCAATAACAATTGAGATGGTCTCTGACTGGTCACTTAAGCTCCCCATTCCGCGTTCCCAATACTGGTTTCACAAAACTACCCTCTTTCAGGGCGATTCCTCCCTCTCTCCAACAGTGTGACTGCTGACCCCATTCAGGCTAAAATTATGAGCACTCTCTAACAATGGTGACTTAGAAAAGGTTCGGAGGGTGGTGCTTGTGCAGCAATGAAAGAGCAAGGCTCTGGACATTTTGTTTATGTTCATTTTAATCTGAAGCAGTCCTAAGTACGCAAAGAGTAGCACTAAGCCCTCCCAGAACATGAGTATATTGCATTTCAAAATAAGACATTTAATGTTTTAGCTCCAAAACTGTACTTGGTTTGGTTTCTAAGCTTCCCTATGCTGCTGAGGAAAATTATCCTATCAATATGATCAATTCTATTTTTACCCATTACTAAGAGATGCGTGTTCCTGGCTGGAAGAAATGTGCTATGTTATAAATAAAACGGATAAGACTGCCAAAATTATAGAGGTCTATGTTTAGTAAACGCAGTTTATAAAATTTATGCTAAAGTAATTACAAACGACTATTATAGAATTATAACAGCAAAGCCGTTTCCATTGCATATTTGTGATGGAGCAAATAATTTAAAATAGACAAGAGTTCAATTTACTGACATTTATAGTGTTTATGCATTAAGAAACGGCTTTTCAAAAGTTATTAAGAAATAAATAATATTCAAAAAAGAATATCTAGGCAATTTAATAAAATTAGCACAAATTGTATACATATCAATACTGAAGACAATGGGCAATCTTGTTTGGCACCTTCATATGTTATAAATTATACTGTTAATATGAATTACAAAATTTCTGTACACTACATTATACGCAGATGACCAAATAATACTAACTATCATATACTGAAGATGGTTCGCAGACCGCAATATATGAATTAAATGAAATAACGAAGAATTATAACATGAAGATACCTAATACAAAAACAAAATTTAAAGGCAATAATCCTTTAATAAGTAAATTATAATGAGTGGTAAAAATTACCTAATGTTCAACGTCTCTTTTTACAATATATTTAGCTAAAAGCGAGTAAATGTTATAACATATGTACCACAACAAGAAAAACATTGAGAAACAAAACTTTAACTACACAGTGAAAATGATATAAAGTGTTGGAATTGTCTTTGTTAACATGTGTTTTTGAGAACCGAACAATAAACAAAACAGACAGAAGAAAGACAGAAAATGATGAAATGAAGTCCCTTCGTTCCACAGTAGGCTATTATTAGACTTTTAGACTAACATACAATGAACACACACACACATATATATATATATATATATATATATATATATAATTTACTAGAACGAATACAATGTGATATGTTCATATACAGAGATTGAAATATTGCTACACTAACAACTACAAGTGAAAAGAAATATGGTCACCCAATAAGCATGGACTCAATCTCCTGATTGGAAAAATAGTCCTGAGGCATAACTCTATGAAGAAGAAGAAGAACAACAACTTGCAATTGTTATTCTTTCATTCATTTAGTTACTAAATAATTGATATGAGAATAATGTAAAATGTATCTATTAATGAAAATGGATGCTTTTAAACCTATAAAATTTAAATTATATATTCCTAACAATTCGCATTATATAAATAATAATTTCTAATCGTATTTAAGTTTAAGGTATAAATTCGATTAATGCTATATGAATAACGAACGGTACGGTGGAATAAACTATGCGGATTATAATAAAAAATCAGAAATAAGGAATAATAATTGGAAAATTGGAAAATAAAAACCAGAATATATCAATACTTAGGTAGTTCTTAATTAATGGCGGAAAAATAATAGGAAAAAGAATTCTGTTTATGAGTGTAAAGGTATTTAATAATTACAGGGACATATTTCTTCTACATGTTGTATTTAAAATGGCAGGAAACGATATTCTATTAGAACTGCCCAGTTTGAGTTCTAATCTAAGTAACTTTTAGAATATTTTCGGACAGTTGGTTTATTATGCAAGAGAAATTTATTGAAAGTAATGCAATATAAAATACATAGTGCATTGTGGTCTACAGTTACGTCCGAAACACAAACATTAAAAATATAAATTATCAGATAGTATAATATTCATGAAAAATGTACTTTTGGCCAGATGATACTGTTAGGCAACTCCTTTTGAATAACAATTAAAATATTGCAAGGGAATTGAAGCATCAAAAGTAGAAAAAAGTGAAGCAAAAATAAAAAATTCAGCAATGATGACATTTTATTTCATGTTAACTTAGTTTGAAAAAAAAGACTATAAAATAGAAAATATATTTTAAGATAGATGAAGGGATATGAGCTAGATAGTTATAGAAACGGAACCATTATTTCTTAATAATATGTATAAAGTGAATATAGATGAGCTATAGTGAAATGAAAATGTTGAATGGAAACAACAGATAAATCTAGCAAAGAATATTATCAGGTAACATATCTTAATAGGTCTAGAAAGACAGGAAGAACTTTTGACAGTTAACACCCAAGTGTTTTATAGCTTGATATCGCTAATCAGCCTTTATTACTTTCTCATATGATTGGCAGCACATGTTCATCTAAAAATATTATTACATTCTGCAGCATTAACTTATTGTTATTTTTGTCATGTCAAAACACGCAATAAAAGAATGTAGCTGTGAAAACCATCACCTCACAACACCAGGAATTAATTACTATCTCTGTTCCAAAATTATAGAGTGCATTTCCTTAACAGCCTTTTACTTTTTTGAAACGAAAATTAAGAACCAGGTATGCACTGCGCATATGACTTTTACTTGGAATGTTGTTAGGGATTCTTATCTACTTGGCTGTTCAGTTCAGAACATATATTAGGTGAGTGCAGTAACTATTTCATAAATCTGAAGGCTTGTTGACAACATCCGAATACTGTCGTGTAGTAGAAGCGTAGCATTGAAACAACGGAAAGAAGTGTAGGGAGATGATTAATGGTGGGACATTTCTGATACTCAGCTTTGTGCCAGCAAAAGTGGTATTTTGTAAAGAGAAGTACGATAAAGAAAAGTGCTAAGAGAAATTTGACATTCAGTCCCTCCAACATGAATAAGTCACATCCAGAGTAGATGAGCTTGTTATCATCGTTGTCTGTCATCCTGATGGTGTAGTGGTTACCATACTTGCCTTCTAAACCCAGGTCGCGGGTTCGAACCCGGCCAGGATCGATGGATTTTTTCGGGTGTAAAAATGCTAAGTATGGCTTCCTTCGGAAGGGAAGTAAAGCCGTTGGTCCCATGTCTTACATTTACCGCACGAAAAAGAACCTCAAGCCTGAAAGAAGAGGCCTCTGAGCAAAATTTGTCGGCCGTTTCACGCCCTGAATTGAATGGGACGCTAATGACCTGAGATGTTAAAGAGCGTCCATAAATAAACCAAATCAACAACAGTTGTAAAAGCCTTCGAAGGTCAACCTGCAGTGTCATTGAATAATGCCCTCCTGATCTTGCAACAAGCCATGATTGAATGTATGAAGGTTATTGGAAAGAACTGCTAGAAAGTACTTCACATAAGAAATAAATATTTACAAAGATTCATTAACGAATGAATATACAGGATTAAAATAATATAATATTTTTGCAATTTAAACATTGAGAATGTGCCTAAAATGATTAATGTAAAACAAATTTCTGATCACTGCGAGATGGACGCTGTAGCGTCTAAACAAAATTTAGTTCACACATGTTAAACTGATTTCTAAAAATCGCCTGTCTCGAGGAAAACTTAAACTTTAATATCTTTAAAAATGTAATGTACTTATTAACGCTTACACATTTTAGATTACAAAATAGTTTATTAGTTTATCCCTTACGGTACTTCTTAATGCTACAATTTATATCTGCGGCTCTTGATAAATATGCTCGTGTATCTAATGTGTGTTCTGTCCTTTATGCGCAGGGAAAGAATCTTGGGGACATATTCTGAGCAGTGCAAAGGGTGGAAGAATGGAGAAAAAGGTATCTACCGTGTCCATTTGTGAACGGGGAGAGGGGAATGGCAGTGCTGGACTTTGCTGCCAGACATGGAGGCGGAGGAGGAGGGATTAGCTAAGTGAGACAGGTAATTTCGGGAAAGGTAGACAACCGGAAAATGGTGTAGGGAAACATTGGACACAATTTTGGGGATATTTATTCGTGTATATATATTGAGAGGACTTTTTCTGAAAAACTTCAGTTAAAAAAAATATTGCTTATATGATCGTATGTAAACAGAGAAATGTGGTGCAAAAGTTACTAAGAGAAATTTTAAAACTGTCGTTTTATATAAGAGAAGTGTACCACTATATGCATTAATGACTGTGGTAATATAATAAAAACAAAATTATTCTTTATTGGGGCTTTCATTTAATTTTACAAATCTCCAATGATGAGATTTTGAAGATAAAGATGACTATAGTAAATATTACTAGCTCAAAGCAGAATTAATATTAAAGATACAAGACCGCATTTTATGAATACTATTTTTGTTGCCAGGAAGTTATGGAAATAGTAATTTTCCCCTCGCATTGCTGTTATTGTTCATTGAGAATCCTGCAATACACTGCGTTAACTGGTTGTTAAGGAGTTCTAAAGCTTATCGATTAAATACTGCCCAAATGACATCTCAGAGAAATACACTTTTCTCCAACGCATTACCATTTTTTTCTGCTTCCTGAGAATCTTGTAGGTAGTCACATGGTTAAAAGGATTTAGTGGTAATAATAATAATAATAATAATAATAATAATAATAATAATAATAATAATAATAATAATAATAATAATAATAATAATATGTTGGAACGAGAAGAATCGAGGAATTAAAAGCAGGAGAGATCATTAATGCTCCCGGATACTGCTAGGAGGTAGCATTCCTGATGAAAGGAACTTAGGATATAAAACCACAATTTTCTAGAAAAGCAGCTATAAGGATTGTTTGAACTACGGTGGGCTTTGTGTGATAAATGATGAAGATTTTGAGACGAATAATAAAACAAGGATTTAAAAATGAAATGAAGGCATAGAAGAACAATGTGGGTTTACCCCTGGTAGATTCTGCAAATATCACATATTTGCAACACGACAGTTACTGGAGAAATATGGGAACAAGGGCGTAGATATGCAGTTAGTGTTCATAGACTTGGAAAAAGCTTATTACTGTGTACTTAGGAAGGTGCTCCGGGAAGCACTTCAGACGGCAGGTATTGAACGATCCCTTATTACACTGTTATAGTTAATTTATGGAATGAACGTGTGTCAAGTCAAAAATGAATCTGTACCATCCAAGAAATCCTCAACAGCAAAAGACGTACTGCAATGTGTCAATTTCTCCGACAATCTTTAAACTTGATCTGGAAGTAAGTTTACGAAACTGGTCCCAAAAATAAAAAAGAATGAGCTCTGAGATAGAGGAAGGAAAGTTTCTACAACAATTATTATTTGCGGACGGGCATGTAGTAATAACACAAAATGGCGATAATGAACATTTTGTCTACTCTTAGCTCTCTAGAGCCTGCAGAGACTGGGACCTAAAGATCAATTAAAAAAAATGAATATATGACCATGGACTTCTTTGACGTTTACTTAAATGAAATAAAAAAAAAAAGTTCAGAAGACAAACAATTTCCACTTACCTTGATATAGATGGCTCTTCTGAAATGAAAATTATGGAAACATTAAGCATAGTTGAAATGTTGAATTCCATACTTTGGAGCCAGAACATCATTAATAAAATGAAACATTTATATATACATCGATTCTGGACAGTGTGGGTCTAAGAACTGAATACTTCACAAAAAACATCTGAGTAAGCTGCTTCTGTTGAGATGGATTTTTGGAGATCTGAAAAAAAAAAATCCCGATTAGAAAAGGCTAGGAATATTAAAATACGAATAATCCTTGAAGTGGAGGGAATATAGTGGACTCAGTGGAAACAAGAAGTTTGAACTGATATGCGCACGTAATAAGAATGGAAGATACTCGTATTCCCAAGATAGTCTATGAATGAATGAATGTTTGGGAAAGAAGAGGCAGAGGAGACGTTCATGTCATGGGAACAAAATACACAACAGCCAACGAGGAGTTTTGCAGTCGTAGCAGAAGATGCCCAAGATAAGAGATCGATGGAGGCAATTCACTAGTGGAAGGAACTAGAATTTAATTTTGTTCTGACTGAAGCTGAACGTCTGTAGTTGCTTAGACAGTGATTCTGACCGTTTTCATGCGCTTTCAACTTTTAAATAAGATGCTTAAACAAGTTTACACATTTCATAGTAGAAATGCTCGAGAAAACAGGATAAATGAGGAGTGGGAGAAAAAATAAACAAGTGAAATGTTTATTGTCTTTCTTTTACAAAACAATATTCATATTGTATAAAATGTGTCTCTTATTTTACAGTATAGGGCAGGAGTTCAAACAGTTTTTTTAAATAGTGTTTAACGCCCAGTTTTGCTACAGAGGCACCACAGGCGATGGACACTGATGATACATGTGATAAAATGATATATTGGGAAAGGTTTATTTAAGGAAGGAAACGTTCCAGGCTTAAGTTTAGGACACCTCCCCGGCATTTGCCATTTATGAGGACTGAGGAAAACCAGGAAAAAACCTCAGTCAAGGAGGACGGTCCTGGCGGGATTCGAGTCCGCGCCTTAACGACGACCTCGGCCACCCATGGCGTTGTTCAAAACAGTGTTCAAACACTGGGATTTGGGGAGATGGCTCGTCATAGGAATGTGTTCATGACGTCCAAATTCTGCTTTTGTTGACGCAAAGAGATGAACCGACTCTTTAAGTATTTGAATAGATGATGATACATATGCAGTGTGTAATGTTTTAGTTGGCACATAAAGTGCTCTTTCTGCTCACACCGCTAGCCATCTCTACAGCTCCCAGCAGTACTTCTATGTAAACAAGTCACTAGACAAAGAATTAAATACCTGAAAGCGCTAACTTGTTGTTCTTTTAATATACATTACATTAAGCACGTGAATGTATATGAGACAAATGAATGAATTCAGTGTGATGTTGAAGAAAATTAAACATATTTAACATGGAAACATAATAAGAGAAAAGAGGGCAAGGAAAGACACATGCGGTTACAGAATGACCTACCTTGTTTTTTTTTTTTTTTTTTTTTTTTTTACAAATGATCACAAAGAAAAACTAGCGCAGGTGCGTGAAGTTATTACATAAGTGATACAAAACCATAAATAATCTGAAGTAAGTTAGCAGATGTAACACCATTTACACGTATTAGAAAATAGACCAAAAACCTTGATCATTGAGAAAACAAAAGAAGAATCAGTGAACTTAATTTTAGATCAGGAGGACCACGCGTAACATCTTCGCGTTGATGATAATTCACTCTATAGGTAAATGCTGTAAAGAAAATGTGTTCATTACGTCAATTTTAAAATGTCTGCTCATAGTCAGTAGTAAAACCTTGAAACTGCCGACAAAACCTTCGGTGCCAGAGTTGTTAAAAAGTTACCCCTGCAATCAACCAAAGTCTCAGGTTTACTAATGTTTCCTTTTCCCCAATAACCACAAGGCTGAGGCTACAATAAATTTTGTCTCGGACCATTTTTGAAAATAATCGTGTAAATAGGAATAATACACGTAAGGAAAACACAGGGCGACATTTTAATTAAACCACATATGCATTAACCAACTAACCATTTCTCAAAACCTGGAAGCTACTTGATATATCTGAAGTAAATAAATATAAAAACATCATTTGAATAAAAAGCAAAATATTACAAAACATAACATTTAAGTCTAAAAAGAGAGGAGCCATTAAAAACTGAAGGTAAATTCATTGAAAGCGTTTATAATTTAAGTAGTTATTATCAATTATAAAAGAGAATAGGTAGTGAATTAAAAACAACTGAAGCGTTAAGCGAAGTTTTTTAATATAAATATATTAACACAAGCAATTGTTCAATGGTATATCAGGTAACACTCTTGTAATAGATATTAAGACATAAATATGAATAAGTTGCGACGCGAATGTATTAATAGTCATTATAATATTTCACGTTTTTTCTACGATCAGTTGCATAAGTCGTAGATAAAAGCTAAACATTTATTTAGAAACTTTGGATTTTAGTGATATTGACGATATGGAACTATGAACATTGTTTGAAATAGTGGGAAACAAAACACTGAAAACGATTATGTGTGTGCCTAGATGCCATAACTACAGAAACAAACAAATAGAAACATATTTTCCTTATTGCAAGTTTGTAGTTTTTCAATCAATATTAGATTTAATATCTAATATGAGTTATATCAATGATAATTCAGCACCTCCCTTAATACTTAGGCTTGAGGTGCTTTTTCGTGCCGTAAATCTACGATACGGGACCCACGGCTTTACTTCCCTTCCGAAGGAAGCCATGCTTAGGAATTTTACGCCCCGAAAAAAATCCTTCGGTCCTGGCCGGGGTTCGAACCCGCGATCTTGGGTATAGGAGGCAAGTATGGTAACCACTACACCACCAGGACCGACTCTCCCTTAATACCGGATCAAACTATGAATAAGAGTAATAATTCATAATCTGTATCGAAATTAGCCTCATTTCACACAGATAAAGCACAGTAAAAAGTAATTTGTAATATTGGAGTAAGAAGAACAGTACATTATGATGTTAGGTTATAACTTTGTTCCACTTTTGTAAACATTAAAAAAATCGAAGCAAATATCGTAATTATTACCAATGTATAATTGTGTGACAAAATGAAAGAGTTTTATACGGTAGTTTTTGTGCACCAGAATAATAAAATAATGTTGATAAAATAAAGTTAATATTGAAATCGATATTATAATGTATTACTCCGAGGCCAGTGCTTTCTTTTATTATACTTAAGACTTCGTGTATTGATGGAGATTATTTTGTTGTTAGCTAAGATGGCTTTGCAGGAAGAAATTGTAGCCCAAGTTGAAAACACTGACTTGTCATTAATACCGCGTGAGAATCTCATGAAATTTATCAGAAGGTATAAGACAGTTTCATTATTTAATGGACAATAAACATATTAATAAGTATACAGAAACTGTAGTGATGGAATATATTTCAGATCAGGTTATTATTAACAAATGCTCCAATATGGCAACTAATACTTACTTTCTTTTAAATCCATAAATAGGTCGATGGCAATTTATTACTAAGTTTGGAAGTTGTGTTTTCTGCTATGAAGATGAAATAATATTCTAAGCACATAAATTGTTTCCTTTATAATATCGTAACAAAGTGCTCAGTTGATGACAGCCTTTTAGGATTGGAAAAGACTTACGTAACTCTATGCAGTCAATGTTATAATGAAGGTGATTTTGTTTTGTCATTAGTGATAAACATGAAATATAAATGATTGTTAGGCCAAGAAGTACATACAGATTTTGTTATAAATATGAGTAATTAAAATTGTAAATATGTTATGACTTTTCGCAAAAACTTGATGTTTCTTTGAAATAGATTATTTCTGCGATAAATATGCGGTATTTTGTAAGCTATTATAAGTATATTGTACGTATTATATACAATATGTATAAAAATGTAACAAAAATATGTCAAAACTTTGGGGAAGCATTCCTCACATATACAGGATAAAAAGTATAATATCAACTTGATCCGGAATTGCTGTATTTCTTTGTTAAAGCCACTTTTCTACACCTGTATAACATAGCAGAATATTCAAAGCGGAACTGTGGGAAACAGAAAATCATATGAAATGTTCAAAATCTCCTCCGTTAGTATATATGCACCAACCCGCCGTCGCTAGGACTCCTTGATGCCCTGATGTATCCCTACAGTATTTCGTATTGTTTGGCAGCCTTGCAGAATACGAGCATAAAAGTATTCCACATCTTTGACTAATCCATAGATATTATGGGCATCTGCCAATGCCGCATTTTAATATTTCATTTTACTGTACCTGGAACGAGGTCCGTAAACACACAGAACTGACACTACGTGCTCGGTGCTTCGTCAAGTTAATGCTTACCTACTGAACTTATTAAGCAACTGTTCTGTTGTAGCGTTATTGCCACAGCACAGCTATGCTGACATTCTAGCTTGCATATCACACCGTGTGAGCGGAGTTGTACACAAAGGACCAATGTTCACATAAAATTATTGCAGCCTCTATACACAAGGAATGTTTCCCCAAAGTTTCGACATACATTTTTATTACATTGTGTGTATATAAGAATATATAGTATGAGTTCAGAATTCATAAAAAATGTGTATTGATTTAACGCTTAACAAATTAGAAGCTCTGCTCTTCACAGCAAAATTTATTTACATATTTAAAGTTTTGGAATATTTTTTGAACCAACGACATTACTTTCGTTTTTGGGGGTGAATAATTTTGATACTCAAAGCTGTGTTCAGATCTGGGGTTCCAAATACCACCAAGACCGTACTACCGATTTTTTCCAGGTTTTCCTCAGTCCTCATAAATGACAAATGCCGGGGAGGTACCCTAAACTTAGCCCTTGAACGCTTCCTTCACTTAAAAAAATCCTATCCCAATTTACCATTTCATTTCATGTATCATCAGTGTCCACCACCTGTGTACCTCAGTAGTAAAAACGGACGTTATACACTATATAAAAACATGGTCTATAAACACATAACAAGCAAAAAAGCTAAAGACAGCCTAAAGAGACTTAGAGCAAAAAATATAATAAAATACCCGTTGAAATCCAGCAGAAAGGGATGAATGGGCTCAAAATAGAATTTTTGGAGTCATAAATAATAGACTACGTTTGTGTGGAAAAGTCAAACGCATGTCAGATTTTAGAATAACGCGCAAACGTTTTAAATTGACAGAAAGTAGGAAAAGGAAAAGGGGGGGGGGGAAGCAAACGCGTGATAGCGAAATGAGAAGAAATTATAAATAGGGATCTGTGAAAACAAAAAATAGATTTGATTGATGAAATTCCATTGCAAAATGAATAACCAACTAATAATTAAAATGATAATTAATTTATTTTAATATATACAGAGAACCCGCAAAAGGAATAGCAGTATGGCGTTTTGGATTTGATATTTAATGTTAATGTTAAATGGCACATACCCTGGGAACTAACGGGAGAGAGCGATAGTGACAAATGCAACCCTAACAGATCAGACAATGTCGCCCGGCATGGGAAAACAGTTGCAGCACGAACAATGGCGTTTCTTAGGGTAAGACAAGCCAAAAGAACAGAGGGCGTGTCGGCCCGGGGCAGAGGGGTAGACGCTATAAGGGTGAAGTCCTGGAGGATATATCTAGTTCGGAATTTAATACGGCTTGCTTAAAGGCAGGTGTGACATTAGTTCACTGGGTAAATGTAAAAAATATTAAAGGTCCTGCCAGAAGGTAGATAAAAAAAACAGTGTTAGATTCGCGTAACCCATTATATATATCTGATTGGGATCTTTGTTGTACTACTTTGTAAGGGGTCGGAAAGAAAAGGAAAGAGCCTGAAAAAAAAAAAAGTTACTTGATGGAGCATAGTCACCACCTGGTTCCTACACGGCGGCTTAGCCAGGTCGCTTGTTTTAAATAATACGCACAAAAAAAAAAGACCAAACCGAATTCGTGGTTCGGAAGTTGAAAAAAAGAGCTAGGGGTGACTAGGCCGTTTTAGCAGTTTCACATCTGGATGTATATACCCTTTCTGGCAGTAGAGCAAGGGATAAAATAGACAGAGCAGGCAAGGGACGGGGTGAATAGAGTTGCTTGGGTGTGCGGCATATTGTCCATGTGGAGGGATGTATGGATAAAGAACATATGAGGGTTTTCCGTACTCAGTTTTTTTTATTATATTTCTCTAGAAAGAGAGAAAGGAAGGAAGAAAGAAAGGAAGGAAGGAAATGGGCTAGATCAGGGGTAAAAATGATATAGGATGCCGATTTGCTGCGCTTCCTTCTTTTTCAACACCAATTTCTTTTGCACTTCATGACAATCTCCCCATTTCAGCAGCATCCGTATACAAAGGTTTAACAAAATAATCATGAATAATTTATGCACTCACATTTATGTTTTTGCGTCCAGCTGATTGTAGCAATATCCAAAAAGAATGATAAAATCCGAGACGAATACTAAAACTTTGTTAAAGTCTACCCAATCGTTATTTATTAGACTTGTCAACCATAGCAAACCTTCCTAGATAAGTTTTTTGCAATCACATTTAAAGGCAGCCACGATAATTCCAGGCGGAACTATGAGTTTCCATTTGTATAATTTTAGAGACTATAAAAGGGTCTTAGCAAAGCACGATTAAGAAAACTATAATCCTTAGAGAAAAATCGTATGTGGTGATAAAGAAGTTGAAATTAAATGCTGATAAGTCAGTGTTAAAGCGAAATGTAAACTGCCCTAGAATGTCTTCAAACCTGTTTCGTGATAGAGGAAAACCCGACTTTAAACAGTTCATAATCAGAGTTTTCAATATTTAATTCAATAAAACTCTCTAACAGTTCAGAGAGTGTGACAGTACAACAATAAACAACAATTAACTAATTTATCGTGTTTTGTTGCTTCCAGAGGAAGTTGTCCATCTGACTGTATGCCTTAATAGCTAAGGGGACAGGCTATAGTTTTGTAGATCGTAGATTCCTACGGGGTAGGTTTCTTATGAATACATAAGGTGTAGAAGTAAGAAAATAAGATTTTAGCAATACTCCAACTCGATAAAAATGATCCGCTTTTACTTGACGCCAGTATCTTACCGGGTGCTCCAAAGGGTCATGCTGCACAACTTGCGTCCGTTATTGTGGAATATGTTTTCGAATTAACCTTCATTAGTTAATGAGGTTTTGATCCTTTAGAAACTTAGTGTCATAATTGGAAATATGGACAGGCAGACCATATATTTCCTATCACAAGTTGCTTGTCTAAGACACCACTACAATCTCTGAATTTGTTCAGGAATAGTACATTAACATTATATATATATATATATATATATATATATATATATATATATATATATTGATCTATTGCTTTTTAACATCATGCAACAAAAGTACTTTGTTCAAGAATTTTATGTAAAATTCGAAATGAAGTTAGAATGTGGTTTTATCGCAAACAGTCCTTAAGAGAATGTTATTTAGATTTCTTCAATACGTACTACACATTAAATGCGCATTAACAAAATATTTATTTATATTTCTTAAATATTTAATAAGAGTAAAGATTAAAATTTCCAATTGTTATAAAGTATTACATATAACGAAAACAAGATTATGTATAAAAAAGGTATTTTCCTCTTGAACATTTAAATTACATTGATATGTGTTAGGTCATAATAATAATAAGAACAAGAGTTGTAGAAAGCTGCCAAATCCTTTTTCAAAATTGGTAATAAATTAATGAAAATATCCACAGAAAAGCTAAAAAGGATGGCCAAGAGAGGAAACGAGCTACCAATCCAAATAATAATGCATTACTCGAGCAGGTGTAAATCTTTTATTATCTTTGCACAGTTGCAATGATCATAACATGTAATAATGATACAGAAAATAAAGTTAACAGTGTCATTAGAAGATATTTTGGTACAAGCATATAGGGAAATATTTAGCTTAGATTACACAAAATAGTGGCGTCATATATGCAGAGGTTTAGCTCAGAATAACAGATATAAACAAAGACGAGAAAAGTCTACAAGACCAACAGATAAAAAATATATTAGTTATCTAATATGAGTCACAAAAAGTAGTCATGTTTCAAATAAATCACATAAGCACTGGAAAGAAAAATTAAAAATACGGAAGATCATCAGTGTTCTATTGCAACAAATTCAAACAGTTTTTTACTTGTGAAAAACCATGAGGCAAAGCGATGTGCTCTGTGTTGTGTACTCGAAGGCGAGCTATTGCTCTAAATTGCTGTTTCTACTGCTGCAAGCTGGAGAAAAATACAGTAATGTCCAATGTGTTTCATTCCTCCAGAGACCGTCCACATTTCGTGGTCTTCGGCTTCAAAGAGCCCTTTTAAATAACCCAAATGCACAGAAATGCATTGCCGATACATCAAGTGATTTAACTGGAATTTATTGTAGGAGATGGTGGTATTTTTGTTTCTCTCTTCATACCCTACAAAAAATGGCTGCTTGTAGCAGAGGTAGACTTGAAGCCTTATCCTGGTACAGCAATAACGCTTTTTTAAGTTCAAATCCCTGTTGATAATAGTAACTAAGATCTCGAATTAAATGATATGGTTCCCTATGTTGCTGAATTGTGGTCAGAGGACCTTAACCTTCCGATTTATCTCTGTGATGCGGTTAGTGGCTAGCCGTGGGTTGGCTGCTTATTTATCCCTGGAAGACCGTTCTTGAATATGGTGATAAAGAGTATTTTACACCAAGAAGAACAATAGTATACCCTTCTCGGAATGGTTCTATTTTCTGCACCTTTTAAGTGGCAAACACGAGAGCACGTTTCAGTACACTAGCTACATATCACTCAAACTGCTGAAGCTAAGATTTGCTTATGTAGCTTTAAGTGCGGCACTACTGTGAACTTCTAAATTTGTAACCGTAGATGACAAACTATCCACCTTACCATAAGAAATGGTGAAATCATAACGTAAGAATAAAGGAAGCCAGATATACTGGAGTAGGGCAGGAAGAACCTGAGGGGAGATGGATAGATCAGAGTGACTGAATGTGAATCTCAAAACTTAACCAGGAGGTCAAATCGTTGTAAGAGAGGAAGTGTATTTTTACAGCTGGCCATTAAAACGCGTAATACAAACGCGTTAAATAAATCGGCCCCACATTTTCTCAGAAGGAACGAGTGTGACTCGTCAAAAATACGAGTAGAACCAACAGATGTGTATTGGATGAAATGCGTCCACAGAGAAACGAATATGAGATAAGTGGACTTGGTAGGACAAACACACCGACGTGAAGGATCACAACGGCTCAGTCTGTGCAGGAGCATTCACCAGTGGAGTGACGGTGGATAAGCAGTAGACATGTTTTCTCATCGTCGAATTTCTCCAATGTAAATATTCTTGTGCCTGTCATACTAATGCGATTTACACGAATTTGTAAGTATTGAGGAATTTAATACGCTCTACAGGCTATAGAACTAAGGCAGCTGACGAGGTACAGTTGCTCGCTTTGAATGTAACTTTCTTTTATATTTCAAGATGATGATACTTGTAATACGGAAATCCATTGTGGGGGTAATATGGACCCGAAGCATATTCGCAGTTTCAGCTCTTGAACCTTGACATTGCGGACATTTTGGAATGAGCTATCCTGCGTGCAACACAAATAACTATTGAGAATTAGATTTAGGGTCACGGGAATTTGGCATTTCTATCGTAAAGTATTCAGTGATGCCAAATATGGTGCTTTTTTGTTTTGTTTATTTAAGGACCCTCTTTAACATTTGAGGTGGTCAGCGTCTTACTGAATTTAGGACGTGAAACAGTCAATATATTTTGCTCAGAGGCCTCTTCTTTCAGGCTTGAGGTTATGTTTACTTGGCATAAATGTACGACACGAGACCCACGGCTTTACTTCCCTTCCGAAGAAAGCCATACTTAGGATTTATCTCCCTAAAAATCCACCAATCCTGACCGGGATTGAACCTGCGACCTTGACTGTACGAGGCAAGTATAGTTACCACTAGACCACCAGGAACCGACAAAAGTGTGGCGATGAAAAGGAATTCCCTCTTTAGAGGTTCCTAGGATTAGTAATTCAATTTGTCGGTCCTGGTGGTGTAGTGGTTACCATACTTGTCTCCTACACCCAAGATCGCGGGTTCGAACCCGGCCAGGACCGATGGATTTTTCCGGGCGTAAAAATCGTAAGTATGGCTTCCTTCGGAAGGGAAGTAAAGCAGTGGGTTCCGTGTCGTGCATTTACGGCACGAAAAAGAACCTCAAGCCTGAAAGAGAGGCCTCTGAGCAAAATTTGTCGGCCGTTTCACGCCCTGAGTTGAATGGGACGCTGATGACCTGAGATGTTAAAGAGCGTCCATAAATAAATAAATAAATAAATAAATAAATAAATAAATATGTGGAAAGTGCGCTCACATTGCCTGTGCAGGGTCCAGAAATGATGCCCATTCATATGACTTTTATATTTAAACACATTTTTCTTAAGAATATATTTTTGAAACTTTTTAATTCATGCAACTTATTTTTCCAATATTGATATTCAAGAAGGAATTTTATGTCTTTCTTAGCGATAAGCACGGCCATTTTTTTATTGTTTCAAGTGAATTTTAATGGAATGTTTTGTATTATTTTTCTTTCATTCAGATGTACATTTACATTTTTTTCAATGTGCACAACTTTCTATCACATTTTAGTTATGTAATGCATGTGGCTTATATTACCAACCTGTTGAGTAAGATGGCAAATTCTAATTTCTTTGATAATTTTGTCTTACTACATTTCTGAGCTCTGAAGCAAGAATTCAAGCAAAGTATTAAGAGGTTACAGATTAAAAAACACAGCAAAGCAAATTCGTCAAAATAATGGAAAATGTCGATAATCAACTGTCCAAAAACCAAAATGGTTTCTTAATATCGCCATTATCTTTATTGTTTTAATAATTTTACTCCTAATAAGTTAAACTCTTTTGTACTTCGTGTTCTCATAGCTATTAAATCCGCACTGATAAGTATGAACTTTATTTCAACATTTGCAATAGGAGCAGAATTTGCAAATCGAATATGGATGAGTGAGACTTTTTTATCGAAACAGAACATAGAGTTCCTAGAAAAGCATTAGGGATTATAAAGAGGGTGCCAAAAATGTGTACACACTTCAAGCAAAGAAAAAACTGTGCTAGCATAACAAAATTCAATTCACACAAATAGAAAAAATGAGCACTAATCATCTTAGACTTTTACAGTTACCATAGTTATTCAAAATACCCACCACCGGCGTCGATACACTTCTGAGTACATTGAACTACTGATTGAGCAACGTTTGCGAAAGTGTCCTCAGCGATTGCAGCACATGCCGTTTAAATTTCTTCCCGAAGTGTCCCATAGAAAACCAGCTACACTGGCATTTTCTACGGTAAACAACATCCATAAGAGTTCCCCAGAGGTAGAACTTCAACGGAGTTAGATCCGGAGAACACGGTGGAAACGGACCGATGGATTTTTTCGGGCGTAAAAATCCTAAGTATGGCTTCCTTCGGAAGGGAAGTAAAGCCGTGGGTCCCGTGTCGTAAATTTACGGCACAAAAAGAACCTCAAGCCTGAAAGAGAGGACTCTGAGCAAAATTTGACGGCCGTTTTACGCCCTGAGTTGAATGGGACGCTGATGACCTGAGATGTTAAAGAGCGTCCATAAATAAATCAATCAAAAAAAAAAAAAACGGTGGAAACTCAATCGGACCTCTTCGTCCTATCCGTTGGGCTTGTTGCTGTAGGAGGTCTCCCAGATGTGCCCTTGTTCGCATTGCATACGATACCATGAGTCTCAAATGTGTCTCGAATGCGTGCAATTGTTACTCGCGTTGGCGGTTCTGTTATGTGCACACGTCTCCATTGCATTTGAACTTCAACAACATTCTCGGTTTCCAATACTACTTCAAAATTGCTTTCCGCTGTTCAAATGATGATCTTGGCTCCATTTTGTTATAGCAACACTAACATAGCGTAATGTGGCTCACATCTGTTTACAGAACATCATACTACACATCACTGTTGTTTTTCGGTTCAACTTTGAAATATATTAAATAGATATCTACTGTGAAAGTGTGTATATATTTTTGGCACCCTTGGTATATACCGACTGCTATGCCATAGACTGCAAACTTTTATTTTTCATTAAGAGAAACAGGTTCTATTTTCTTAAAAAAATTCTTGCATTAAAATGTTATATATATCACAAGTGCATCGTTTAAGTTTCTAAAAAATTCAACATTCTATAAATCCGAAGTGCCCCTAGTCAAATTTAATAATTGAGTTGAAAATCCTGCTTAATAGCTATAGCAGGAAGAGTTTAAAGCCCCAGTTTTAACAGCGTGAAATTGTTTACAAATTGTGATAATAAGTTTACCACTACCACTACAACTACCACAACCACCACAACCACTACACTACAACCACCACCACATTACTACCACTACCACTACTTCTACAACATTTACTACTACCAGTACTTCTTTTCAAAAATAAAATTTAAGTGTAACAAATAATATCCATTATAGTTCAATTTTTATCGTTTTAAATTAACTGTATCGCCCCTTCCCTGTCTTTTTTTAGGTTACTTCCAATATTATTGACGAATTACATATAATAATAATAATAATGCAAATTACCACAAAATGGCTGAAAATTCACTTACACAAATACGGAAACAGCACAAACTAAAATATATGAATGTGTACGTAATAATCATACATTTTAGTATTTTCTTTTCGTCATGGTGTTTATAATTCCTTCAAAATATTTTTTCACAAAAATAAAAAACAAAATAATGGAAAGGATTTGCTTTCTATTTGTGAATTGTCTTTACTAATTGTGTAATGTTGAACTCCATTATATCATTATTTAATCAGCAGTTTGTTAATGGCTGTATACTTTTCAAGTATTGACATTTTGTAAAATAATACAAAATATTAAAATTTTCTACATAATAAATGCTTATTTAAATTCAATTTAGTGTAAACAAAAATGGCAACTTTATATATTGAGGGATAGATTTAAAATTAATGTTTATTAAATTTTATGATTCACCCTTTCTTTGAAATATCAAGTGACATCCCTGCCTTGTGATACTTCACTTTCAGAGAGCGTCTAATGATTATCACATATTTTTGTTTTCTACCGTCACCTGACAGTGTTGATTGCTTTTATTGTTTGAATTTGAACAGAGTAAAACATTACTGAATTAATTATATGATAATGTAAATGACTGTGTAATATTACAAGTATTAATCTAACAGAAATTCAGCCAATTTTGGAACTCCTAATTAATTTGCTTACACTTTGCTATTTCTTGTATACACCGATTACCAATACACAACAATAATACATAAAGGGTCATTATATTTTTAATTCTTTTCTGTTCAAATTTAGACAGCAATAACAATAATTGATTACTACAGGTTGATAGGCAACGATAGAAAACAAAATATGTTTTAACAATTGACTCTTCTTTAAAATTTAAATAACATAAAGTAGCAGTGCTATTTGAAATTTCAAATTGGAATAGCTGGGGTCAGCTGGTAGAACCTAAAATATAAATAACACTGGATTTACATTTCTCTCTCAATATACAAATTCATGTATTTTGTGTTAAAATTAAATTTACTTTACATAAATAGCTATTCAAACTGATAAGTTTTGAGACAAAAGGCTGTATAAATTATAATTCAATATAATTACTTATAGTATGAACATAAATACCCAAACACATTAAATAACAATGAGATATATTTATTTTCTGAGGATAAATTTATTTTCCATATAATCGCTCTTAGAATATGTCAGTAAATCGAAAACTTTCATGGCAGTGTCTGTTATAAGACCATGAAACAGCATGTACTCACTGTAAGGCGTTTCCATATTGTACTTTATAAAACTTAAGTAGGGATTACTTAAGTTATTTTTACTGCCTATATAATTAATTTGGGATAAAACCTGTGTTCTCATGCAACGAGCAAGGGCTTCTTAACCCACTGCATTGTTGCAAAATAAATTTTCAGGAGTGAAAGTTGAATTTTGAGTACCTGCAAGCAGGAATTATGCACCGTTCAAGTTTCTTCTCTATGTTTCCTGATCATAGAAATTTAATATTTTTATTTTAGTTTTTAGTAACAGAAATGCTCAATAAAATAATTTTATTATCTCTACGATTCACTTATCCAATTTGCTGGAAGGAATTGTAAAAACACATTTTTCATAAGTATTTTAGTCGGAATGCTTTTTTTTAGTAGAACTAAGCGCAAGTACTTCAAGGGGATTGCTGAAAGATCAAAATTAACCATATTACACATAATCCGCGCATTTATTTAAACACGTTAGAATTAAGTGTTTGCCCTATTATTTCTTAGAAAAACCTTTAAAATCTGCTACAGACCTCGACGAATATACGAATATATGACTTCTATAAATTCTATTTCAACTGGTTCGAACCCGGCCAGGATCGATGGATTTTTTCGGGCGTAAAAATCCTAAGTATGGCTTCCTTCGGAAGGGAAGTAAAGCCGTGGGTCCCGTGTCGTACATTTACGGCACGAAAAAGAACCTCAAGCCTGAAAGAGAGGCCTCTGAGTAAAACGGCCGTTTCACGCCCTGAGTTGAATGGGACGCTAATGACCTGAGATGTTAAATAAATAAATCAATAAAAAATATTTCACCTGGGCACACACACATACGGTGCTTATTGGTCAAGGAAGAACATAGCTTACTAAAAATGCTGTTAAGTGTTGTAGCTTCTCATGGGTAATAATATGGTCTCAGATATAATTTCTCCATACTTTTTTGTTATCGTATTTAAAATTGTACACCGGTCCAGCATAATCTAAAATCTCCAGTGGGTATTTTGTTTATGAAGTAACTTTCATACTTTTTCATTATTCATAAGTTAAATCGAGAATGGAATTCTAAAGATGAAACATTTTAACCCATGTTTAAAATACTTTACATATCTGAATATCTGCATTTCAATTTTAATGTGTTAAACTACATGAATAGGCAGACTACCTGATATTTTAAACATGAACTAAACTCAGCTGAAAGTAAATGGCAATCATTCTGTCATTTTTATAGTGAACTTATCTACAATTTTTCTTTATTTAGTATAAATATTTTTCAACCTTTACCGTTAACTCAATTAACAATAAATAATTGCGCCATGCTAAAACATGCCATTTTATATTAGCAGTAAAACATTTATGTCAGTCATTTTTGCAGCAATCAATAATAGAACAATTTAAAAGCAATACCATTGATTGACCAAATACTTTTCAGAAGATTCTTATCTCCTCTACTTTTCGAATCCTGGTTGCCATGTTATGTGACTACCACACGTGCCTGGTTACTTTAGAAACCGAAGAAATAAGAGCTGCATTAGCTCTTAATTGCACTAGTGTGATATGTAAATTTACCAAAAGTACAATGTTTATTTATACGAAATTCTTTGAAATGATATAATATAATAGTTTATGAGCACTTAGTTAAAGAATAAAGGATGTCTTCGCTGCTGTGCAGAATCTTCAATTTTTACTCCTTAGTATAGATTGAGGCATCAAAATCCCCTTTTTTCATTCTCTTGTAATCACTTACAAATGCACTCGCTATGCTTTCGCACCTATTTTTATACTTTTGTGATAATGAATGCAATCATTTGATGGGCGATCGTCGGGTGCTGGACTGTATCAACCTTTAAGTCATCACTGAACGCCAACAGGGTTACACGAATGGGAGAAAGCGGATGGGATTTACGAATTGCTACGTTGGCCTTGAGCCTCTTGTCACTCAGTTAGTGTCGTTTGAACAGCGAAAGAAACAACTCGACTCTGTTCACAAAGTAAACCTACTAATACTATTAAATGCAAATACTAGGCCTAATTATTCCATTCCACATTGAGTGTTATTTATGACTCCGTGAGACCGTCCGCTGGTGCTTTGAGAAAATTATTTGCACAAAAAATATTATTCACACTGTGTTTAGGTTCTGCAGAAACATTTTTTAATAGTGTTTAACATCTGTTTGTACTATCGAGGCACCAAAGGTGGATACTATGATACCTGAGATAAAATGATATATTTGTAAACGATTTTTTAAGGAAGAAAATGTTCCAGGCGTATGTTTAGGGTACCTCCTCGGCATTTTCCCCTTATGAGGACTGAGAAAAACCTGGAAAAAATCTCATTTAGGTAGAAAGGTCGTGGCAGGATTCCAACTCCAGACCTCTCGAATACGTTTACTCTTTCCCTTATATTTTTATTCACTTCTTGATAAGTTTTTAAGTGATAGAGAAAATGATATTTATCTTTGCTGTTTAAGCAAAGATTAATTACGTTTAGCTTTATGTAAGAAACAAAGCCAATAAATAATCGAAATTTTCATGGAATTCTAAGGCATGTAAGCATCGACTATAGTTATATTTTTAATTTCATTTAAAGTTATATTGCCAGGTAGGTTTTATATATATATGACCTTGTTATTGTAACAATATATATATATATATATATATATATATATATATATATGCATGCACAGAGAGTTCGAAAATGTATACACACTTCAAGCAAAGAGAAAAACCGTGTCAACATAACAAAATTGAATTCACACAAACAGAAAATGATGAGCGCTAATCATGTTAGACTTTTACATTTACAACAGTTGCTCAAAATGCCCACCATCGGCGTCGATGCACTTCTGGGTTCGTTGAACTACTGATTGAGCAACTGTTGCGAAAGTGTCCTCAGCGATTGCAGCACATGCCGTTACAATTTCTTCCCGAAATGCTACCACTGTAGCTGGCTTTCTACGGTATACAACATCCTTAAGAGTTCCTCATAGGTAGAAGTCCAATGAAGTTAGACCCGGAGAACGCGGGGGAAACTTAATCCGACCTTTTCTTCCTATCCAGTGCCGTGGAAGATTGTCATCAAGATAAATACGCACATCTCGCTGGTAATGTGGTGATGTACCATCCTGTTGGAAGTAAAATTCCTCACTTCCATTGAGTGAATGAGTGGCGGGTAAGACAGTGCGTATCATGTTCAGGTACACTGAGTCAGTTACTGTTCCTTCAAAAAAGAATGGTCCAATTAAACCCCTAGATAATACCTACACCAAATATTAATTCCAGGCAAATTAACAGCCTTTTCCAAAATAACATGTGGATTGTTTGCACACCATTAGACACAGTTGTGTCGGTTAATAGTTTCGTTCAACTTAAATTGTGCCTCATCGGAGCAAACAACTTTCCCTACATAGGCCTCATTCTCTTGAAGCCTGTTCCGAAACCATTTACAGTACTGCATTCTCGGATCAGGGTCATCTTCATTTAATGCATGCAGAAGTTTTGGGATGAAAACTTTCAACTTTGCTGTTTTAATAATATGACTACGTGGTTCTGCTAATCCCAGTCTTACGTGCACATTGCTTTGTAGATTTCTGCGGTGAGGACTGAAAACGTTGCAAAACCATAGTCGTGGACGCGGGGCTTGTTGCTGTACGAGGTCTCCCAGGTGTGCCCTTGTGAACATCGCATACGGTACCATGGGTCTCAAATGCTGCAACTGTTACTCGCGTTGGCGGTTCTGTTCTGCACATATGTCTCTATTGCCTTTGAACTTCAACAACAGTCTCAGTTTACCAATTTCACTTCAAAATAGCTTTCCGCTGTTCAAATGATAATCTTGACTTCAATTTGTTCTAGCAACGCTAGCATAATGCAATGTAAGTTACATCTGTTTACAGAATAACATACGATAATCTTGGCTTCATTTGTTCATTGTTGATTTACCTGTCACATAGCAACACTATCATAATGTATGTGAGTTTACAGAGCATCATACACGTTGATGACCTGAGATGTTAAGGAGCGTCCATAAATAAATAAAAAATCAGAACATCATACTACACATTACTGTTGTTTTTCGAACTTTGAATTATATTAAATAAATATCTACTGTGAAAGTGTGTATACATGTGTACATATATATATATATATATATATATATATATATAACAGTAGCTAAAGAAGCGGAAAAAACTGCCTGCGGTGCCTCAGTATTAAAAACGAGCCTTAAACACTAATAAAACAACCAGAAAAAGAATAATACACTTAAATTTTTCCAAAATTATTACTCGCTATATTTCTTAGCTACTGGTGATTTTCAAAGGCAAGAAGACTAGTTGTTCGAAATATAACAAGCGATAATTCTATAATTTAAGTGATTTATTCTTATGCCGCTTCTTTATTTATTGTTATTTTAGTTATATTGTTCAAAATTTCGATTTATTTTTAATATATATATATATATTTTTTGACCGCATTGTCCTAAGCAATGGATTAAAACCTTAGTACTATGTATGCAGTTGTCATGCTGCTACTGAAACGTTTAAATTAGGATGTTGTAGATTGAAGGAAAATGAAGAAAAAAACCCTTGTAGCCGTTAAAGTGATTTCATCGCGAGTGATACAAGCAGAAAGTTTCTAAGCCTTGCAGAACATCGCACATACTAAAGAAATGAAAGTAAAGAAAGTAGCAGTTAATAAATTTCATTTTTTTTAAATAGTATTTATCGCCCGTTTTTACTACAGAGGCACAACATGCGATGGCCACTGATATATGAAATGAAATGATAAACTGGAAAGAGATTAATTTTTTTTAAGGAAGGAAACGTCCCAGGTCTAAATTTAGGGTTCGTCCCCGGCATTTGCCAGATATAAGAACTGAGGGTGGAAAAACCTCAGTCAGAGAGGACGGTCCTGGAGGGAATCGAACCCCTGATCTTCGGCTCACGTGTCCGCGCCTTAACGACCTCGGCCACCCGTGGCGGTATAATTTCCGTGAACAATATGCTTGTATCAGCTTTATGGAGCATACCAAAGCCATTATCGTCAATTTTCTAATTACTAATAATGACTAAGAAGGCTAGAAGTTGCTCTGGTATACTGTGTATGCAAGTACATACTACAGCACTTAATTTAAATTTTCAGCACAAAATTCTCAATAGCCCTCATTTGCATGATATATAACTAGTTAGTGGAACACGTTATGTGAAGTCCTCTCCGGTTTTAATGGCGTTAAGCGTCCTTCTAGCTGGGAGCACTTGCTGTAGTGAAAAGTTTGTACCTTCAAAGAACATAGCTGTACGGTATGAAGATACTCCCTAGCCATCTATTTATCCATTTAGTTCAAAGTGTTGAAGTAACTAGGACGTAATTCCTGTACTAATTACGAAATATCTCGCGCTAGGTTTAACTCAGTTCGCCTTGTTAGTTTCTCTGAATAATGTTGAACTGCAGAATCATAGGCAATACAAAGTTGATTAGCCCTTGGTGTTGGATGAGGGAATATTTATTGTTGCCTTGAGTGCATCAGTCTGATCCAACTGGTCAAGTGAAACATGAAGCAATGTTCAGTTCACTAACTGTTGGACAGTATTCATTTATTCGCCTTCCTTTGCTTTTGTAGCTTTGCTTTCCTGTACGTTCTGTTTTGGTATCATTGCCTTATAGCGGTAAATATTCTTTCGGCGTTCTTGGTGAGGAAATAACCATAATCATTCACGACTAAGAAAGGGGAGGCGGAAGTATGGTTGATATATCGCGAATCGAAATCGGTACCCGAATCTTGAGTCAACTTGCTCAATAACTGGACGGTTTATTTTCAGGATAGAAATAAATTAGTTGTCATTGATTTTAATGTATGTCTTTCTAATCACTAAATTTCTTTTGCATTAAAATCATTCCTGAGCCAGTTGTGCATTTCATGGATATGAAATTAGTGTCTGTTGGTAATTATTGCGTGAGTTCTATTTCAGGAGGGTACAAATATCCCACGTGGCATTTTTAGCTTAGATTTCCCTCACCCTGGGAAATTAAATTACGTGTAGTTATGGAAACCGACGGATTTCCAGGTCAGTTGGGCCATCATTGACTCGTTCCATTTATTATTTCGAAAATATGAGCAGTTTATATAGGCGATAAATTCCCGGAAAAATGTATATGTTATGGTAACAAGGGTAATATAGTAAATGCTCGCAAAAACTGTTTAGTAAACATTTGCCTTGCTGCTGGCTAATTACAGGAAACAGAAAAAAAAAGCGTTGAATATTTTACTACTTTTGTTATAAGTATACACATTTACCAAGACAGTGTGGTGAGTGTTGATAGATCTAATTAAATTTATTTTCCCTTCAAAATTGACTGTTTTTGTTTGTATAAAGTGTTTTTTTTTTCCTAAGGTAGACATTTACTTTTTCTGTAAAATTTTAGATCTACATATTATGTCGTATAATTCTGGGAAGAAATAGGTATTATATATTGTGTCAGATAATTTCGAATAGCCAAATTAAGTTAGGGATTTAATTTGTTTTCTAGCTTTCTAATACAATATAATATTTCATATAATTCCGAATAGGTCATAGCCTATTTGAATAATCTACTTTACTGAAGTTTGTTTTGCAACATCATACAGCACTTATATCAAGTAATTTCTCATATTCTATTCAGTTATGAATTTAAAATATTCTTTAAGATAATTGAATTAACAAGATTTTAGTTCAGTAATTTTCTGTTTTAGCAAGTTTCCATATACTAGGGCTGTTATTACAAATCATACCGGAATACGCTTTTGGCCTGAGTTCTATTATACTATCAAGTATTCTACGTAATTTATAATTTGTGTATTATAGAAAACGACAATGTAAAACCATAAACATGTTTGTGGGCAGTAGTAGCATAATAATTAGCATTTACCGTGGCTTATATCTTTTAGGTTATGACGGTATAATACCATACATTAGTATAATACGAGTTAGTTGTGTTGAAATGAAGGTGTTTTGGTGAAATGTTTGTGAAAATGGCAAGAAAAAATTATTTAATAAAATAAAATTTCAATGGAATATATCCATGGCTTCAACCTTTGTCATTAAAATAAATTTCGCTAGGAAACCTACGCAATTCTAATTTGACAAAAAAGGCAGCAAACTCCTAAACACCATCATCATTGACTAGCAATTGTTGATGAAGAACGCACTCATTTGCATAGATCCTCATCTAACTAAAGGCACAAACAGTTTTTAATCGACTGTTCCCTCGTGTAGATAAAAGTTCATTGGCGTCTCTTAGTGGGAGAAAATCTAAACTAACAAACAAACGCAAACTTTCACCAAAGGCGAACGGTTATTATTAACCATTCCCTCCAAAATTGGAACCAAAAAATTATGACCAATATTTACTATTTGGACAATGCATATATTTACCAGTAATTGTTCAGAATAGCCTGTCTTATATTTTTACCGTAACATATATGCGGGAGCCAGTTTTATGAAAATTAAGCTTTGGTAAAAAAAAGACAACAATTTTTATTAACTAGAAGTACTCCTAACCGGTTGAGATACTCATCCTGCTGTGAAATGAGAGACGCTGAATATCCCTGTGAAAGAAATCGCTGGGTTGCTGCTGCAATCATTTTTTAACTGTATCCTGCACATTTTCATCCGATGTGAATCGTTTGCCTTTGAGGGAAAAAGTGAACATCATAAGGACCCGTCAGGGCTGAAAGATGTGTGTAAGTCCACCGTAAAGGCTCATATGGTAGCACGCTGTCTTATCAACTGGCAAGCTCGGGTTTAACCCCAATCGGGACCTGTCACCCATATATAAACCTTTTTTCGGAGGTTTCCCATATCCTGAAAAGGTGAAAAGGGGAATAGCAGGTGTCATTAGACGCTTAGGACCCCGAAATTGTTTTCTCGTCATCAATTCCTGCATTCCATCCACCTTCTTGAAAGACCCTGGCAGTTAATAGGACATTCAATGCCACAAAAATAAATAATGGGTGCAACAGTTGCAGTTAACCATTCAAGTGAAATTAAGGCATTTCGCACGCCGCAAAGTGTGGAGTTTTTCGACTAAATGCATGGCATTCACAGTTGTTCACTTTTCAGAAAATCCTTGAGGAGAAGTCACGTTGATGGGAGGGATTTGGAAACGCCATAATTACTTTCACTTTGCCGATTGGACGATGTCTAAACTGCCACCAGCGATGTTTCATGTTGATTGACATCACGATTTAAGGTCTGATGTATTACCTTCATTCGCATGAATCAAAATCCGCCAGGTTCACCGACACATGTTTTTAAATTACTAAGAAATATTTAATTGTAAATTGTGATTTTTCTTTCGTGGAACTGCCCCACGCGCAAAGGTCAGTCGGTTGGTACCGCGGTGAATGGGAGGCAGTAAGGCCGCAGCTATGATAGTTATTACCAAAACTCAAACACTTTCAAGGTACATTTACTTACGATTATCAAGCAAGAAGATGCTGGAACGCATCCCTTCATTTTCCATATGTTTCTGGCATCGGCTTAGGAAATTAACCATACCCTTTGAAGTTCACTCTGAGAAATTCATGAAATTTCTTCACTAATGTTATTTTTCAGTTCATCTCATGTGTGTGGAGTTGTCTTGTGCATATTTTTCTTTAATGTTCCGCAGAGATAATAATTGCAGGAAGTTAAATAAGGGAACCAAGTAGGCAATGCATGATAACTCTGTCATCTAATATTTCATGAATTGCGTGCAATCAGACATGGGCTGTAAGTGACTTTGCCGAGTCCTATTGGGAAAGTCGCCCCTCACAGTTAATTCAAGGATATAGGGTTGCAAAATATTATACACATACCTATCACTATCAATTACTGTTTCTCCAAAAAAATAGGGCCGATTATTCTCTCTCTGCTAACGGGCACCACACTCCCATCTTTTGATTATGCAGTGTTTCCTTGTGAAACAGGTAAGTTTTTCATGGACTCCAGTATCGCTTATTTTATTAATTAACATACCCACTTAGGTGGAACCAATATTCGTCCGGGAAGAAAATTAAGTTAGGGTTAATTTCTCCGTCAGACACACAATTCAAAATTCATTGGGCAAAATCTACTTCTGGATACAGGGTCGCCCGGTTTAACTTCTTGCACTACGGTAATTTAAAGTATTTAACTTCAGTAGTTTTGTAGCCATTCGAATAGAGGAATGGGAAATTCCCGTTTGCTGAGAAAGACGTCAAAGTGAGTTTTTGGGAGAAGTTTTATAGCACTACAGTAATTTAAAGTAGATAAGATTAAATATGCTACTCGTGAGTGACAGGTGACTTGCAAGTTGAGTGCCAGCCCTGTAAATACACACAAGTGTATATTTACCGGAGCAACTGCTTACAATCACCATGGCTGGCTACGATCGTCACTTACAAATATTTGGCCATTTTTACACATTTACAACACTCGTATATTACCTACTGAGGATAAATGTCTCATCAACATGCTGTGCTTGAAATTTTCTGTGGATTTTACGCCTTCGTTCATAAGAAGCTTCATCACAACAATTTGTATCATTTACATACTAACACCGCCATATTGAATAGCTATCATGCACACAATTCAAAATGCATTCACAAAATCTACTTCTGGACAGGGAATTGTTATGATTAATGATATTATATTTGAGGATAAAAGAACACTTTAAGTTGTTGCACTACACTTTGAAGTAGATTGCGGTTTATAATTTCTCTAAATTATCCTCTATATCCTGAACCCAAAATGAAAATAGCAGTTCTATATTCAAGTTGAAGAAATGCGTTCACGTTTAGCAAAAAAGTTGAGCGCTCTCTTTCTAAGATAATTAATTATCTCACTCAAGTTGGAAATAAATTTGGTGCGAAAGACAAAAGGAGGAATGAATGGAAGGAAAATTGCAAAGAAAGAGATAGCTGTCTTTTGTTTTTCCTTGCTCAAATTACTTCTGATGAAAGATCTTAGAATCTTAACATCTGGAGCCAAGTTTGGTCTCCATGTCCTACTCTATTTAAAGCATAAAGATACAGCAAAGTTAGGATTTGTGATTTTCTTGCTATTGCTAATTTGTTTTTAAGAAAGAAAATATTGCGTTTTGCATCTCTTTGAAATTGTAAAAGGAAGAAGTTTCACTGGTTTAGAGTGTTGTGGAATTACAACACAGCTTAAATGCTTTTTGTTTAATTTAGAAAATTCAATAGCATTTAGAATAATCAGAAAGAATTGAAACTTATTTTCGGAGTATTCATTTATTTGAGTATCTTTGTATCGTTGAAATACACACACACACACACATATGCACACATTTTTAGGGTATAAATATGTTTACCCAAAAAGTAGCAAGAAACATCTACTCGAATTTTGCACAGATATATATATATATATATATATATATATATATATATATATAAGGTATAGGCTACATAAGCTTACTTAGCTTAATTAATTAGAATATAAACTGCGAATTCCAGAAATGTGAACAAAAAGATTTATGGGTGATATAACTATTTCACTTAAGTTATTACCGCCACGGCAGCCGAGGTCGTTAAGGAGCGGACATGTGAGCAAGGGGTCTGGGGTTCGAATCCCGCCAGGATTACCGTCCTACCTGACTGAGTTTTTCCTAGTTTTCCTCAGTCCCCATATATGGCAAATGCCGGGAAATACCCTACAATTAGGCCTGGAACATTTCCTTCCTTAAAAAAAAATCCTTTACCAATATATCATTTCATTTCATGTATAATCCACCGCCTGTGGTGCCTAAGTAGTAAAAACGGCCGTTAAACACTATTAAAAAATTTAAGTTATTAAACATTCCTTACATTTTTACTCGCACGTGTTTAAGCAAATGTATATAATAACTACATGATTGGAATAAAATATGAACTTAATATTTACGAATAAAATTGAGGCTTGATGCAAATTATTTTGAGAGCGGTTGCGCATGGTCTGTGCGCTTTTGCGTGAATCTATTGTCCACGATCAGCATTTCAAGCTATGTTTCTTCCCCGTACCCCACCTTATCTTTCTTCTTCAGATATTACTAATCATAGCCTGCTTTTGGGGAGTGTTCTCCTATTGAGTGAAATACAATGCTTAGTATCAGAATTAAGGGTGGCCATGCTGCGGAGTTAGTTTTTCAAAAGCTCAGGTGGTTGGAATCTTTTAGCTCTTTTAATTATAAACTTTGTACAAAGCTTCTTCACTGTGTGTACCCAGTGATCCAGGTATTTTGGGATGAACAAAGGTGATTTTAATTATAATGGGCTTCTTTAAAGTGTAAAGTTTTTTTACACTTTAAAAGTTCTTTAAATGGTAAAGGTTGTAATATTGTCAAGTTGTTTTACATAGGTGCGTATGCAATTTAGTGTCTGTCAATGAGTGTGCACTTTTAGGGAAATTAGAAAGTGAATTATTCATGACAAAGGTTTAATTTTTGTTTGTTTCAAAATTAAAGGTTTTTACCTATATTTGGTGTCCGTCATTCTTTTGTCCAAGGGTTGATATAGCCTGGTAGTTTAATACTCTTGTGTTACATTCTTTTACGTTCTATTATGCATGCTTTGTTTTAAACATTACTTTTTAACATATAAATCATATTTTGAACTCATCATGCTTTACACATGCTGCTCGATTTGTAATTTTAAGCTAAAAGGTTAATATGCTGCATTTTACCTTTTATTGCACTCACTTTAAAATAATTTTGCATATGCTATGTACATGACTTCATGTTGTTTAGCAAAGTATATATAAACATTATTGCTGAATTTTGTTAGGTATCATTCTTCTCCGTGTTGTTCACTCAACTTTCCAGGAACACATCTGGGAAGTTTTGCTTTACCTTAATATAACCACAAGTCGCTTACTGTCATTCAGTGCACAGGTCTCCATGGAAGATGTGGTGCGTTTTGAGAGCCACAGGAGGCATGTTTTATGAACGATTGCTGTACTTCAACTGAAATTAATTAATATTAGTACATGTATTTAACAGAATACGTTATTTTTAGGATAAGTTATTATTTTTCTGCTTACTTTCATTCATTAATATTGTTTTGTAGTTTTGGAGTTTTTCGATCTCTTTTTTGCTTTGTACGAATATTTTCGCATCTGTATATCAGCGTATATGATACCAAGTATTCTGTCATATAGCAATTCTGCGTTGTTTCTAGGATTTAATAAAAAATATTTTGAGTTCATTAATGTAAGTTAGGTTTACGAAAGCAGAAATTCATCACAACGCAAGCTAGGGACGCGCCCTTAATTGTCAACTCACCAAATAGCCAGAGGGAAGAGTAAAAACTGTATTATTAATAGAGATCAACTTCAAACACAGACTCGTTCCTTTATGTGTAACATGAATATTGTTTCTGCTAAAAACGAAATGTAATACTGCTGGATTCTAACTTTTGAGGTTCACAAAGCGTTTTCTTTAGGGCAATTTTCACAAATATGTGCGCTGAACTAGAGGATCAATTTCAACTTGTCTAAAATGACAGATTTACAAATTAAAACAATATTTTTCTGAGAGTGTGTGAATTACCTTCCAATCCCCGTGGGGCTACTCACAGCGGAAATCTCTACAGTCTTTGTAAATTATAGTACAAGATTAAAAATAACAATTACAAGTAATACACACGTAAGTGGAGATAAATTCAAATCTTTGGAAGCAAAATAAACAATTGTCATAAGAAAAAATATTTAAGATTAATTTTAAATATAGATATGTACCTTTAGCCGAAAAAAGTCCCCATGATATGGCACGCTATACCATTACTTTCCCTTGTGTTATTAAACACATAATCATTGTATACAGGTGGAGCCCAGGAGATATTTTTATTCTTCCTTTATGTCTTTGTTTTCTCTACTAGCTCCGCTTAAACTGCTCTTTTCGCTAGGTTTAAGCTTTTTGAAAGACCGTGTACTATTCTGCTGTGTTTTCCGCAGTTGCTGGATACATATCTTCATTTAAATTCTAAATTAGTTATTGAATTTATGATCTACCTCAAACTTTCCCAAAAATGAAAGCTATACTTCTCAATGCAGTTTTTGTAACATCAATTCCACATTTTTGTTACAGGCATATCTCCCGCTATTCTCGTTTCCTAAATAGTTAAATTGATGTTAATTCTCTGTCAGCAAATACCTATTGCAATATCTGTTTTGACTCCTTATTCAGTAAAAATGCAGATAGGATATAGTTTCTGCCCAGTGACTTATGCCATCTTTTCATTATTTTTTTTACATCTGAATTTATTTATTATTCTTTTTGAAGCTGTGCAAATTATTAAATAAGTGAGAAAGTGTGTAAAATAAAACCCATGTTAAAGACTGGCAGTTAAAAAGAACGAAAGAAAGAAAATTACCGGTTGCCAAAGTAACAGTTATATTGCTATCCAGTTTTGAATAAGTATCTTATTTTCAAAACTTGCATTGCTGCAATTACAAGCCGGTTCTTCAGATCTAACTTAGCAAATAAGCACGTAAAATGTTTCGATGTGGAAGTTTGTCAAACATGCTATATTTTATTACTTGGGATAAACTTTTATTTACCTAATTTTCCTCTACCCTTTGAGTAGCGGTACATGCATGGACCACGACACTGCCGTATTACTGACAACTTAAGGCTCGGTATTATTACGAGAAATACTGGCATAATCTCATAGTGTTCATATGTCAAACTTCGCTTATACAGTGAATTTATTTGCGTCAAGGGCCGGCAGAGCGCAGTTGCGTACCGAGAGAGTCAGTCGTGAAGATGGCATAATGCATGTACTGGTAGCAGCTTGATGTTACTTTAAGGAAGGCTTTGTCAACGAGTGGTTATACGTTCGTATGTTACTCAATGCTCTCATTGTGTGTACATTATTTGCTAATTGTTCTACGTTAACTATGTCATTACATAAATAGCGAGTTTTGTTTATGATACACATAAGAAAATATCCTGGCAATCATGTTTCAGAAAAGAAACTGTTCGCCAACTTTTCAAAACGTTACGAAGTATAGGAACTCTCAGTAACAAGAAATGTGTTCCAAATTTACCGCCGTGTTCACTAGGAAGAAAATTTAAATTTAATACAGAAATTTACTACGCATAACCGGAAATGATTTGTCGCTGAGGGACATTATTTGGAATTTTTCTTATAACTTAGTTTAATACTTAATATTGACACTTTTAAATGAAATGTCATTTTATGCTTTATACTAAAATATTAATACTAACTTTACACGCGGTGAATCTGTCTCCGTTTTTTCGGTTGCTGCATTTTCCCACTAAGAAGCCGCGTTCAGGCGAGTCTTAACTCAAGCATTCTTATTGTGCTCTCTTATGTAGCCCTGATGCAAGAGAAAATATGAATAAAACAATGAAAATGAAAGATTTTCTTTTTATTAGCAGTTCTCTGACGGCTAAAATTTGAATTTTGATTTAGTTATGCTAGTCCTTCAAATTTAAAAGCAGGAATTGCAAGTTATCATGGGGAACTGTATTCACATTAATGATACTTCTTTTTCGGTCAAGGCTTAGATATATATGTCTGGTCTGTCATTACATAACTACTCGTAATTTTTGTGATCAGCTTGATTTTGTGACCTTAGGCTTCTTTTTCAAATTACTGCTAAAATAACAACAGTGATGTCACGAAATCTCGTCAGATGATTTAGTAATCGTAGAAAACACCTGCCTACCGACTGGAAATCTGCTATTGAAAACGTCCGTTAAAATTATGTGACGACTACTATTTAATTTATTGTCATTTATTGACTCAGTTAGACAATTTAAGACAAATTTAAAGTGCTTCCGAACTAATAATGGAATACATTAGTAAATAGAATATATAATAACGCTGAAGAAACTACTATGCTTAAACCCACAGGTAGTTTTTGCTGAGTATTCAGAATTGCAGTAAGACAGTGGTATACGGGAAAGCTATTCTGCATTTTTTTTTCAGCCACTAAGTTTTCAACACAAAAGAGAGGAAAAGAGAAACAAATTACCACCGCCCGGCGTACAGCCTTGCTGAAACAGCTGAATGTGAAGCCCCAGCGTGAATAGAAACGTGGCAAAGATTAAAATGGTGGTGAAAAATGAAATAAACGTAATGACTATGATAAATAGAACCGCCATTCATAAAGAAAAGATATTCAGGAGTGCAGAAAATTAAGGTAACATTTTTTTAAGATTTGGACATGTGTTGAGAAATGTTTAAAACAACTCGAACGTGCTAATGAGGTTTTTAATCACTAGCGAAGAGCTAATGTAGTAAAACTTCTCTTAGATAATAGTGAAATCATTGCTACATCCACAGTTTACAATAAGAAAATGTTCTCTAAGCATAAATTAGTGCACATCTGAATATGTTCCGCTCTGTTTCTTTACTTCGGAGTGCAAGTTCGATAATTAGGCCACCTAAGTCGGCGTTACTGAATGTTATAGCTTAGTCTTTTGTTTACTTTTGTCATCTGCAATTTGGAACTTGGATCGTTAATGCGATACTATTACAATATGGAAATGTCACAACACTATTGCATACATTAATGTAATATTATAGCCTTCATTATAACTCATCTCTCTTACAAAAGAAGCATTAATTCTGTTTATTAAAGCTTAAGTGTCACTTAAACTCTTGTAAATTGGCCTATAAGTTTTCACAACACTTCCGGTGTCTGCCGACTTCTCTTCACCTCGTCGATCTCCCTCGATGTCTTTCTCCAGTTCTAGGTCCTAAGCTGCTGTTATAATGGCTGAATCTTATGACGTGTCCTGCTTCTTGTCCAGTGTTAACACTTGTGCTGTAAGTGCCTTTCTTTCGTGTTTTCCCTCGTACACCTGTGTACCTTATATACGATCCCATTGTGGTTTCGCTTCTACCTTTCGAGCCATTTGTAATGAAATCCTCTGTTGTTCTGTATAATAATACCGAGTTTTCGTTTTGTTTTTCCTCGCACCCGGCAGTTCTGCTGGCAGGCCACAGCTGTACACACCGGCAGTCAAGAACGCGCATTGCCGCTGATAAGGCAGATTAGTGTGTGTTTAGACTTAGAACAGTGGCGAGTTAAATGCATTTCATTTTTCCTTTTGCTATGGCTAAAGATTTAACACAGAACAGCGCATTTCCGTTTGCTGTGATTTTTATGGAGTTATTCAGCTGCTCAGTGTCGTGCATAATTTTAAGGGGTTCATCCATCGCAGATTTACAGTTGATAAAATAAACTCAAAATAAACAGGATCCATGTTGGCCAAGAAAGTACGGTGTAGGTATCATGTGCTAACAATAAAATCTAGATGATATCGCTGATTGATTAGAACAACCACAGCGAAAATCTCTTATAAGGGTAATCAGCCGTATATCAGCACATTCTGCTATAAAATTAGTAGTTTCGTTCCTGCAAGTTTATTTAGGTGCATGCCTTACAGCCCATCGACTCATGAAAGGGACATTTCATCTTCTGTGATAAACGTAACCACGTTGTTAGCACTTTGCCGATTGCATAGCATGCTGCGTGTGGGCAGCTGGTGGGTGTCATGGCTGTCGGCCCTGTCTGCGTGCAGTGAAAAACAAAACCAAGACCCGATACTAGGATTACAATACTTTCTAAGGCATTTCTTTTAATTTTTGGGCATTTTTCTTTGGCTGTTTATCCATTAGAAGTAACTCAAGCTCTAAAAAATGTCCCAAGTTTGTGGCATTTTTTTGACTTACGTATTTCTTTACGACCGCTATTGAGCAACGGTACAATCTGACCCAAAGCACAGTTAATTTTTCAGACATTCCATGCTTCTCTCTCTGGATTAAATTTCCTCGAGATTAGTCTTGTTTTTAGGTTTATCTATATCAAAATAAAAGTAATTTATCATAAACTTTTAAGCGTGGCATCTACGTATTTATCCCTTGCTTTACATAGCAAAGAGATTACTGCAATCGCCGGCGGATAGCACGTTACATCGGCCTGCTCAAGGCATGTACCATACGTTCTAATTAACCATCCTCTTGTTACCACGCATGCAACGGCCAGCTACCGAAGATACAAATCCTGAAACTATCAATCCTCTGGCAGTGGTGGAATGCGATGCACGATGCCTTTAATGATAGCACAGATATAGATATATGCAACATTTAAATGAAGAATACACCAAATAAATCACAGTTTTAAGTGATCAAAGGACTAATAAATAAATAAATAGAAAATTGTATTTGTCAATTTAAACTTTGTGAACATGTATGAAATACATACATGCTCCATCTTCAGAACTACCTTTTGCGATTTTTACTTTAAAGCAGTTTAAAAGACAGAAATCATACACCAAATCCGCGAAAATTAAATGAACTGAAAAATTGCATACCGGAAATACTTATTTATTAAATCAGCATTTCGAGAGCGAGTTGCAAGACATGATTAAAATGTGTATAGACGCTACAACAAGAATGGTGTTTAACGCCCGTTTTTCCTACAGAGGCACCACAGGCAATGGACACTGATGATACATGAGATGAAATGATATATTGGAAAAGGATTTTTATTTATAAGGAAGGAAACGTTCCAGGCCTAAGTTTAGGGTACCTCCCCGGCATTTGCCATTTATGAGGACTGAGGAAAACCTGGAAAAATCCTCAGTCAGGGAGGACAGTCCTGGCGGGATTCGAACCCCAGACCTTCCGCTCAAGAGTCCGCGCCTTAACGACGCTACAACAAGGAATATAATTTAAAACTTCTATGAAAAGGTAAGCACATTTTGAATTCCAATAAGATGGTACTTATTTTGCCCTAAAGTTCATATATTAACGTTAGATTAATATTAAAACAAACAATATTAAGAAATGTTAGAACTTTTAATAACAATGAAATTATTCATAGCCACTTAAAGTTCGTAATTAATCAATCTAAATTAAAATAAATCATAAAATATTTAAATAAATAACAAAAAATATGCTTTCAAATCCTCTGAATAATAGCATATTATTGATTTGATGCCGTGTTCTTCATTTTTAAGTACGCACCTTTATCTATTTCGCTTTGTTTATCGCTGATAGTACCGTGCACTGGTTGGCGTGTGATCGGCTACCGACTGCTCGGATTATTTTGTTCCCTAAAGCTGAGCCCAAACAAATGGACTGCGCGGTATATCTTTCAACATTATTTAGCTTTCTTAGAAAAATTTGCAAAGGAAATTGCGACGTTTATAAATTTGAATATTTCTATCTATTGATATTTTATTCACTGTTGTGCCACTTTATTTACGAAATATTTTTTCTCTAAAGACAATTCAATTATTTGGATAATATCAGCTCTTTTGCTTCAGAAATCAGTGGATTCCGAATAATGGGACTTCTTTATCGGTTTGAATTTGTGTAACTATTTGAATACTTTTTTTACTAGAAAGCGGATATATTTTCTTTGTCCTCTAGAATTTAGGATGTTCAATAGAAACAAAGGTTTTTGTAAAACTTGTGAATGCATCATATAATTTAGGTTAACTTCCTTTGAATTTTCAAACATCTCCAAATTTTCTTCTCAGTGTTCGAAAATAAAAATACCTGATCTAAAGTTAAATAACGTGTCTTCACCTATCTTGCTATTCATCTATTGATTAAATATCTGGTGATATACTAAGGGATTATAACTATTGGGTCGCTTGTGGGTCCCGTTTATGCAGTAAAAGTTCTTTTCGCATTTACTAATTTTTCTAATTTTATATGAAACATTGTGAATTATAGAAAACGGAATTTGTTCAAATTTTTATGTACAGATTCATATTTCCAACAGAACTTAATTTTTCTTACTTACAAAGTAATTCTGATTGTCATAATCATTGTAAAATATTTTGATGGCCAAAAAAAAGTGTAAGTGAAAGTGAACGTGAACACAAATAAAAAATGAAATAATTGCAATACATTTAATTCGCATCGAAAGAAGAAGAATAGAGAAATAAAGATTATAAACATGTCTAAATATGTTGTTGTTTCTTTTGATTTACAAAATGTCGTAAATCTTCCAAAATCTGATGTTAGTATTTAGTTTATAAATGGAAGCTGATTACATACAATACGACATCATTTGTCAGGTTTCACATCAGGGTATCTACTCTGTGTAAAGAAACCTAAATTAGGTACTCAGGTAATGATATTGCAAGTACTGTAGGTAAGATCAGCCATCACCCAAATGTTAAAAATATAATCGCAGTAGTGTGACTCAATATCGAAATTCCCATATTCCGTTATCAATGCCAGACATACAAAGACATTATGCTAAAATAAAATATATTTTCATGAAAAATTCTAATCACGTTTAGTTATTCTTGCATATAGGAGGTAGATAATGCTTTCAAATATAGAAAGAGTACGTAGATGTTCTGAAATGTGGTCCCTTTTTGGTCTGCTGCAATTGCCATTGTGAATCGAATCATAAAAATCGGGGCTAATTTATTCGAAAGACTGCAGCTAATATCTAAGATTATAAAAGTGCAACGACAAAGGGTTGTTATTCTCAGGTACCATATACAAAATTTAAGGATTTAAAACTCTGGCAAGGTTCCCCTTTAAGATTTTGCATGGGGGACTCGAATTCTGTTTCATAAATCTAGTTTATTGAGTAAATACACGTAGATCCATACATCTATATGCCATGGGCAAATCATTATTGCACAAAAAGAAGAAAGAAAGAAAGAAAGAAAGAAAGAAAGAAATCGTTCCAGACGTCAACATATCATTGTGCAAATGAATGCAAGAAAGTGAAGGATTTTCCGTAATAGTAATAGTGTTGTTTTAAAGCTTAATTTGTATACATAGGTCAATTTTGTGCTAATGAAAAAGAATACAACAAAGCAAAATGACATATTGTTTCTTTAAAAATAATATAAGCAATTAAAATAGATATGAACAATGGTTGTAAAATTCAAAATAGTTAGAAACTGTTAATTAATGTTTAATTGTTTTATAATGGTAATAATAGATTTCTTAGATGTGTTAAATATATTTAATCTAATGCAATTTTAATGATTAAATTAATTTTATTAATTATAAAATAATAAAGAAATGTAAGTACTTTATAATAATAAAATATAATATTGAAAATAAATAAGATTTCATTGAATTATGTATGTAATAATATTTTGTGAATCAGAGTGCAATAAAATATATTCTCTTCCAAATAGTTTATATTCAAACCAATATCCGCTAACCCAATCATTCCTTTGTTAGAAATACAACGTTCTATTTGTATTTTTTTTCATTCACAACTCCCCTCTAGCATTTTTAAAAATAGTTTTTATTCACGTGGACAGATGAGCGGTTCATAAAGGAAAATAAGAAAATACTCACGAAAATAGATATAATAAAAATAATTCCTTTTGTTAACTTTAAACTTTTACTACTCTTTCGTAAAATTTTTAAAAATTAGATAGAAATTCGTCTCTCTCAGCCAGCGATATATAATGTCAAAATAATTTGCTTGAGGATATTGCCTAAAATGCTTAATCTTTCCTTTCATAGAAAAAATGGGGGTTCAGATAAAATAGTGATGAATAAAGGACATTTTAAATGCAAATTTTACATTTTAGCGTATTTTATGTATATTGCATAATTCAGGGCCTAAAATCGTCTTTGTTTATTTATTTTTATATTTCATATTACTTTTGTAAGTACTTAAATCTAACCATTCAGCTGCAAACAGTCAGCATTCATGTGATGATATTTTGAACAATGTTCTCTCTGGGATAGATGGGAAGTTTCCGGTAGATATTTTTATTATCACTTCTTTTGCTGTTTCTAAAACGAGTTACAATATTTTTTGTTGCGAAAAACAATTTTCTATGTTACAAAAATTTGCAATGTCGCATCCTAAATTTTTTGCCACTATGGTAAAATGTCATTCGTCACATCGCACCTCTAGGCAAGAGGAATCTTAAGTGAGAGGAGTGGAAATGATCAGTTGAAATTCGTCAGCGAAATATCAAGTGATGTGAGTAAAGTCAGCAAATTATTGAATGCTCTACAGAGGATTCCTGGGTAATAATATCTGAATCAGACTCGCAGCATTACTGCTGAAACTATTAGAAGGACTTCTCTTAAGTAGATACTGTCCTTTTTGTAAATTTATTCGAGCAAATCAACATTTTCAATACAACCATCCGATCGACTCATATATAGCAAAAATAAAAGAGGTCAGTAACCCTTTTAAACATTTGAGCAAATTCTTACCTACTATGCCAATGCCAAATCTAACTGGTGGTATAATAACATCAAAGACGAAAGAGGAGAAATACTAAAAGATAATATTTCAGACTTAAATCTATTTATCAAAAGTGAACCCTACAACTCTCCTACTTTCAAAAATAATGAACGCTCTGCAAAAAGCAAGAGGGAAAGTAAAAAAAAACTAAGAAGAATTTATCAAAGATCGGCAATTTCGGAAGAAAATGACAGAAACCTAAATAAATGCAGAGAAGCCAAAAATAATTATATTTTAATTGACCTTTCCAACGTTTTCGATAATTTATCGTGGCCGGTACTATTTGAGAGGTTACCGAAAAAAGAACTGCCTAAATGCTATTTTAATAGACTACTGTAAAGGCAGAAGGATTCACGTAAAAGACACTCGGGAAATAATTTGCAGAGATATAACTAAAAGGCTCCACAAGGTTCGATCCTACGATTAATTTTTTGGAACATAGTTTTGCAGATTCTTTTAAATGAACTAAACAACGACGAATATTGACAAACACCATATTGTATGCCGACGATGTTTTATTTTTAATAGAAGGGAACAATAGAGCAGATATAGAAAGAAAAGTAAATTACCTAACTAATAAATTAAATAATTGGTGTAGTAAAACTGAACTCCAAGTCCCTCCAATCCAATCAGGCCACATGTTCCTGAAAGGTAATCTTACAAGAGACTCATGTATAAAACATGACAACCAAAATACAAGACGCCAAAAAGAAGCAAAATATTTGGGGATTTATCTCGATGAAAAATGAAACTTTAGGAAACACACTGAATACATTCGAAAAAAATTCAAAAACGTCATGATGACACTAAGCTAGATTAGTTAAACTTTACAATTCTATTAAACGCCATAACATGCCATACGAGCATTTTTGCTTCAATAATTACTTTCGGAAGAGAGATTTGGGCTCTGAGGATGAAGAATGTACAAATAAAAACTGTAATAAGAAGATCACAAATGAATGCATTGTTAAGATTTACAGGGGCATTAAAACCCCCACCAACAATGACCCTTTTAGTGTAGTTATAGGATAAGGCCTATTGACATTAAGAGGCTCTATTTATTAGTTGAAGAAAGGTAACTTGGAGAAAGTAAATTTAATAATTGGAAGGTAGTTCTCCTGTTCTTATAGAATTAACTCTTTCCGTGGTAGATTATTTATTTTCAGTGCAGCCTGCTCAAGGTATTTATATAAGCTTTTATTTCTAAGTATATGTGCCACCTGGAGGTCACTTTAAATTTCTCTTTCCTCTCTCACCTGTTCCAAAGATCGTGTACATTCAAATAATAAGTGATCTGAGTTATCCTGTGTTTTCCAAAGTCCACATATATGGTCCTGTACATTGTTAATTTTTTCAATAATTTTTGTAACATCTATGGCCTTTAAGTAATGTACCATACCTTTCGTTGGTTGCATAAATTTTTGCTTTAAACTCTCAAAGATGTTGTTAAATAAGTTTAAAGTTTCATTTTCCACACATTTTGACTTCTGCTAATGAAATTATCCTTTAACCTGTCCATTTTATTTTAGAAATAAAATTGATGTCTTGGCTGATGTTATTCTTTAGTTTTACTTAAATGTGCCCATGATATTAATTTATTAATCCATTTCGACTTGAGACTCAGTCACCTGGAATTTCCTTTGAAATAATAATGTGACAACTCTGATGATATTTTGTTACTATTTAAGGGATTTATTTCTGCTTCCCTAGTTCTTGTTGTTTAACTACACTGTAAAAGAGTTGCTTTATTTTTAATTTTTAGTGTAATATATATGTGGAATGTGCATTTAGAATTTCTTTTTCTTCTTGAAAAATAAAACCGCACGGGTGGCCGAGGTCGTTAAGGTGCGGACTCGTGAGCGCGAGATCTGGGGTTTGAATCCCGCCAGGACCGTCCTTTCTGACTGAGGTTTTTTCCAGGTTTTCCTCAGTCCTAATAAATGGCAAATGCCGGGGAGGTACCTTAAACTTAGGCCTGGAACGGTTCCTCCCTTAAAAAAGAAATAAATCTTTTCCCAATATATCATTTCGTCTCGCGTATCATCAGTGTCCATCATCTGTGGTGCCTCTGTAGCAAAAACGAACGTTAAAAACTATTCATTCATTCATGGAAAAATAAATGTATGACAAAGATATCCTCTCTCGATTGCATACTATTTTTATTGAGAATTCACTGTTTACATTTTATCTATTGTATTTTCAAATTGAATTAAACTCCTGAAAGCAGTGTCTCCAAGATGATTTAATTTCACATTTTGCCTTTCACACTTCAAGGATGAAGAGATCTTTATTTTAATTACAAACAAGCTGCCTTTGTTGGATCAAACAGTAATTCTAGCTTGAACTCCTCAGTCCAAAGCACATTCTTCCATTACTTTTTTCTGCAAGCCATATTCTTGGAATTATTACAGTATGTTAATGATGTTCGTGTCTCTCAGCAATGATTTACGAACTCCTTTGCCCAATCTCATCTCAGAAAAAGCTATTGACATCTACTTGAAATTGGTTTCTTTCTACTTATGTCGGTACCTACGCCGGTACAAGTTTGCATCATTCTGCTCATTTTTTTGTGTAGTTGAAATTTCTCATAATGCTTTTTAAAGTCATTTTCGAGCTCCAAATGTATGTATGAACCTTTTAATTCGCTTATTCGAATACCTGTAATAGGAGGTCAAAAGTACTGTGAATCTTCTTGTATTAGTGGCGCATTGAAATCTCCTGCGTCAAAGCTGTGTTCTGAATTCGTCTCTCTTTTGCAGCTCGAGCATATACAACCTCATCGCAGATATGATTATAATAATCAATGGCTAATTATATTTTATTTTGGAAAATTTTTGTGCCTAATCAAAACACGTGTGATTTCAACGAGTAAATGCATTGGAATAATGCATTAAAAAGAGTTTTAAAAGGTGATCAAAATTTTTCTGTTTCAGACCAGGCATTTTAACCATTGTATTCTTCACAAAATAACTTCTTTAATATTAAATATAGTCACTATCTTTATCGGTGACCTTTTGCTTGTTGATGGAAGACTATGATATTGTGATAGAACTCATTAGGGTGGGGAGCAAATTTGATTCAGTACGACAAATGATAGAACTTCTTTCCTTGGAGGTGATTATCTAAAGAAAGAAAAAGATGGTATCTGATGGTACAATGCTTAGAGAACATAGAGGGTGCACTAGTGTCCTAACTAAGTCGGATAATGGCTTTAGAATCACTTTCTCATTTTCATGCCAAAGAATAGATAACCCTTTACGGTTCACTAGTACGGGCATCTTAGTTTTAGCTTTTCATGGTGGATAGAGTTCACGAAGACGTTAATTATTTGGGCTGTCAGCAGCTAAACCCGCACAGTCCGCCAAAGCATAATCTTATTTTGGTGCAGAAGTGACTACAGTTATTTTGGGATACATTCATAGGCTGTCAACTATGTTTTTTTTTAAATATTCTTTAACGCCAGGTTTTACTGCTGAGGCATCATTGGCGGTGAACAGTGCTAATATATGAGAAGAAATGTGAAATTAGTAAAGGACTGTTTGTAAAGGAAGGAGGTTATTCAGGCCTAGGTACTTCCCCAACATTTGCCATTTGTAAGAAACACTGGAAAAATTCTCAGTCAGGGAGGACGGTTCTGGTGGGAATCGAAACGTATACCACATGTTGACGAGTCCGCGCATTAAAGACCTGGGCCACCGGTGCCAAACATGATGAACACATCTTGCATTTTCATATTGAATTCACTTCTCATCGCATTTCAGCAGGCTATTAACTAAGTGATCCCTCTGCTGCTGTAACAATAATGCAAATCAAGCACAACGTGTGCCGGAACCCAGTGACCGAGTTTATATCTTTTTTCAAGCTGGTGGAGGCGTATGGTTTATGCACTGAAGTTGAATTTTTTCACCACTTCCTCACTGTTGTTCGTCTCTATAGTCGCCAAGAGAACCTAATTATTCATTATTTGGTTTTTCTGCTAATGGCTTATCCTTGAGGGCTTACTGACTTCCTGGACATTTGCGAACCATCTTTGCACCGTTTGTTCAAGCATCAGCGCCGAAGTTGCACTGTTTCCCATTTAACTTCATAGGGCATACAAGCTCATGTAATCATCTTCGGGGTTTGATCGCGCTTCTCGAAATACTGGCCAGCACTAGGAAAAATGGAATTTACCAGCTTAACAGTTCTAAACCTTGGCAACAATTAGATCTCACCTTTTATTTTCTGCAAATTTAATTGTTACCAACGCTTGAAATTTAAGCACTGCAAAAAAGTCGACAGAGAGTTTTCGATCAAATGCAGTATTTGGACATTTAAGGAAGTCTCTTGTAAAAATTTGTTTTTATAGAACTGAACTGTGATATGTGATGAAATAAGAGTTAGAAATATTAACTAGTCTTCTCCCATCTCAGTAATTAATAGCTGATGATTCTCTAAACCTATATCCACACCTCTAACCGCTTTTATCAAATTTTGAGATAAATTGACATGTATGTTGTTTCGCGATTTTACTTTTCAGAATATTTGTCTATGGCAGTGTGCTATGTTATTTTACAAAGCGCCAACACTTAAAAATATGTGCCGTCATTACTAGGTTTTCTTATGAAACAATAATATATTTGAATTGAATAAAACAACTTATATTGAAAATTAAACCTTAATGGCATAATGAACGATTTTTTATTTTTTGAGCTTAATTATTATGAAACCAAATTATTAAACAATTAAAAAACTACATTAAAATAATTTATTGTAATATGTAATTACGAAATACTTTGTGTATATACATTTGCCAACGATCTGGGTGGCTAAGGTGATAACGCTTGAGATTGGCATTCGAGAGTTGTTGGGTTCAAATACCTTGGGGCTGACCATCCTGAATGTAGGTTTTAAGGTTTCCCCTGGGCACTTATGCGAATGCTGGAATGGACATTTACTTTTCTCGAATTTAATACTATCTCATTTCAATTCATAATATGTGTTATAGGTTGGGAAGAATCAGGTGAGGCGTGGCAGTGGCTTGATCTAGGGAGAAATTTCCTGTCTTACGTCCATGCATAGCCACTTAAAGGTTCCTGGCCGCCCCGTTTATCCTTCCGCAGGTGGCCCCACGGGAAAACAAATACAAAACGCTTTAGTACTAAAACTTTCTCTGCTCATATCTTATCCACTTTTTTGCACTTTGTCGCTATTTTGTAGTTTATTTGTTCCACATCTCTGTAGTATACTCATTGCTCCTTGATTCTTTAGAAAGTATCATGTGCAAAGGAATGAGGAGTGATAAATAAACTGATAAATCATGATAAACGGCTATGAACACGGAGACTCAACATTTCGTTGTGTGTTATTTTTCAAAGTAGAATGACGTAAAAAGTTACATTAAAAGACATAGTGCTTCAATTTATGAGTGATTGTACTTCCTGAAAAGAATTCGTTAATTCTTAATGGAGAAAAAAATGTTTGTGAAATACATGTCCCCAGGTAGAATACAGCATAGCTTGCTTGACAACTATTTCTTATTAAATTAATGTGCTTGGACAACACAAATGTGTGCGTTCTGAAGTATTTTTCATTACTTTTGTACCCTTTCCCAATTTTGGGAGTGTGAGATTTGAGATAGTAAGTTAGCCATTGGTAAGTGTGACCAGAATACAGAATGGATATAAATTTCAATCTGTTCTCCTTTTTCAGACCACATGAATCGAAAGAAAGATACTTTTTGTGAGAAATTGCTATTAAATATAGTTGGTGATTAAACGTGCTTTTCTTTGTGTGAAAGTTCTTGTAGATGTTGAAAGAGAAAGTGAAACTGAGATTAGTTTGCTGACGCAAAGTGAAACTTTGAAGCGGTTTTAATCGCTATTAATTCTGTTTTTGAAATTTAACGCTGTACTTAAGTAATGCGAACTTAACTGTTCGCATTACTTAAGATGAAGTTGGAAAGTAGCAATAGTAACTCCAGACTTATGCTAATTAAAGGTAAAATTCATTGCTCTTTCTTACATCAACAAATTTGGTAGATTGCATTAGTGTGTGTTTTTGAATAGTGTTTACCTTACTTGCCTCCTATACCCAAGATCGCAGGTTCGAACCCGGCCAGGACCGATGGATTTTTTCGGGCGTAAAAATCCTAAGTATGGCTTCCTTCGGAAGGGAAGTAAAGCCGTGGGTCCCGTGTCGTACATTTACGGCACGTAAAAGAACCTCAAGCCTGAAAGAGAGGCCACTGAGCAAAATTTGTCGCCCGTTTCACGCCCTGAGTTCAATGGGACGCTGATGACCTGAGATGTTAAAGAATGTCCATAAATAAATCAATCAAAAATAAAAAGAATAGTGTTTACCGCCGGGACACCACAGACGGTGAACACTGGTGATATATGAGATGAAATGATATATTTGGAAAGGATATTTTTATTTTAGGAAGGAAACGTTCCAGGCCTAAGTTTAGGGTACCTCTCCGGCATTTGCCATTTAGTAGGACTGAAGAAAACCTGAAAAAAACCTCAGTCAGAGAGGACGGTTCTGGCGGGATTCGAACCCCAGACCTCCCGTTCACGAGTCCGCGTCTTAACGACTTCGGCCACCCGTGGCGGTTCTTTAGTGTGTAAAATAGTAACTTTCTGATAGGTAAAATGCTAAAGTTGTGAGGTGTTCTTGGCTTGGCTAAGTTTTGATTCTTCTGAGTGTCAAGGATGATCTCTCGACGGAAGCTGTGGTGGTGCGTATTGCAACAATAACTACACCTAACTGGCATATATCTGGTAATATGTTTCCATTGCCTTTTCTTCGGTGCTGTTATCAGCTGGTATGAAAGTTGAAAGTTTTTTATAATAGTAGAGCACAGCGAGTTCATTCTTAAATCTGATGAAATCAAATGTATATGAGTAGATGTCCTTTAGAATTTCAAAATTAGAAACAAAGAAAAAAAAATAATATCCTGTATTCTTCGTGTCTGAGAGGATCCAAAGGAAACACAAAGTTCAATCTGTGCATAGAACTAGGTCTTTCATCGATTTAAAAATCTATAAAATATAAGAGGTTTTCACACCCACACAGGGTCCAGAGTGAACGTATTTAGATAATTTAAATAGTAATAATTATTTAATTTTATATAGGTTGTAGTAACAGGAAGGAACATTCCATCACGAAAATGCATTCATGGCTACCTGGACGATGCCTCTTTGCCAATAGGGATAAGGCTGCCTATTGTAATCTTTTGTGCTCTCACTTTCTAAAAATGGCTCAAGCAATGGGCCTCTCTATTGCGACAAAGTAAAGTGCATGCAGGTGTCCAAACAATATGTCCTTAGTATCTTTAATTGTTGGAAATGCTCTGAAATGCGATAAACAGGTGTTGAAGGTAACATCGGTACATCGAATGATCGTGAGTTGCCCAGTAAAAAGTCAAAGAGTTGATGCATTTAAAGCAAGCGCATTTGGGAGAAAAAGAGCTCACCAATAACATTTTAATATTTTGAAGGCCCAGACGCCATGGGCGCTAGTATGTGGGCCCCGTGAGTTCTCACGACCACGTTGGGGCACTGTGAATTTAGTATATAAGGAGAAACAACTTTGCAAACGCAACACAGTCACAGTTCAGACAGACAGTGGAGGAGAGCTCAGACAGTAGGTCGCAGTCCCAGGTATCTTCATCTGCATCTTCTTCGTCAGTACCGTACAGTAGAGAGGAGGGCAGTAAAGGTATTTCCAGAAGGTGTCTCCAGTCATTACAGTACAGTAACTACCACCCACGCAGTCCCAGATACAGTAGGAAAGTGTAGACAAGAGGCACACAGATACAATTTCAAGCAGCGTATGCAGCTCGTGGCGTTACAGTCATAGAGATACCGAACCAGGTGGCCCATAACAAAGTGTCGTATGAATAAACACCTCTAGGCGTTCAATGAAATACATTTTCGTGTGGTTTGAACCCTTCCCTACCATCTCCCTCTTACAGTGACCACTAAGATACAAAAGGTGACTAAGGGCCCCTGAAAGACCCGGGGTATGAAGTGGGACAATTGGGTAGGTACACAACCATCAACAACATACACAATAACAACCACTCGAAGTATCAATGCTTTTATTGTAAAAGAGCGTTCTTTCTGCTTCTAGACGCCGACATTTACTTGGTTTTTCATCCACTTCGTGACGGTAGCTTGTGTTTAGCCCCATATGGATTTTATGTGTAAGAAACACATAAAATCCATCATACCCCTAACTTAAAGCTGCCAGCGATGCTGAGCATTAGACCACGAGGCGTCATGTTGCACTTTATAGTACCTTCTTTGTAACAGTGTTCTTTTTTATTGCCAGCAGGATGAGGCGCAACATCTGCCTTCATTCAATATTTCCAGATCCGAAAAGTGTTGAGAAACATGTCTCTCCTTTTCAAAAATGTACATCAGGGTAATATATTAACGTGCCCTAAATGTTCATCATCCAAATACTTCTGAGGCTATGTATAGCACTCTACTAAAAAAGAAGAGGTTTCTCTAGCATCGTTGTTTCTGTACACCAAAGAAATTCAAGAAATGCCAACGTTCTTTGAAATGTTCTCAATGAAAATTTTGTTCTCAGGATTTAAAGTATAGCTACATGCACTGTTTGTTAACAAAGACAAAACTGACTTCGCTAACACTGACTTTCCAAGTAAGAGCAAGGTCATTTTGTATTGGTATACGCACCCAGCAAGTGAATTACAAGTAGTATAGAGAAAGTGTGAGCGTTTATAGCTCTTTTATGGCCCTTTCATTCCATTAAAGCTTAAGAATAAATTGCACAGCAAATTCCCCAGCCTCCAAATGGGAGAAGATGGGGCTCTTTCATTCCAAAGCCAGACTGACACATCGCTGTAATTCTCATGATTTTCAGTGGAGTCAAGCGAACCAAAGCCGTAAAATCATCTTCATTATGCATTCGTCCACCGTGTTTAACCATAAGAAAGTGCCACTGAGATATAGACGTTCTGAAAGATTACAATATACTTTAAAGTGCTCAAGATTTGTTTATAGCAGAAAATACAGGGTGTTAGTGGACTACACCGCAATAATTTCAAAGACTTTAGAGGGGTTTTAGACAAGTAACTTGAGATGTGGGCTCTATGAACTGTGCTGTCCAAACTTCAAGTTAAGGTATTCCGCTTCTAAATGACCAATACGTTACTAGCTTCTGAAGTTTCCATTCGAAATGTTACTATGCAATAGCGGATGAAAGCTGTGAAACATGTCTTTTTGGTGCACGTCTTTACTGATGGCAAGTAAAAGCGGATCATTGTTACAGAGTTCTAGTCTCGTTGATCTCTTTCCGGATACGGAAACTACGATCTTTGAAACTCAGTATATCTCTTTATTAATTAGGTCACCCAGTCAGATGGATAACTCTCTCTAGCCTAACTACCTAATACGATAAATCATGTAGGTGTTGTTCACTGTTACACTGTCATATGATTGTTCCGAGATATTAAAGGTATTATAGCACTAGATCTTGAAAACGCTATTGATAATCGGGACTTACTCGTTTGTGAGGCAGGTTTGAAAATACTGTAAAGCAAATTTTCACCCCATTTTGCTTCATCAATGACTTTAAACATCTAATTCCGTCTCCTTTATCATTATGTACCTCTGTTATTTTTGTTCCTGGACTGGAGGTTTCTTACTTCTGAAGCGGTTTTGTATGGGCTCCAGCAATTAGAGCCTAATTATGAGACTGTTTTTGTGGCCCCACGTTGGGCGCCAAATTTTGAAAAATGTTTAGTAGGCTCCAGCTGAGTACCAATTTTGAAACGATTTGGTAAATTGATGAATGTTTTCATTTTTATGCTTCAATGAGAGCAATTTTTCAGGGCGGATTCTAATGTTTGCTGATGTGTACTTAACAGAACTAGAAGAGGAGTTCAATAGTAGAAATAAGCACTGGATGAAACCTTTTTAATAGTGTTTAACACCGTTTTTACTGCTGAGGTACCACAGGAGGTGGACACTGATGATACATGAGGTGAAATGATATATTGGGAAAGGATTTTATAAGGAAGAAAACGTTCCAGGCCTAAATTTAGGCGATTGCCAATTATGAGGACTGAGGAAAATCTGGAAGAAACTTCGGTCAGGGAGGACGGTTCTGGCGGAAGTTACACAAGATTGATTCTTATCAACAACTTTATTTTAAATTTATTTATCGGAATGAAAAAGTAATAGAGATAGCAGGTTAGGAAGTTTTACATTACTATCCTGTAAACACTACCTGCGTTGTATCGAGTAGGCTGCTTTGTGCATCTCGGCGTGTTCTGATTTGCGTTGCACCGTGCGCGCGCTGGGCTTTAGTGGTGAAGGTCCGGGGATTGAAAACTGGCCCAAAAATATACTTTTTGTTTAGTTTTCGGCACGGAAGAGAGAAATAATGCTTATTCTGTAATGTTAACGTAAAATTCGTAATTATGCAAATTTCAGTAAAATCACAATTTACTATATAAATCTGCTTTATTGAACATAAATAAATAAGAAAAAAATTAAATTAATGTGCAATGACAAAAATGAGGCATTGAATGATATTTTGCTCTTTTAGATATTCTTACAAACAAAACAAAGAAGAAAATATAGGAATAATTGTGAAGCAAAGGGTACACAGCAGATAAAGGTAAAGATCTGGTGAATGCGGCGAATCACTAGAGTCACATCGGCTGTAAAATGCACGTTTGCCTGGTTACCAATTTCGCAGAATGAGAAGGACTCACCCGCTATGAATGACTTTATTCTAAAATAAGCTTTTGCGGATGGCAAGACGTTGATGACATCTTCAAAAAATCACGTAGATAAAATGGCTTTTCATTTCCACATCCCAGAAAACAGTATATCCTTAAGATAAGCTTAAGAAGTCTAATTTTTAAGCTAATTACTGCTATTTGTTACATCTTTTCTGTTCCTTTCACTTCCCCGAACACCCACTCTACATGTTTTTCCAGCTCTCCTCCCCGAGTAAATACATTTGACTAATAAAGACCGTATAAAAGGAAAATTAAACAACATTTAATTGAGAATCGAATGTGAATTTAAAATTACTAAGTAGGCAAGGAAAGGGCGAGTTTTGAGAGTTTAAAAATATTGATAAATTAGCGGTACATTATATACTGTTGGCCTTTAAAATTGCAACGCTCATAAGAGACGTGTTAAACGGATCCCACATTTTCTCAGAAGGAACGAATATGACTCATCGAAAATACGACAGTAATATTAGCAGGTGTCTGAATTTAATCGAAAGAGAACTGTGGTCTACCAAAAGTGTGGGATATCATTTCGAGAAATGGGTTGTTCGTGCATCCACAGCTAAACATATATGGGATTAGTGGATCGAGGTAGGACGAACACGCAGACATGAAGTCTCAAACTTTCCCATCAAAAGACCGAACGAGATTATAGATATAATTCTATTATGACTATTATGAACAACAACAACAACAATTGCATGAGACCTGTTGCAATTTAATTTTTTTAACTAGTTCATAAAACTAGTGTAAGCAGAATGCTTATGTACAATAATCTGGGTGATCGCAAAAGAAGGTTCCTGCATCTGCGAAATTTTTATTACTCTTAAGTAGCTCGTGCTTCTACATATATCGGTTAAATTCGTCACTGTCATGCTTAATTTTTAATCAAAATAGCAAAATAAGTTTGTCAGGCAATACACAACTGCTTTTCATTAGTAGTACAATTAATTGATCTTTCCTCTGCTATAATTTACAAAATCCAAATTCGAACTTGAATATTACTATTTTATTTTCATGTAGATTAATGTAAGAGACACAAAGACTAGACTTAATATGAAGTAAAACTTGAAAAGAATATAGGTCCGTGTCCACTAATGTTAAGAGCAATACTATCATATCATCGTTTTAAAAAATCACCCTGGCACACGGTCAGAGGTTATTAGTGCTTAATATACTTAGAACATTAACTTTCTTTTTAATTTTTTTATCGAAATCGCCATTTTTTTTTCTTCTTCTTTTCGCGTTGTGGTCACCATCGGTACTCATGCCATTAAGCTACAAGTAACAAGACACTGCTGCGTTATACACGACAGCCTTTGTTTCGCTGTAAAAGTGTTTGCCTGTTTTAATATCATGTTCATTGGCTGAATATGTTAAACTCTTGTTAAATATCTTGGAAACCAGCGTGTCCATGACACAATCGGTAGTTCCATTTTTTTTTTTTTTTTTTTGTCGTTATGACTAATTCTTGGTAGACATGATGCATGCAAAATCAATGAATGTCAAAGTTTTATTTGATTTCATTGACGTTGGAGTATGTGATATCTAATAATACACCTTATCATTTAAGTCACAAAGACCTTTTGTTTAAATATTTGATTCTAACTTTGTAGTTTCAGGTCTGAGCTCTTGAATCTTTCCTACAAGCTTAAGAAATGTCTCCTAAAGGACTGTGTCCCAACAGAGATATTCTTTACCTTTCGAGAGATTCAGACTTTAGGAAGATGTGCTTTGCAGATTCACCACAATGTTGACATAGACGCTTCTGGGATTTCCATAGTGGAGTCCCATCGTCCGTAGGTGCTTCTGGAATGGCCAATGTCTAGTAATAATTTCAATAGCTTTCCATACTCGTAGGTTCTCAGTCAGAATATTTTAATAATAATGTTACCCAACTCTTAACAGGGAAAGTTCTTTCATCTTACCTGATGTTTAGGCAAAGTTATATTTCTTCACGATTTCTCATCACATGATTTAGCAACTAACGTAACTGTATAAATATGTTTAGACAACTTATACTAAAACTAGTTCTTTTAACACAAGAAACTCAAATTAGAAACTGTATTTTGTCCCAATATACGTAACATGTCAAAACACTTTATTGTTACCAACTTTAGTTTAATACGAAATATAAATTTATTAATCTATTTAAGTGGATACAAATTATACATTTTATAACATGTAGTTTCAGAGGTCTACAGGTATCGCGCTCTCCTCTGAACCCAAGGTTTGCAGTTTCATGCCCAGCTGAGGTTTCCGGGTCGTAAAAACCTTGAGCGCAACTTCTCCGAAAGTAACTTAAAGTCAAGGATTACACGGCCGTAGATTTACGGCACGTTAGAGAGCTCTATATCTGATAAAAGAGATCCCTAGGCAAAATTATTGGTATTTCAGGTCCATGTATTTACCTTAGTATCACACTAGATGACATTTGAAGCGAAGGGCGGACTATCTATCCTTCTGACATGTAAGTGCTTAAGTGTAAATAAATTCAAATGGTTCATCTGTAACAGATCTTAGGTCTAAGCCTTGTATAGTGATGATTATAAGGCAAAAGAAAATTTTAGTTTTTACATTCCCCTTTGTAAAACCAGGTCATAGACAATGCGCGACATTACACTACTATTAAACTAATTTCTAAGATTTCTATGCATGGGTAACCATTTTGAAAACCCTGGAACTATGTCATGTTGGAAGAAAAACAGCGTAAGCCATATTGCGCGAACTGTGGCCTCTTAAAGTATGGATAAATCAAAAATTTAAACAGTAATTTGGTACACGAGTAATATATAAATAAATTATAATAAGAATATGTTAAAACTTTGTAGCTTATACCGCCAAAATACCTTTAAAATTAATAATTACCACCACAGTAATTAATAACATTATTCAGAGATTTAGGCAACGTCACTTCCATGCTTCTGTTAGATACACGGAACGTTATCGAACGATTGATATATATGTAATATATAATTAGTAATTTATTTTTAAATATTAAAGTCTGTCAAAAGCGGTGTATGATACAAGTGTAAAAGTGATTTTATTTTGTCCGAAGATATGCTCACAAAATAAATTCCACTTTTAACACACATCTAAAGTAATAGTTTTTGCGCCGCAAATTGATTTTAATGCATTTTTATGTCAATGCCATTTAATGACTCTGCATTAAAACAAACAAATATATAAATAAACAAAGAATAAATAAGTTCCTTGTTGTACAGAAGATTAAATTCGCTTCGGAGGTAGTATTTTTTACTGAATACTGTAGGATATGATTTACTAAACATTACAGTGCTGGAAGTGTATATCCAATAGGAAAATATTAATTTATATTATAGTTAATGCAATTTAATTTAAAACCAATTAAAGTACAATCAATAGGGAGAATAATTAAAAAAGAGGTAAGAAAGTTCCATTTTAATGTATTCTCTTACTTGTAACCAAGGACAAAGAATTCAGACACCTTTTATTACTCCAATTGGTAGCTTAAATTAAATTCCTTGCATATTTTGTTGAGTACAGAAAGCAAACAAAAGAAAAGATACTTGAAATTAAAACAGAGAACAGGTGTGCAAGGAAAGGAGTAAATCAACCTAATAAATATCACATACTGAATAAGAGAGAGAGAGAGAGAGTTGGTCACAACTAAATATCTAAAGAACAGCATTACTCTACTTAAGAACAAAAAGAAAAGACATATTTAGTTGGAGATACAAAGCTCTGAAAAGAATAGACTAGGACATGCTTTTTTCTGCTCGTATCCTTCTCGCTTGTTGCTATTACGGAAGAGTACCAATAGATATTTAATTAGGTGAAGCAACACTTCAAAGAACAATGAGGTGATGGCACCTTCAATGACTTTTTTCAAAAACTTTTGCTATAGTTATCCTTGAAAGTTAGCTCCTAAAGCTCCAACGAATGTTTAATTTGCTGTCAGAAGCATTTCAAAAGTGTGTCAATTTAAATGTTTCTACCACATTATTTAATTTAAAATAATAAGCTGGAAAATGAAGGAGCTCATACTGCTCTTTTTTAAAGTATTCGATTGAGTAAAAAAAAAAAAAAAACTACGAAATATAATTATTAATGGTGCGGATTTGTGGTTTATTTATTATTGAGATTGAGTTATAAGGCATATTGCTGATATAGTGAATCAAAGAAGTTAAGAAAGGAGAGAGGGTAGGGCAGCGCGGTATGAAGTAAACGCTGATGCATTTCCGATTTCCATACATGGATAATACGGCCGAAAAAGAAAAATATGTCATATTTATAGCGTAAACAATGTAAACTTTATATTATTATTCCAATTACAAATGTAACTTATTTCGTATTTGCTCTCTGTTTTGTCATTTGTTCACAATATGTTAAAAGTGAAATTATACTTGCACGAATATACCTACATTTTATATTAAATAAAATATTTACAACTTTCGTAAGACATGATAAATTCTTTACATTATCGTTTGTGTGTTAAACAACTGGGAATGTGGGTTTACTCCGTTCCTTGCTTCCCGATCCGCTACTTTCGTCCGACTTATCCGATTCACTGCAGCAGCAGAAACTCCTTACGCATCAACCTCAAGATAAAGGAACTAAATATCCGGGTTTGTTTCCTGATGGTTCGGAACATTACATACTATCTATAGCATAAACATGTCTATTAACTTAACGTCTTGATGAGGGCTATGGATCACGTTCGGAAAACTGTTAGTTCTATGCTTCAAATGAATGAATAGTGTTTAACGCCCGTTTTTGCTACAGAGGCACCACAGGCGATGGGCGCTGGTGATACATGAAATGAAATGATATATTGGGAAAGGATTTATTTTTAAGGAAGGAATCGTTCCAGGCCTAAGTTTAGGGTACCTCTCCGGCATTTTCTATTTATGAGGACTGAGGAAAACCTGAAAAAACCTTAGTCAGGGAGGACCGTCCTGGCAAGATTGGAACCCCGGACCCCCCGCTCACGAGTCTGCGCCTTAACGAATTCGGCTGCTCGTGGCTGCGTATGTCTTCACTCCTTGCGGGAGGATTTTTTTTGATTTGTTTATTTAAGGACGCTCTTTAACATCTCAGGTTATCAGCGTTCCATTCTAATCAGGGCCTGAAACGGCCGACAAATTTTGCTCAGAGGCCTCTCTTTCAGGTTTGAGGTTCTTTATCGTGCCGTAAATGTACGACACGGGACCTACGGTTTTACTTCCCTTCCGAAGGAAGCCATATTTAGGATTTTTATGCTCGAAAAAATCCATCGATCCTGGCCGGGTTCGAACCCGCGACCTTGGGTTTAGAAGGAAAGTATGGTTGCTCGGGGAGGAGAAAAAACACAGCAAAAGATATGTCTCTTACCTTAATATCTCTTTGCTTAATTAAATGGAATATGAGCTAATCATTTTAAGCAGCCTGCAAGGGCAGAGCTTTCTCATTAGAAAGGAAGAAAGAAAAGGAGATGCTATTTCCTCCTGCATCTAACTGTACCTGCACTACTTGAAATTTGCACTATATTGTATTTAATTATTTAATTCTGTCAACTCAAAGCATATTAAAGATAGGAACACGATTTAATGGTATTTTGTAAACAAGTTCGATAAATTAGCAAATAACATACAGCTTAAAATAGACATTAAATGCTTAAAACAGCGCCTCTCAAATGATGGTCCGCCTCCATGTTGCCCTACTAGAGGATCACGATGTTTTTAGTACTGTTAAAAGTTTTTATTTTTGTATGCATAAATACGAACACTGACTTTAAAAAAAAAAAAAAAAAAAAACAACCAAAGATGATACAAATTTACGTTGTATATCTATTAACGTAAAGTAAATTGGAATCAAATTAAAGGCAACTATTTGTTTCAGAGAGACCTTTGAAACAGATGACCCGAAAACATGAACCATGCAAAAATAGTCATATGTACTGTCATAGTTTCCTTGGCAATAACATCTTTAGACAGTAAACTGCGAGGCGTTTTCCGGACTATCAAAGAAGGCTATGAAAGTATTGATGCCTTTCGTAACAACTTACTTGTGTAAAAGATCATTCTCTACATTCATTTACTTAATTACAGTATGGAAATCATTTGGAAAACGGAACCAGACCTCAAAATGAAATTATCCCCTGTTAAGTTTGTAACTAAAATGCACCATCGTCCCTCTGACTTAGGAATGGAAATTAATGAGTATTGTTGTGCCATTATATATTGTGAGTATTACATTAATGTCTCACGAGTTCAATATACGTTTTTTATTTTAATATTATTGATAAAATTATTACCAGTTTAAGGATACATTACATCAAAAAAGGAAATAATTAAAAATATGCACTTATTTGTCTGTTTATATCTTTGAATTTTGTGAACTAGGGATGAACAGATTTAAAATATAGAGGAGTAACAAATATTGAATATCAAAACTTTAGGGAAATATTCTTCTTATTGTAAGCTAGTGCATTGTGCTGCTAAAGCTTTGACATTAATTTTTTTACACCCGGTATATAGCATGCAAATTTAGGATTTTAAAGTTTCAGTTAAATGTTAGGAGAGAGATCTTTAAAGGGGATCCGCGGCCAAGGGAAGTTTGAAAACCGCTGCTTTAAAGTATGAAGAAGAAAAAGAAAAAAAGACGTAATTATGCGTTACATCCACTTATTACATTATCCAATTTACAAGATATAGGTGTCTTATTTTTATTATTGGAAAGTTTTACATATCTCGGAATCTCTTAGCAGCAAAAGATATAAATTAAAGATTTACCATTAAAGCCACCTTATCTACTGAGAAAATTCTGACAGAAAATCCATGAACAACGCAACATACGTTGAAATCATAATAATATAGACATAATTAGGAAATGCGACGCAAACATATCTATGAAAAAATAACAATGGATAGAAAATTCAGGAAGATATGTGACATTTATTCTATTAAATTCAATATGATTATGACTCCATTGTTGGTTTGCAGATAACAAAACCTGAATTCCAAACAATTTCTTTAGTAAAAGTAACGAAACTAAATTCATTGTAACAACTCTTAAGTTGCAATTAATGACATTTATAAACATTGCGACATTTAAGACTTTCGGTATTTACTACAAATTGTAATTTAGGCAAATCAATTAACATTAGATCTCTGCTCAGCATGACCTCTTTGATAACATTCAACTGAGGCGCCATCTATGGATCTTACTACATTACAAAATCGTAAAGCTAACCCCTCACAAACTGTCTATCAAACCAAGCTAGTGCAGAAGTGACTCTTAGCTACAACAGTTCAATGTTTCTAGTACGGCCTCTAGAACGAACCTTACCGCTTTCCACAGCATCAGCTGTGACCCATTTTCAAAGGAAGCAAACAGGAAATCAAAGAGACAACTGAGCCGACTTCCTGCTTATAAGAAAAGCGATCACTGCCCGAAGTAAAGAATGAAAACAGGAAGAAAGAAGAGAAGTGTTACTAATTGCAGAAGAGTGTGATCCTGAATGTATCATGCAAAAGAAGTATATAAAACTCTGTTTGAGTCAAACAGGCTTATTAAGCCTAATATTTCAAACTTATCGCTGGCTTGCATTGTTTTACGCTTAAAATGCGAAAACATTTTATAATTCTTTTCTTTCAAGCTCATTTTTCCTTATTAAACAACTGTGAAATAACAATTGAATATGAATGTTATGTTCGGCATTCTTGTATTCTTGGTTTTAAATGTTACAAAAAAATAAATAAAAAAATTAAAAAAAACACTTTTTCCTTTTTATACTCAGTAAATTAATGGAAACAGCATTTTCCCAATGAGATAAACGTCCAATCATAGGAAGTTTCAAGTAATTTTAATTATGAAATATAGATTAAACATTTATTTAAAAGCCCTTACGAATCCAAGAATAGCAGCCTTCCCCTAATAAAAATACGAACATGCCCAGAAATATGTATAAAAACTCTACAGTTAGAAAGAGAACTGGGCACTAAGTATTTAGAGATTGAAACGAATAGCCACAGACTCTTCACTTGGAGATACAGGTAATCATTCATATTACTGTCATAGCTACGTTGCAATGTGAGTGTGATTACATCCAGACTTTGAAGTAAATGCCCGCAGTATCACAGCAAAGTATCCGAGACCATTTGTTTCTCTTCTTGAGGTGCCTATTTTCATTGTGTAATTTTTTCCGTACCTGTATTTTAAACTTATAAAGATAAACTTATGCGGAGAAACAAACTCCATCCATAACATACTGCTCATTCTGCTCCTTGTGGCATTTTTATTCAGGTTCTTCCCGTAGTGTAAAATGAGGATATCAGGTAGGGATACCGATCTCGCTTTAAGTAAAAATTATTCATTCTTCATAAAGAGTAGCACATCCTCCCGAAAATCCAAAGTATAGGATGTTCATGATTAATAAATAAACATCTTTGAGGGCTTGCTTTATGTGGGAGGTTGAAGGTAATTTCCCGTAACATTTAAGCAGATTTCGAATATTGCTGGAAAGCGGGATACAGCAATCATCACACCCACCAAAGAAAAGTTTCAACTTGCTTAAGTCTATGCTATGTATCTTTCTGACGTGGTAGAAAATACAAATAGTGTTTTGTGGTATCACAAAACTGCTCAACTCTTTGCAACAATGTTGTTCACGTTATTTCACCAAGTTCGAAACAAATACAGTACATATCCTAATAATATGGTTCCCTGGATTCGATTGCCGGTATTTCTGAGGATGTATTTGGTAACGACAGCCACTCATATACATAAAGGGGGAGATATATGAACCGAGAAGTGGCGAATCCGATCTGTAAAGCCGAAGTAAGGTCTGTATGAGCGTTCCACGTGACTACTGTGACGGCAATCGACTTGGTTCTCCGGGACTTTGTTCCTTTGGGTTATTAAGTATTGGTAGCTCCTGAATTCTTTAGAAAACATTTTGTCACCATCTCACCTTGAGTTCGGAGGAATCCAAAAAAGTATTTAGAATGTTTAAATGTTTTAATTCTCATTACCATTTGATTATTACCTAAAATAAGGAAAATTGTTGCTTTAATAAGGTGCAACGTTTTGCTTTCCCCTTGTAAAATATCTGTTTTCATACCAAAGAGCTTGTTTTTTTTTTTGCGTAGGGGCTCACGAAAATCCGGCCCTCGACTCTTACATAAAAGTGTGCATTGTACCTCTTACGGCAATTTACATGTCGACATAGCAGGTGTTACTCAGCATCCGTGCTTAAATATCCACGACCACGGCAGGCTCCATTTTTTCCCTACATTTTTTGCGTTCGCAACTGATCCCATTGTATGCCATTTTTATCCAAGTCTTGCACATTGTTCTTTGCACGAACAAAAATAATGGAAAATTTGGCAGCTAAATTCTCCCCCGTTTTTTTAATAGAACTGGTAATTTCATACACCTTCACTATTGCAAATTTTTCTTGCAGAGAATATATCTCGCAACACATGTCTGTGAACACTTTCCCGCGGTACACCCTCGTTGAAATACCAATCACCAATGAGTGGCGATAATACAATTTTCTTCCTTTTTCTTTCCCCTCTTAGCCAGTATTCCTTATTATCTGACTCGCCATGACCTTTGCTGTAGTGGCGGTAATAATATTAATTGATATTTATTATGACATGGTTACACCGGCAAAAACATTTTAATAATTGCACAGACTTTAAAACCGAGTATGCTAATATCGTCCGTTTAATATATAAAAAATATACACAAAAGAGCAGTAGCATTTGCTGTGATTAGCTTCGTATGTGTACTTGCATACATACACGATATATTCAGTGGATAGTTTCATAAGCACATACATTTAACCTTTACTCCTGAAAACACATATTTGGTGGCCGGGCCGGTGTTTCGTGGGCCAACCGGTATTATCTTGAAGTAAGCATTCGCATATTCTTAATTGAAAATTGCAATGCAAAACTGAGATAAATTCCGTTTATAACAACACCAACAACAACAACAACAACAACAACAATAATAATAATAATAATAATAATAATAATAATAATAATAATTGTTCGTTTTGCCTGCCAGAGTTAATGCCACAAGGTCTTCCCTTACACTTAACTAGTTAAAATAACGAATACATATATGAAATTAATATATATAATGGTACCATTATTATGGCTGAGATACATTGATGATATATTTGTGCTTTGGACTCATGGCTCAGAATCTCTCGAGCAGTTCCTTACTAATCTTAACTCCAAGTTTTCAGTTAAGTTCACTTCTTCTGTCTCTCCCAATGCTGCTACTTTCCTAGATATTGATATTTCTTTATGCAATGGCTCTTTCCTTACGTCTGTGCACATTAAGCCTACCAATTTACAACAGTATCTTCATTTTGATAGTTGTCATCCATTGCATATCAAAAGATCTATTCCTTTTTCTCTTTCAATCCGTGGTCATCGTCTTTGTAACAACTTTTCATCTCTTGACAAGTATATTAAAAACCTAACTCAAAAGTTCCAAAACCAAAATTATCCTTTCGCTCTTTTAAAATCCCGTATAATCCCATCACACAAAACTTTCCAATGCAAACCTAAAACCTCTAACAAGAACTTCATCAACCTTGTTACTACTTACGTGCCTGGCATTGAAAGCATTAGACCTATTTTGAAAGAATGTCACGATACTTTGTTAATGTATCCATCTTTAAATGATTTTTCTAAAATTGTACCCCGCCTTACTTTCAGAACACCCCCTGACCTTATAGTATATTTCGCCGTAACCTATCCTCTCCGAATTTACCACGTCCCTTTGCTGGCTCGTATCCTTGCCAACGTCCTAAATGTAAAACCTGTGCACTAATTATGCCGTGCAAATCATTCTATAGCTCTAATTTATCCAAGAAATTTAACATTTCTTCATTTGCTACCTGTTCTTCCAAGAACGTCGTATATATGTTATCTTGTAAGCTTTGCAAAGCATTTTAAATTGGTTTAACTTCTACTGTTGTTTCGCTACGCATGAACAATCATAGACGTTCTGTTAAAACCAAGTCTCCCTTGCCTGTTGCCCAACATGCCTTATCTCACTCTACGGATTTTGATGATGCTTTTAGTCTAACTCTTATTGATGCTTTACCTACACAATGCTGTGAAAGTTTACTCAGAGATAGAGAAATGGCAGCTATATTTTTACATAAAGCGCGTATACCACCTGGTTTAAATCTTACATATTAGTTTTTTTCTTCCCACACTCTCATTTCTAGTTTCATCTGTTTCCATGCATAACGTTACCTTCGATACTCATTATTTACTTTTATCACTTTCACTTGTCTAGCTTCTTGCCATTGAAGAACTTGCAGTAGTTCGAAATATAGCAATTTCAAGTGTGACTCTTTCTCAGAGTTTTAGCTTTATCTACTTTCATTATTAGTGTTAATTTGTTACATTGTTAATAGTGTTTCTTTATTTTTATTTTTCATTAATATTATATATATATATTCAAAAGAGGACAAACCTGAGGAGCTGACTTGGAAATTCTTCTGTAAATTAGAGTTAAAAACAAATATGAAGTTTTTTTTTATTACCGTATCACTGAAATGAAGAGAATGTTTGTAAGGTATAAATAGAAACACATTCCTGGAAAATTGCTTTAAAACGCTTATCAAGAACATTGTAACGATTGTTAGAGAAACAATTGTATTTATGTATTTTATAATTAGTTGAACATTAGTATAAGTATTACTATTAGTATTAATATTAAAACACGAAGTGGGTGAACCAGACATTTATAAGGAAATAAACACCGATATTCTTTTATTTATAAAGCCAGCTTTGCCACATATATAACTTAAGTCTCAGTAAAAATACTCTGTAAATGAAAAAGTAATTGTGATCTGAAGCAGGAAATGTCCCAAAATTTCCTTTTTAAGTATAATTACTTCTGACAACTACTATAATAATAATTGTATATTGTTTCAGGTAATCAAGAGCATTAATATTGCAATTAAAAGGAGAACCACGATATTATATGTATTAATGTATGGTTGTATATATGTCTTTTTTGATTGGCCAATAATATTCAAGTCATCTTTCTGTAATACCATATGTTTGTCATGTTTGTAAAAGGAATGGGCATGCTGTCCTGTCGGAAGCCATTAGTGTAGCTGAGAGAAAAAGGTCTTTCGGTTAAGCTTTACCCATTGTCAAACTCACGGACAGTCCAGTCGAGACACCTGTTCGGCGCCAGGAGCAATAACACTGCAAATAGCTAGGGTTCAATTGGATTTACCACGGGCAGAAACACGCGTTTTCGCAGAAACCAAAATCTCTTATCTATAACTAAAAGGGGGAAAAGATATTACTTTAGAAATGAAACCTGTAAGGAAAGTGCCGAAATTTATGCCAGGCCGTTCTTGGAAAACTTAAGCGTGTGGGAAGATATCGTAGATCGAAAGGGGGAAAATAATTTTAGCCAATGGGCATCGAATAAAAATCAGCCAATAAGGGGAACTTAGCGACATAATGAATATTTTAAGATAGCCAATAGCGAACCTATACTAAGGAATAGAATAAGAATCAAGGGAATTTAATTTAGCGAGAGGCGTGGCAATGTTACAGAAAACTGCAGTACAGGGTCAGCAGTTGAGGATTCAAGAGTTATTTCTACAGATGTTGAAAGTTGGTCACTGGAAATCAGTTATTCATTCAAAAGTAATTTTCTAAAGCAGTCGTGGTCCGTCTAAGTCATCTCTAATTCAGTCGAGGGCAGTCTAAGGAATTCTAAGTCATTCTAAAGCAGCAAGAGTCAGGCAGTGCAACGTAATAGCAATAATAATCGCCACCGTGTTTAAGTGAAAAAAAAAAAAAAAATACGCGAGTTAATACCGCGAAATATAATCCGCCGAAGAACAGCATGTTCCAGAACCTTCCAAGTTCTAAAATAAATTAAACGTTCAACTAGTGCCGGACTTCATTATTTCAGTGAACAATCTCCTTCCCCCCTAATGACTTTAAGTCATTAAAAACAATCCAAAATTTACCCTGAGAACCCATCCATTTACATACCATTGGAACCACCGTAATTCCTGATTCAGATCCTTAATACAATAGCGGAAATTCGTGTGAAATATATATATTAAATTTTTAATGTGAATTTGTTTGCTGTTTTTAACTCGTGGACATTTTTTCCACTTCTATGACTTCTGATTTCCGAGTTTTTTTTTTTTCCTCCCATTCAGTGATTTGTTAGAATTTTGTTTAGAGGACATAATTGTATCCTGCAGATCTTCAGATTCAAATGCCTTGCGCATTTTCTGCTTCAGCACATAATGCTAATTGCTGGTTTCTGATATAAAACTGAACATATTTTCTCTTATTTATGCAATGATAGTGGCTGGGTTTTAGTGGGAATTAAACTTTATCAAATTAAAAACCGAATCCTTAAAGATTTTCAAGCCATTGTTTTCAAATTGAGAAATCATTCTTATAGTCAAAGGGCTTAAGGGTAAACTAGTGGATAATGAGGATAGTGAAGTTCTAATTTTCTATTCTTGGTATTTGCATAAATGTTTCTACTATTGGGGAAGTAGAATGTGAGTCATTTCATTTAAATATCTGTGTAGAACACACATTTTAAATCGCATACTTTTGACTATGCTAAATTTGGAAATAGTGGCAAATACTAGACGATGGTTGAGATGATGCCGTCTTATGGGATGTTATTAGTTGCAGGTTATAGGAGGGCGATACTTATGTGAGAGGCACAAGAAAAGTTGCTTCTTAGTTAGCGCAAGTGCTGTTGTTAGCGATAGAAGATACCTAGGAATAAAGAAGTAATCCCTGAAAGACAAAACATACAGCTCAGATAACGCGGACATAGAGTGATAGCGCATGTAGTGAGAGGCTGCGGAGAGTTGATTAAAACTAGAAATGCTGAGTAGCGTTGAGTAGTTCAGTTGATTTAAGTCATATGCAAAAGAAACCTTCATAACTATTGACAGTAGCTTCGAGAATTTTCGAAAGAAGATTCTACTGGATGACATACTGAAATCGGTGTGACACTCAGCACAATAACATGCCTGGGTACAAACAGAATTGTAGCAGTCCCCCTTTTGCATTAATAAACGCTAATGTTGGACTTCAATGAACTTTCAACTGACCTTTCCGAAATTTAAACGTTTTTAAGCTTTGATTAAAAAGATTGGAACAATGAAATAAGTGCGAAAATTAGAGTTTTATTTCTTATCGAATCGTTTTTAACAAAAGTGGAGAATTTCCTGACCCAAGTAATGAAAGTTATGAAAATATTTTGAAACTGCAGATCTGGTACTTTCAGAGGCGGTTCTAGCATAAGATCACATAGTCAAGTGATCCTCCAGTGCAAATTTAAAAAAAAAAATAATTCTGGATTCTTTGTGGAAAAAGTGGTCAGTTGTAGTCAGTGAAATGTTATTCTAAGTGTCTGTGTAATTAATGTGTGCCTAAATACGGTAACCAGTAGTTTCGTTTCAATTGTGGGGCGAAAGAATTACAAAAATGGATAAGCGTCGTGATATTAGCTTAAATGAAATACATTATTATTATTATTATTATTATTATTATTATTATTATTATTAAGTTTATTTAAGGACATTATTATTTAATATATTTGCTCATTCGTATTCCTATTAATTCAGGGCGTGGATAGATCGATAACTTTTACTCAGAGGCCTCTTCATCCAGGCTTAAGGCGACTTTATGTGACATAATTCTACGACACCGACTAACTAATATACTTTCGTTTCAAAGGAGGCAATACTTAGGATTTTTATGCCCAAAAACTCACGGCCTTGGGTCTACGAGGCAAGTATGGCCACCAGGACCGAAACAGGGAGATTGAACTTCTCTACAGGAAATAATAGGTAAACTCTTTATATCAAATTTAGTTCTGTGGCACCGCGCCTATAACCAACTCAAACACGACTTTTACAAAATAGCATTTAAAGTTAACAGAGTTATTTGATCTCTTATGGAAAGATGTATTAGTTCTCCTTCTATTGCGTCGGTCCTGGTGGTGTAGTGGTAACCATACTTGCCTTCTAAACCCAAGATCACGGGTTCAAACCCGCCCAGGATCGATGGATTTTTGGGCGTAAAAATTTTAAGTATGGCTTCCTTCGGAAGGGAAGTAAAGCCGTGGGTCCCGTGTCGTACATTTACGGCACGAAAAAGAACCTCAAGCCTGAAAAAAGAGACCTCTGAGCAAAATTTGTCGGCCGTTTCACGCCCTGAGTTGAATGAGACGCTGATGACCTGAGATGTTAAAGAGCGTCCATAAATAAACCAATAATAATAATAATAATAATAATAATAATAATAACAATCCTTCTATTTCGTCGGTCCTGGTGGTGTAGTGGTAACCATACTGGCCTTCTAAACCCTTGAACCCGAAAGTTTAATTTGTTTTACTATTGTATCAATTATTAAGAACAAAATTAATCTTCTGAGTATACATAATTATGAATTGAATGAAATAAATATATTTTTTCCTAAAAACTAATTACTATGCTCATATTAGTTGCAAGCGAAACTCGCCTCAGTTTAAAGAAATCCCCGACCTGAAATAATAAAATTCGAGCAGATATATGGGGGAGGTTGGAACCACTTAGCAGGCTGTTAATGTTAAAGTTGAGCACTGCACTGCTACAAAGTTTTTTACCAAAGGACTTTTCAAACATATAGTGCTTATATTTTTATGAAAAATTAGGCAAAATTTGTTGTTCGCCTGTTTATTAAAAACATGGTTTCTTGATTATTTAGGAGATTTGACATGCCCACTGAAAAAATATGTTGAAGAATTTACGATGAAGTTTCTGGTTTATATTCCAGCATGAAGAAATAGGTTAAACCATTTCGTTTGTAAAGAAAGAGCATAAATATGAAAAGGAATTTCGGGGTATTGAAGTTGGGTCTGTTGAAGTCATTAATGAAGATAAACATATTATTTGTTGCAATGACAGGCATTTGAAGTTTTAGGGGATCTCAGTAATGTCAAGGATTTCTGTTTCAACCGGTTTTGAAATCACACGAGCAACTTCACAGTACATGCGTTAGTGCAAAGTGGGTGTTATAGTTCAGAAGGAACGTCATGCAATCTGTTCCCTCAAGTTTTAGAGCTCAATAAAGGCAAACAGAAAGAGGTATTGGATTCCATTGTCAAAGATGATGAAACTATAGTTCATTATAATCCTTTTCTTTCCATTGCATGGTGAGCGCAACTCAATCAAAGCCCGCTGAGCAATTTCACGGTAATTTATTCCACCAATCGTTTGGAATTTCTGCAGATTTTTCTTGGTTGACTTCACTGCGAATATAAAGTAAGTATAATTAATTCCTGCACAAATTAAGCAACATTTTCTCGGAGAAAGACGAGAAATGTCATTGTATTCGTCTTGTTCCATATAGTTATTGTTGCGAAAGCCGCAGTGAAAGACTGGAGCTTTCAAGAGAACGAACATATATCCTCCAGCCTGGAGGTAGCACACAGTGATTAATATCTCTTTTCTAAGCTAACGAAATAACTTTGGGGAAATATGTTTAATAATGATGATGAAGTAAAAGTCCCATTAATGAAACTTTTCTACATAAAACTCCTAAACAGTTTTTGAAGGCTACCCATATATGTGAACAGTCTGTTTAAGACAATGGCGGTTGTATTATATTGACATAGCTTTTTATTTCTGTCTCTTTTACGCCGGAAATTTATAGCAAGAACGTGTAAAACATTGGAAGCGGACATTATTCTAGTTTCCAATATCAGTTTCAGGAATGGTTGGGCACTTTTTAGTGTCAAGTTGTTCAAGTGCAGAAAATATTGTGATTGCTTATTCAGATTGCTCTACATAGTTCTATGCTTAAACTTCATATTTAAGTGAAATGAAATTTTATTTATACAGGTAATGCTATGGATCGATTGGTAACTACTAGGTTAAAGCGCCTACAATAGAAATAAGTGTAAGTTGGGTATATCACAGAATTTAACACGCACCGCCAAGGTAAAGAATGTTATTTTAAAAAGGTAAAACTGGAAAAGTAACATTTAATAGTTGCAAAATGTGTTTCTATAATGGGTAATAATGTCTTACTAGACAGATTTGGAAATAATCGCAACCTACTTTATAAAAATAAAATAACACTATTAACAATGTAACAAATTAACGGTAATAATAAAAGTAGATAAGGATAAATCACTTAGATGAAGTCACACTTGAAATTGCTATATTTCGAACTACTGGATAAGCTAGAAGTAGCTTCTTGCCATTGAAGAACTCCAGTAGTTCGAAATATAGCAATTTCAAGTGTGACTTTATCTAAGTGTTTTATCCTTATCTACTTTTATTACTACTATATATACTGTACCGGGTGTAATGAACTACACCGCAAAACTTCAGAGATTGTAGGGGAGGTCTTAGACAACAATTAGAGGTAACAAAATTACATAGTAATGAAGAACTTGAAATTAGAGGTTGATAAGCCAGTGTTAGAGCGAAATGGAGTAATAATAATTTGACTTCAAGCTTGTTTCGCGAGCAAAGAAATCCCGATTTTTCATATTTCATCAGCGATTTTAATATTTAGTGCTATAAACATCTATAGAATCTCTAAATAATCAAATAACTACGACAATGACCAGTGATAACTGGTTTATCGTGTTATGTGGCTGAATGTGTTACCTAATGGAGAAGGCACAGTAGTTTCGAATCTTTTTTTTTTTTTTAGTGGTATTTAACACCCGTTTTTACTACAGAGGCACCACAGGCGGTGGACACTGATGATACATGAGATAAATGATAAATTGGGAAGGATTTTTTAAGGAAGGAAACGTTCCAGGCCTAAGTTAGGGTACCTCCTCGGCATTTGTCATTTATGAGGACTGAGGCAAATCTGGAAAAAACCTCATTCAGGAAGAACGGTCCGGACGGAATCGAACCCATACCTCCCGCTCACGAGTCCGCGCCTTAATGCCCTCGGCCAACCGTGGGGGTTGTTTCGAAGACGGTAGGTTCGTGTTTTGAGTAGCAGGCTATTTATTGACTTTTTCCTAATTTTATGATTAAATATGCTTGCACGTAATATGTAAAGGGAAAAAAAATGTACTAAATAATCAACGATACTCGAATTTGATAATAGTGCTCCACTTTTACTTGACACCAATATCATACCGATTGCAGAAAAAAGACTTTTTCCATAGCTTTCATTCTTTATTGAGTAGTACCATTTCAAATGAAAGTTTTCAAATAAAATGGTGTACAGGTTATTTAAGAACTTAAGGCAATATCTTTCAATTTTGAATAAGCAGACCATAGATTCTATATTTGGAGTTCCTTGTCTGGAACACTCCACTCTCTCTGAAATTATTGCAGTGTAGTCCGATAGCATCCTGTATGTGAAGTATTAGTTTTGTGCTAATTTGTTTAATAAATATGCATTCGATATAAATTTGATAATTTATTAATGATATAAAATGAAAAATGTTATTTTGATACTTGCTTTCAGATAGGAATTTATCAATTCGAAACTTTTTCATTTAGGAAAGTTTGTTCTTGATCCAGTACTACCTTTCACTACAGTACGAGAGCTGGAAAGAAAAAAGTGGCAACATTATTTCCACGCTGTTAAAGAACATGCGAAGGCGTTGTTGTTTTCAGCATGTCTAGAGGATTGGTTCAAGTCACTTGCGTCACAAGTGCACTATTTGTAGATGGTCGAATATGAAACTATGGAGTATTTGTGTAAATTTGGATCGCCTAGATTGATATTTTCTAAAATTAGGCATGGACTAAAATTATGTGCGCGTGATAGTAAACTGAGGGAACATAATGAGGAGTCTGCGAGAAGCCTGTAGCAATGAAACTATGGCATAATGAACGGTGGTCCGTACGGTGTCATACTTTCGACAAGGATGCAATGAATGGAAGATGTACCGCGTTTAGATTGTCTTGTCCTTGAAGTACATTACGTTACTTTGATTCAATCACTGGTAGAGGTGGTGGTTGGTGAACAGTGAGGGAGTTAGCAGTAGAAGTCAGAACGAGCAACGCTACTGTTGCAATACGGCGCTCCTTCTGAAACATAAACAAAAAAGTTCAGTTAAGGATGTCCAGTGTCTTCCAGAAGTGTAACAGCGGATGTTAAATGCGGCACGGAATTACTTTCAAGGAAAATGAATGTTTCCAGATTCTAGAATAAATTGTTTACTACTTATGAATAAGTTGTCATTACTTTCTTTATAGCCCTCGTATTTTCATCACCTCAAGCTTTTTATGGAAAAGATTCCAGTTCTCCTCTTGCATTTATTTTTATATATTCTGCAACATATATTCTTTTCAAACATTGTGCTGTTAACACCTTTGACGGCGAGGGGGTGTGTCTGTGATACTGTACATATTGTTTTACTGTTGAGATAAAATGACTCTCAAAGTGGCAATGAGTAACAGCAGAACATTGTTGACTTTTGTTGGCCCCTGTGAAGGTAAATTTAACCAACACGTTGTCCAGAAAACCCAGAGCTCCTGTTCACTCAAATTGCTTCAACGTTTCATAAAAGGTGATCAAAGGGAACTGAGAAAGAACCAGTACTATCAATCAGGTTTTGTTTACCTCGCAACGAATATGAAGCAGAGTGTGTGATGTTACCTGTGAGAGAGTAAACAGTACACTACGCACCGTTGTTTGCAATCTCTCTCAACACATATGGTGGTATAGTATTAAATGCTGTGAATAGGAACTCATTTTAAATGAAACGAGATCGTTCATGGTATTCAACAACATGTTAAATAACCAAGCCTCTACACTATATTAGAATGTAAAGTATATAGCTTGTTTAACTAACGTCTAAAATGACAATGAAATGTTACTGGACTATGTGCAATTATTTGTATGTCATATTAATTATACTTTTTTGCCTAAAAGATTTGTTATTGCGTGCATATCTTTATAGAAAATATTTTTTCGTGCTAGTTCTTATGAAAACACTTGCAAAATTCTATGAAGAATAAATAATGATAACAGTGTACCATAAGAGGTTTCCGATTTAACTCAACCTCTCAGCTCTTTGTCGTAGTGGGAATAAACTTGAATGAGATACCTCTGGCAGTGGTGGGAAGTAATAACATTCTGATGGTTTTCAGTTCATTCATAGCTCTTTGGAGAGGTAATTAATGCTACAGACCCCCCACGGTTCATGTTACATAAATATTTATTCCTTTCTATAGGCGCCAGATATCAGCTGAAACGATTTACAGCTGACATGTTATCTCAAATTCCCTTGATCATCAATCTGATTCATATTCTTCGTTACAAGAACTACCTACGCCTGAAACACATACAGTTGAAGTAGGGTAACTAAGAATCTACATTTTTTAGTAAAATAAATTAACTTTATTCTTTTATAAAATGTATAAAATAAATATTGAATAGTTTTTACAACATGGAATACAAAATAATAAATCTAAGTTTATGCTTCCGAAAAAAATTAAATATACAAACGTATTCACATAATCACTTCTCAGTGAGACTGGTACATCATTCCTATTCTGTTTTATGAAACAGAAAAGCAGCCTGATTTAATATATTATTGACAGACCTGTACTTCTTTTCAGTCCTGCCAGTATTTTGGCATTGACTTTATCAATTGTTCAAGAAAACGTGATTCGATTTTTTACATTGGGAACATTTTTATTCTTTATTGTACGTATCGTCCAAAGATTCTCAATGATATTCAAGTCTGGTGACTGGGGAAGTGTTTCCATTACATGGTAGTAATTATACAAAAAACAAAGGGGCACATTATCAACCTTAAGTTTGGGATCGTTTTCTTGGTAGTAACGAAAACTATTTTCTAGTCCAATGTCAATGGCGCTTTGTTTCAAATTCGCTCTCAAGATATTTAAATATATTGCATGATCTATAATACCTTCTGTAACCTGAAGATTACCGATCCCAGATGCTGCCATGTACCCCCACACACTAACAGATTGGCTATGCTCAGCTGATTATCTCAGAGTTTGCGCTTGTAGCTCTTTATTCGGCTGTCTCCACACCCAGACCTTGCCATCAGACTTGAAAATATTGCACATATTCTCGTATGCATAGATCATAGTCCTCCATTAATAAAAAATCTTGTTTATATATTTCAATGCAAAGTTTTTCTTTTTAATTCTGTTCTTTTTTAAAAATGGCGTGTTTATAGATGCATTTCTACTGTCTTTGCACGGTTTGGTGCACCTACTAATGGATTCTTCTTAACTTCTCTGGCGATCTATTGCACTGTCGGTAAAAATGTTCTGCAGCTAATGCGAACTTTATTTTGAAATCTTATACCTATTTATGACTGCTTTCAGTGGTCATTTTATGACTACAGTGGTTTTGAAGTTTCTTTTAGAATTTTCCTTTCTTTTAATGAAATACAATGAGTTCTCTTATAGATACGGATGTCTGGCCTGACATGTGCCCTACCTTGCTCGTATTCACACAGACTCTAGCAGAAGACACAATGCAATTAATTACCGTTGTTTCCATTTGTTGCAATGAAGCAGTACTGTCAGTAAAATGAGTTTCATTGTGAGCTCAGTGTTTCAATCTGTATACATTTTTTGTTGTTTGGAGGCAATTCATGCAACTTCATTCTTATTTCGTGTATACGTTAAGAATTATGAACTTGCCTTATTGCATCCCAATTATCAATTTTTTATAAAAAATCTCTGGTTATATTTACTGATGGAAAATATTGAAGTAAATGTACAATCTCAAAGTGAATAATTGTAAATGGTTAACATTAAGGTTCAAATACAGATTGGGGTAATGTACTTGTATTATTTTTACTTCCATACCGGTGGAAAAAGAAAAAAATAAGTTCATTCAGACTGGGAATGTTAAATCATTTTAAAGGTCAAAAGTCTTCATTAACCAGTTTCGTTTATTATATCTAACATTTGATTCATGAAACGTTACAGAAGAAAAATATATACACCAGTTAAGAAATCACGCGCCTAAACCGTTCGTCCTTACCTAACGTGCGATGTAAACGAATGCTCATACATGAGTAAGTTTTCATTGACTGATTGAGCATAATAACTTCTATACCTGAGCCATAGATGATAAATGCAGTTTGCTGTCTAATTCTTAAATTTAACACGCAACCCAACTTCGCTTAGAAACATCTGTAATTACCTTAAACGTTATATTCTTTAAATTCAATAAATAAACAAATTGAAATTGGCAAGCGCGATAAGAAACGCATGCGCAGGAATGACAAAGAACAATAGTTATTTGCAATATGGCCACTCATGTGGAATACTTTTAATACTACTAAGGAAAGCCATTGAAATGGGGAGACACAAATTGTATTGAATGTGTTCTTTAAATTATGTGAAAGACATCCAACAATGAATGGACTTGACAGCAGATTTCATTGGTTTTTCAGCTGCAAGCATTAACTTTGCGCGTGAATTTGCGAATATAGGGAATGTATCGACAAATGGAAAAACTCGTAAGTGTAAAAAGCTTGTGACAAAAATTCAAGGGATAAATTTATGGAAAGTGCTAGGCGTCGTAAAGTGCATAATCTTTTTGAAAAAGTAACCTTCTGCAATAAACAAAGTAGTACCGACTTTTGTGCACAGCGATTCCGATTTGCCGAAAATTAAGAGAACAATTTTAAAGCAATGCTGCGTGAGATTGGATTGATTAAGAGAGACAGAAATAATTTGATTGTTGAGCATGAAAACATATTAGATTAGAAATTGTCTGAGGAAAATCCGCTAGTATAGAAAGAGTGGTCGTTGATATTTAAGTCCCATTAGAGCTAGTGAACCTTCATGGTGATTTTATTTGGGATAATTTCTCAACACAAAGAAAGAAAATTGGATAAAACATTACTCTGAGCTTACTGAATGTTCATAGTATATCGATCTAATTAGTGTAAACCCTCAATACCCTCTAAAATGCTGGGTGCTAAAGTGGCGATTTACTGAAGTCAGAAGTTTGGCATTCATTTTGTATTGTTGCCTCTTAATATTATTATTCTTTAAATTAATACGTTGCAGCAATGATTTAAGATATTAATATAAGTTCATCATCGCTATTAACGTTGTCTTATAGGAAGAATTTTTTAGCAATAGGATATATATGTACACAATGGAATCAGAATTTCATAAATTATATTTGATTTGGCTTAACTGTGATTGTGATAATAACTTGTTGCTACGACATGTTACCTTCTATTAATAAATTGTGAGGAAATATTACATTTCAACCAAACCCAGCCAATAACGAGAATTTGTATCGTTCCTACTATTTCCAATAGAACTTAAAAGAACATATAGTATGTTATTTAGGTGCATTGGCGTAAAATAGCGGTGATGCATAAATACAGATAGTGCATAGCACTTTCTGACAACTGCCTATTGTATTATACATATTACACAACTCTTTTATAGTCTTGTTTCATAACAAGGAACTAACAAAATATAGATAGTAATAAAAGATCTATTACGTATCTGTATTTCGCTTTGTTATTATGTGCCTAGCTCAATAGTTTTACTATAATACAATGTTACACAATTACGTGCTTTGTAAACATAAATTTACGAATTAGTTGTACTAAAAACATGTTTTCATTTTGCACATATATAAATAATATACAAAGTGGTGTAAAATATTTTATGGGCATGTTCGTAACATTCAACATATTAAAAATTGTATATGATCATGTGCACTTGAAATCATTTATTTCAGATTTATTTAATTTTATTGCTAACAAACCAGCTAATAATAGGTAAAAGTGATAAATTTAAAAAACATGTTACAAAAATTGCTGAAAGTGCCATCCTCCCGCTTCGATGCACCCCGCTTAGCCTGCGTTCCATGTTTTTTCGCGTGCTCTGTTGAAAACTCCGGGAGTGTTATATATTTGCTCGAATCCGTTTTGGATAACATCTCTCAGTACGTGAACATCAGGTACAGGAGTTGCATAAACTGATAAATTGAAACGTCTCCACAGATAAAAATATTGAATTCTAATTTGGCGATCGAGCAAGGCCATTTAATGAATTTCCCTCACCAATCCATCTCTGCAGAAAATGCTCATTCAAATAAAAAAGAACTATCTCACTAAAGTAACTGGAGCATTATCGTGCATAAACCGCATTCATCAAATGGGGCCCAAAGGTGCATCACCAATTAAATAGTGTATCTCGTTTCTGATGCATTGCCGATAAACGTCACGATTTTCTAAAAAGTTGTCAGAAATGTGTGAATGTAGCACGGCAAACTTCCCAAAATCTTTGTTAAATGTATGTGCTTGTTTGCATCGTAATTGCACTTGTAATTTCCCAGGATCTAAGCGCCAGTTTCGTGTATATTACATCAGTTTTGTCGGGAGTTACCGCTCTTAACTGCCGACCCGCCAGCTGTCTTGAGATGGGCGACAAAATTACGAAAGACGCAGTATTTAACACTTTGGTTTTAGCATAACGCAGCATAAGAAGCTGTTGTTAAGTGTATGAACTACACAACTGCTAATTACTATGCATCCACGTAATACGATCCAGTATATGAAACGACTACATTGCATTCAGTCAAGTTCACCGTCGGGTGATTGAGGTAAACTGCAGACGCCCCAGCCGATAAACATTAGAAGAAATCATTAGTCTCCCAGTCGCATCATATAAATATATTTTATTGCTTACTGTTTACTGCAGCAACAAATCACACTATTTTCTGTTTGTTTGTTTGTTTGTTAGAAAATATTTGAAAATTGAGTTAACTGGAATTCATCAGTCATTAACAGTGTAATTTTCATAGCAAAGTGCCGGGGTTTTCCGAAGCCAATAAAGAACTTTTATTACTCTTTTAAATGGGGTTAGAAATTAATTTACTCTTCTTTATCCCTTTTTTATTAAACAGCACTTTATAAAAAGATTCAGTACAACGCACACTACCGCTACCAAGCAACTTTTTACTTATAAAAACAATCTCCGTGAAGGGAGAAAATATCCACAGTGGGCTAGTACTATCTTCTGTCAAAATACTTTAACAGTGATAAAAGCTGACTGCACAAGAACTATACTTTTCCTATGTAGAATATCCTTTCAGAAACTTTAAATCTGTTTCACAATACACAATGCATTTACGTAATTATTTCTGTTATGTGTAATCATTAATTACTGTTATCCATTCGGTAAATTACAATTAATATTTAGTTACAGTAATAAATGTAATTTTAAAATTAATTAAGCTACGAAACAAACTCTTAATTACACATATGCAAAAAAAGGAAATTAGTGGAAATTCACGAAATATACTTTTCAAAAACTGAGTTTAAACTTAATCAAGAACAGAGTTATTTACTCTTTAAAATCTGCAAGCCTTTTAATGTCATCGAAATGATAAATTTTACATATGAATGGAGGTGCAAACCTTAGGTGCTTAAGTTTCACCTCTTAAGAGAGAGGACATCTAAAATATGTTAACACCTCTGAAATGCTGTCTGTTTAACGAAATAAATCGTTACTATATGCATAGATTTTAAGTGTTAAAAAGTGTCACCGCCTTTTTTGTAAAGCTCCTTACATATCGCTCTAGAATTACATTTTGTGAGTAATATTATTTTAATATCTCTGCCGCTATATTCGCATTTTAAACTGCTGATAACTTATTCTCAAGATCTTATGTGATTTCGGATTTGGTTAGTTTTATTAGAACTTTTAGAGCAGAGTATTAATGTGATACGTTATTGTAAGTTGATATTCGAAAAAAAATATATACTGAAATTTTAGCGTTTCAAATCTGCATAAATTTGGTTGCAAGTTAAGTGTAGAGACCATATATTTTTTTTCTTTGGATATCTAGATATTGCTGTAAAAAATAAACAACACTGCTTGTTATACCGTTGAGGACTTTCAAACCATTTTTGGTAGCAAAGTCTTTCTGAGGAATTTTGGGGAAAATCTCCTGAATGCAAGCAGTTCACTGCTAATGGTAATTCACTGTAAGCAAATAATCATTGATAAACTTCGCAAAACAATTGAAAAAAACAAGATAGTAATCTTTCGGCAGCACTTATGAAAATGTTAAGTATGCCTTCTGGATGAACTGGACTAGCATTCTATATAAGTCATCTTCAAGGACAAATAATACTACTGCGAAATGTGGTGCCGCTAAATTACATCACATCCACGACAGGGCGTTCACTTGCGATATAAATTCCTGAGAATATTTAGCTTCCATTAAATGTACAACGTTCTTTCTAGTTTTTATTATTATATATGATTAACTTAAAGTAGAGCTGTTATAAGGCATGAATTATAAATTATTAAATGTTAATAGTGGCGAATTTTTATGTGTAGACTCACAAAATAAAATCACTTTTAACACATGTGTCGTATACTATTGTAGACTATTGTACTGTAGGTGTCTATTGTAGACACCTGTACAGTATATATATATATATATATATATATATATATATATATATATATTTCACGCTGCTTGCCTCATTGCATTATACAATAATTTTTTGAACTCTCGAAAGCCTTTCGCTTCTCTTACTAATAAGTTTCGCTAATAAAGGAGATGAGTAGTATTTTACTATCGAGCGAGAGTGGGAGACTAGTCAACTCTACTTAACACACGAATCGCACATATTGTCTTTTTGAAGGCAATAAAACAATTGCTTTTATCTTGATTTTACACGATTTGATATCAATGAATATATCGGGGTTTAGTATTGCATTGTTGGTTTCTAAGAAATTATTGAACAAAACATTTGAAATTGTTTAGGAAAAGAAAATTATGGCAATCATTTTAAAAGTTGCGAGTTATTTATTTAAAAGTATTTAATCTGAATTTTAGTGCTGCAATTAAATTGTTACTACCCGAGAATTTGAAAAAGAGGTATAAAGGTACGTAACGAAGGATGTGATAGTTTACAATTTTTGTTGCTAAAAAACCTTTTTACCAACTTCCCATATCCAATAGCATACTTACTACAGTGGGAGTGCAAAAAGTTTTCTCTACCTTATCGTACATTTACACGATTGTCTACTATTAAAAACACTACTTTTACCAATGACGACTACACCAGGCATGCGCATTAAAACCATTGGCATCGTGCCACTTTGCACAGAATTGCAATTACAGAGGTATTTCTACTATGGAATGTTACTTTTCTGACTTTTTTATGCTTACCTCATGTTTTGTTGAATGGTCATATCGCAGATTCCACACACACACACAGGCTACATGACGTGGAGAATTTTTAGGCTTACGTGTCCTACAAAGAAATGGAATGTGTCTAAGGAATGAATTAGACTGAAGGCACAACATAAGAGTCTACAGCAGAATCATGCTTCCTTTCAGCAGCTTGTGAGTGGTACCTAGTGCTGTTCTTTCTCCCCCTCTTCATCCACCCCTCAAGCCTTAAAATGATTTCCACCCCTTCCCTTCCTCGTATACGAATAGCAGGAGCATCAGGGGTTGTTTTTTTCTCAAAGTGAAGGGTCCTTTTTCTGTAGATGACGTGATCCAAGGCTTAAAGTAAATCAGCTATTGAATGTTGCCTCTATATTTATTTCCAGGTGAGCGTTTTTTCCCGAGATAGCGCGTGTTAGCCCAATTCGGGTCCTCTGCAAACTAACGGAAATAGGAGCAGGGGTTGACAAAGTCAAAAATTATAAAAATAGTCACGAAAAGGGTAGACAATATTTCCATTGAACTGTGTGCTTATTTTGTTATTATTTCTACTCAAGATTGCCTCTCAGTTCAAATCGCGCATTTCTGAAACTCTTGTTTTTCTTCAATGTCATCTCAAACTTCATTAAAATATTCTTGTTTTCACATTATATTTTAATTTTTTTTTATTTTTAAAGAGGATAGTTTTATTTATAAAATAAAATATTTTATGTCGCAGTAATTATGCATTTTCTCCTTTCCTCGCCCTTTTGTTGGTATCAGAAAATATAATTTTCGTTTCCATTTTCTAGTCGTAGATTCTTAGCATTAGTTTGATATTGCCGTTGTTTCTTAAAATAAAAAAAGTTTAATAAAAGTAATAAGAATCGCAATATCTGTTATAGCTAACTTTGCTGCGCCTGTGGTACCACTAATTGAAAAGAAAACTGAGGTGATTGCAGGGTGCGAGGTCGAAAGCATCACATAAACAGTGTGTTTAAGAAAATAGGTTGTGCATACTAAGCCATTAGCACCGAGCAACATCGGTACTATATAGCAATTATAATACGGCGGGGTTGTGGTCAGTGGTTACTGCTCGCCTCCCACCGAGGCGGTCCGGGTACAGTTGCAGCGCGGAAATGAGATTTATGAAGCGGCGCTTGGGCAGGTTATCTCTGGGCACCCCGGCTTTCCCTCCCATTCCCGTCGTTGCCTCAGCGAAATTCAGGACGCCGATGATCGGTGTATACGTTACAAATGGACTACCTTTTTATCCTCTGCCGCCCGTGTGCGGCACTCCAATGCTGTGATCAGGCAAGCGAGCTGGCATTAGAACACATACACACAATTATAACTATGTATCATATTTTTGTGGGTTGTTTATGGACAATGGAAACAACAACCGTAATCAACTATTTGCTTCAATGAATTGATCTCGTAGTGATAGTATAGAATATGACGACTTAGGCAGTTAGTGAATGAGCTCACCACCTTAGTAACATAAGCATAAAACATTTACTAAGTACTGTTAAATAGACGTGTTGAGAAAGATTAACAGCTGTTACATAGCATTGATTCTTCGTCTGTTGATTCCCGTTCAGCTCACCAACATTTATACCTCTTTTTGAAAATAAATATTTGGGGTTTTAGATTGCGTTAGTTGCCCTGCATGGTCCCCAGATTTAATCTCTTAGCTTCTGGCTGAGGAAATATTGTAGGATTTGAGCTATTCAATTAGGATGGTCGATTCCCGGTAACAAACCGGAAATTTTTTCAGTTAGGAAGGCCTGGAATGGGGTCGACAATAGTAAAGCTGCCTGATGGAAACGTGGCGTCTTTTCGATCTCGGAAACCGCGAGATGGCGGCTGGCGGAGTGTCGATATGTGAACTGATCACTTAAGCTCGAATCGCATTGCTTGTCCTTGCACTGCTTCTCGGAACAAGCTATCGGCGACTTTACTCTGCCGCGGTTTAATATCAGGACAGTACAACGCACTAAGTTGCCCAGCGTGTATCATTCAAACGCCTTAAGCAATTCACAACTGTAATCAATGTGATGAATCATGACAAAAATAAACACAGATAAGTTGCTTATACTTGTTGAAGAAATTGAGCATATACTTATTTTACTATAAAACGACTTTGTAATATAATTTGTAAATTATGCCACATAGAGTTTAAAGACAAGAAAATGTTATCTTCAATTGATTTATTTATGGACGCTCTTTAACATCTCAGGGTTATCGTCAAGACTTATTGTAATTCTAAATAACATATTAAAATGTTAAATTATTTGGTATAAACAAAGACAATAGGCGATCTACATAAAGAATTTCAAATTCTTATATACAGTCAGAGTTTTAATTATATTTGTGAAAAGACGGTATGCTGCAAAATTCCCTTTACAAGCTACAAATTTCTATTTAAATTGCTTTTTCTTGCAGATACACACAAAAGGATACGTTCTCTTGAAATTACCATTACTTAAATATTATTTAGTTAATGGCAGTGTTATAACTAAAGTCTTTTTGTCTAAAAGTGAAGCAAAACGTTTTATTTTGAAGCATTAACAATACTATATTAGTATTATTATTTATTGTAAAGGAGGTGCGAAATAACTATAAATACTCAATTTAAAATATCTAGATATTATTTTATTATTTCAGTCCTTTTCTATAAAGGGATACACGTAACACCTTTCGAACAGAAAGTGTAATCAGTCATTCATTTCAGCTAATTACAAATAAAACAAGCTGTTTCGTTATCCCTCACGCGACGGTGCTTTGTACCTCTGCAGTGGTTATCAAACTTCAGTCCGCGTATCCCTGGAGAGTTCAAGAGTTATTAGAATATTAATCATAACGTGTATTTTATATTTATAAATTCAAATAAATTAAAAAAATGGATTACGAAAAAAAAAACGAAAGATTGTGCAGCTTTATGTTGCTTATTTATTGAGGCAAAGTAAATTAGAATCAAATTAAAGGCTACTATTTGTTCCGTAGGTAGTTTTCAAAAATATAAATCCAAACGTGAATCAGAAAGAACACCGATATACGCCGTCATAGTTTCCCTGGCAACAGCACACATCTAGGCTAGGGTTTGCCTGTTTCAGAAGGTGAGAGACCCCAGGGTTTACCGGACTATCAAAGAAGGCCATGAAGGTATTGAAACCTTTCGTAATGCATTACTTGTGTGAGAAACAGTTCTCTGAATCTATTTATCTATAATATGAGTATAAAAGTTGGGAATTAAAATATCTCCTATTAAGCTTGTGAGTGAAATGAATTCCTCACAAATAGGAATTAAAATTAATGAGTAATGTTGTGCCATTATATACTTTAGTTGCTAATATTATTGTTTTAAGCGCTTATATACTTTATGAATGTGATAGTATTGTGATTATAACTACTGTGTTAAGAAACACTATATTAAAATGCAATATCGAAAATATGCAATTATTTGTTTGTTTACTAGTTCAAATTTGGTAAACCAGTGATATATAACTTTAAAAAATATATAGAATGAAAATTTACGAATTTAGTATTAGAGTTAAACCTTCGAGTTCACAATAGTGACGTATCTTTAAAGGGAGTCCAAAATTTGTGAATCACTACACTACACCTTTGACCGCCATGGGTGGCCGAGGTTGTTAAGGCGCGAACTCGTGAGTGGAAGGTCTGGGGTTCGAATTCAGGACCGTCCTCCCTGACTGAGGTTTTTTCCAGGTTTTCCACAGTCCTCATAAATGGCAAATGCTGGGGAGGTGCCCTAAACTTAGGCCAGGAACGCTTTCTTCCTTTAAAAATATCCTTTCCCAGTGTATCATTTCATCTCATGTATCACCAGTGTCCACCACCTGTGATGCATCAATAGTAAAACCGGCGCTATACACCATTAAAAAAAAAAAAAAAAAACCTACAGGTTTGAGTACACTAACCATGCTCCCAGTGCTATAAGTGCAGTTTTACGAGAATCGGCTTTTGAGTGCAAACAATATTGATAAAATATTCTCCTACAACAATGCCCTGTGTCAACGAAGCTGCGAGACGGAGGCAAAGAATGCAGCAATCGCCGGGGTCGTTCTTAGCTCTTTGAGGCCTGTCGCGCTAAAAGGGAGATCTATTGCTGCATTTAATTATATTGTATATATAATACAAGATAATTAAATGCAGCAAAAACCAGGGGGTTGGTTCCTAAGATATGCATACTCCTCTGGGGCGAAAGGCTCATATCATTGAACAAGAAATGCATTCTGCGCGTTTTGAAGTAATAGATGTAAAGTCTGTATGCGTTGATGCCACTAAACCAAAGCTTAAAATCTATAGCTATTTGTTTGGTAGTGCCATATGAAACGGGTCATTACAAGCGAGTCGGATAGCCGATGTATATTTTAATTAACGTAGCACATATTAAACCCAATAATTTGATGACAGGAAATCAATTGATTTAAATGTTAAAATTTGATCTGCTAACTAAAGAGAAAACAGGAAACAGTATGTGAAAATCAATTAGCAGGGTATTAAGGCAGGCATTGGAAAAGGAGAGATATAAGGTCAGTTCGCCCAAAACTTCTCGTATACCAACATGTATTGTGTTTAGGAATCCTTTGAAAAAAATACAAGGAGATGGCAAAAGTTTGAATAATAAATAACCTGCAAAAGAAAATCACTAGGAAGAAGAATGCACAAAAGAATAAAACACAAAGAAATCAAAAATTCCTTTACGCTTTGAAGGTAATAGAAGCGATGTATCATGAAGTTTCCAGGCCATTGGATATTTTCTAGTAATTAAAAAGATTTTGCCCTCACAACAATGATAAAATATTGCTATCCAGTGGAATTAAAAGTAGAATCTTTGGTAGCCGTACAAGATACCCGGTATCATCGAGCTTTCTAATTTAATAGCCAATGAAAGCATAGAATCATGACGCTACAACATTATAAAACGTATTAAATCCCTGGATCCAAACCTCATAAATTTACACTGGGATTAAACAACCAATGAATAAATAACTAAGCATTCTTATAGGATGAAAGCTAGGATTACTCGTTTAAGTTAGTGAACGAGAAAATGGAATATAGAAGGATATTTCGGAAAGCTTGAGAATGAGAGGGAGAATCAAGGACGGTAGCGAGGAATGAAAACGTGACGCGAGGCGTGATAAGTATGCAACTCTCTGGGGAGAAATTTCGGGACTTCTGTGATGGCGCCACTGCGACTAATTAGTGATTGAATGTGTATAATATTGAGTAGTGCTTATAGAACGAGAGTGTTCGGCGACGCTAAGGGCATAATTCGATATTACAGCTTTTAAATTAATGCACTCAGACGGCTTTGAAACGTCATAATCAGTTGGATGTAACAGTTTAATATTAAATAACAACAAACAACGTTAAACAATGGTGCTGCTTTACTGACATCCAAAATTACCCTGAGGTGCATCATTTGTCCTCCTCACGCCGCCCGCCATCATATCGTAAGAACATTAGCGTCTGTGAAGGCAACGCGCGGTTCCTGCCTGAGGCTAGCGAAACTGTCTGAGGCTAGTTGTGACATAAGATATGACACAAACTGTCCTTCCATTAAATGAGGAACAGCTGGCAGGGCTTAATATTTAAAATGTCTTAAAACCCATGAGCTCTTACATTTTCTGTTTGCGTTGAGTAAGGATGGAATATAGATTTTCAGCACCTTAACCCAAGTGAAGCTGTTATGAGCCCGCTGAATGCCCTTCTTATTTACTAATATAGCTTAGCCTGCTAGCAAGGGGAGCTGGGTAAGTATTTCAATTAAGCATGATTCTAACATTATACCTTTGGGGAGACCTCTTATATTCATTACAACACTCTGAACTTATAAAGTACAGTAGTTGAAGTGTTATATTATTGTTCATTTAGCAGAAACGAGATCTTGAAACAATAAAATGCACGTACTAAGAGCTCTTCACATCCCATGTTAAGTTCACTCCTTTTCAAAAGAGATTGTTCGTGATATATCTTTGGTGGAACAAAAAAGAAGCGGGAAATTGCAATGGGGAGCTCACTCGCTTGTATAGAAAGGAGGAAGGGTGAACCTCGTTCGTGTACTCAGGCTACAGTAAACAAACCTCTACTCTGCTTGTTTATCTTCCTCATCCCCTCTGTGTTCTTCAACCGTCAGCACTGAAAGATGCTGAAGGTCAGGTGATCAGATCGTGACCATGCGTGCTGTCATGGCATTTCTGTCCAAATTTCGCAACTCTCAGTCTGATTCTGCGAAAATATACTATATAGCTATTAAGTATTCTATGGCCATGGTTGCTACAAGTTCTGTTTATTCCAAATGTGTTGCGAGTGCAAGTAAACACTTATTCCAGCTATAGGTATCAGTTCAATTTTACCTGGGGGCAAGATAACTTAAGAAGTTTTAAAAGGTATAATGCATAATACCGCCTGCCGAGATGCCACCAGAATGTTATTAAACGAAGTCCAAGCTGTGATGTCATTCGACTGACTTAAAACTTGGAGATGTTCTTCTGTTTAATGCGGTGCTACAATTTCCCTATTCAATCTCGATGGCTAAGACGAGAAGGGATGTTATATTGGAATGATGGGCGCCACTTCGGGTAATCGAGCTAGGCCGATTCCTCTAGGAAAGACGAGGTGTTTCCAGACGAATATTGAATAATTCAACCAACTCTGTTAAAAGTATAAGTATTTATTAAAGGGGTTTCTTTTACAGGTGGACGTGAATCCTGCAAGCACCAAGGCTTCTCTACTGTCTCTCAATAAATTCAGGGATCTTTTGTACAATTGTAATGCCCAAAGGAGGGGTAATAATAACCTAGTCTAAACATAAGAGTTATTGTTAAACACTTCCCACCATCATGAGCTCAACAGTCACCAGGTCCTGACATCATAAGTTCTAAGAGGTTCATAATTTGAGTTTGTTAAGCTTAAAACGAAACAATACTTCATCAGCACAATAATTCAACATGCACATATAGATAAAATATTTTAAGTGAGTGGAAAGAGCGCTCCTTTTGTTTATGCAAATGTTTCTCTGAGAATCCTTTCAGGTCACGTCACCTCTGAGATGCACAGTGTGGGAAGGCAAGTCGCCCTTAATATTTATTACATCTACGTCTTACTATGTTTGGGTTTATACAGTATGTTTCACTAACTAGGATATACAGCGTGCTCTAACACAATATCATGTTCTTATTATATCTTGTCAATGATACGATTTCTTATAATACCACGCTTTCGTTACAAAGTCGACTCTGCATTACAAATCCTTGGCACATCCCTTTCTAATTTGAATGTATAAAGTTACAATTTTTTCATAATTTTAAAATTGTTATCCCTAATTTCTGCTTTTGATAGATTTCTTGTAACATTTCGTAGTAGAGCCACGTACTAGCCTTCATTTTTTGAGAAAAAAATCACATTTAATACAAATTAACCTATAAAACCTGGACCAAAAACCTCAGTCCCTCTTATGGTACAATCTCTAAGAGATAATCTCAGAGGTCCCAAGTGCATAGACTCAGATGAGAAAATAGCTATGGATAGACAGGGCACGGTAGATTTGGTGGAAGAGTATCGGCACGGTAAGCGGAGGATCTTTAGCTGGAGTCCCGGCCCATCTCAACATTTTTCTTTTTGACTCTGATTCCAAGACCTTGGAACAGTAATATTGCCCCAAAGTAGGTCGAAATTTTTGGAACGGTATTTATGCCCTTGCGTTGGTCGTCAATTTTGAAACGGGAATTATAATGGTTCCAACACAGAGGAATTAAATGGGTGATTGATTATTATTTGATTCGGACAATCTGATGCTCTTCTTGTCTTGCCTCGGCTCTTGGAGTCATGAGTTCGATGCTTCCTAACTCTCTGGTTCCAATGCAGAGCATAGGAATCTCAGGGGAATTTTGGGCTGTTTTTAATGACGTAAAGTCATTAGGTGGTGAAGGAGATTGTCACTGTAATAATGAAGTGCGGCTCTGGTTGAACATTTAATTTATTTTGGAACTTGGAAGGTTCTGGAACACGCTATTCTTCGGCGGATTATAATTCGCTGTATTCTCTGGCGTATTTATTCACTTGGACCCGATGGTGATTATTATTGCTATTACGATGCACTGCCTGACTGGCTTTAGAATGACTTTAGACTGGTTGCTTTCCAAATGACTTTAGAATGCCCTAGACTGACTTTAGAATAACTTTAGAAATGAATTAGACTGTCTGCTTTCCAAATGACCAACTTCTGATCCTGTATTCCAGTTTTCTATAACATCGCCACGCCTCTCGCTAAATTAAATTCCCTTGATTCTTATTCTATTCCTTAGTTATATGTTCGCCATTGGCTATCTTAAGATATTTATTGTATCGCTAAGTTCTGGTCATTCGTTGATTTTTATTTGAAGCCCATTGGCTAAAATTATTTCCCTCCCTTCTGATCTATAATCTCTTCCCACGCGCTTGAGTTTTCCTAGAACGGCCGAAAACGCGTGTCTCTGTCCGCGGTAATTTCTTTCGACGGCAAGTACAGTTTGATATATATATTCAAAACATAACAAAGTCACATAGGGATTGTCAATCATTGGTATTATAGAAAGATAACTTCAATATTGCTTACTAGTAACAAGGCATATCTACAAACATACATTAATACATATAATACTGGGGTCCTCATTTTAATTGTAATATTAATACCCTTGATTACCTGAAATAAGATACAATTATTATTATTATTATTATTATTATTATTATTATTATTATAGTTGTCAGAAGTAATTATACTTAAAAAGGAAATTTTGGGATAACGTTTCCTGCTTCAACCTACACAAGTTTAAATTTGAGTGCCATTGCGCTATCCTCCCCTGTTATAAGATAAACGTTTTAACGTTTGTAATACACCGATACATTTCCCCTTAATCTATAAACATTAGACGAAATAGCTCCTGTTAATCTATGAATCTCGTAGAAATGGTGAACCGTTTCCATATGCTCTTTCAAAAGATGAGCGTTTTTAAATAGTACGTTCGTAATTCTTAAATTGAAAAAAAAAAAAAAAAAAAAAAAAACCCTGCAACAGCTGTCTGTTCATTGAATAATTATACATGTTTTCTGGAGTTATAAGAATGATTTGCCCATCCGAATAGCCGGCCTTAAGCGAGTTGGTGTGACGTGTGCTTCGCTGCTGATTGTCGGAATCACTCTGCTACTTAAAGTGATGCTCAAACAAACGAATAGCATGGCATGGCATATGGCTGTGTATTGGGTTTCTGGACGGTGACCGCGTGCAGCGTGAGAATAAAGCATCGAAGCACAGAACAAGCAGCATGGCATCGGTACATATTGCGATTGTTACATGCTTTCTTCATACATATAGTATAAAGATACATAAATGACTCTTGCACAAAGTTGTTAAACAAAATGATATTTAAAGTTTCTATTGCTGTATGATTACTAAAAATGAAGCGCTGAAACAAACATAAGTAAAATAATCCGCCATGTGTGAAACATGCTATAGTCTGCTTTAGATTTTATTATTGCACAACCCCCCCCAAAAAAAAACAACATTAGAATTTGTATTAATTTTTTTGAAAAAACAAAATAAAAATCAAAGAAATTCTAAAAATGTTGAAGTTGAAATCTAGTAATCTTAACGCACATAGAATGGTGTAATGATACAATACAGAGTTTGAAATTAGCTTCCTTACAAAATGCACAAAATAAATATACGAATTCACATTCCTGTTTGCCTGGAAGTGATGTCCGGCGCATTGTGAAGAGGGGAAGAATTTATCTGTTTACAGGAAGCTGAAATCTTTATACATTGTATTACATGTTAAAATTATGCTCAATGTCTCACCTTAGTTTGACTGCTCACATTTCCAATAGTACTAGTCGCTTATATCATATTTTTCATATCAAGTTTTGTGAAACTTAGGATTCCATCATCTTTCCTAATATTTCCACCTCTCTAAGTCATGAAAGTTTGATCAAATCCAAAGTAGTACTTCGTAAATTACCTCGTAATTTCACTGTAAACGCACTACCTCTAAGGCAGCAATGGCAACTACGCTAATATTCTTGGGTATTATAATATACAATCAGCTTGAATGCCCAAATATTGTGTCAGATTGAATATTTAGGATGTCGGATAAGCATTGGAGATCTCCAACGGGCACATCAAGAGCTCAGATTTTCAAGCTTTACCACATCTAAACACTCCAAGGAATGTCCTTCAGGTGCATTTTGGTGCTTTAATTCAGTACCCCCCCCCCATGCATGCAACATTTTGAATAAATTACTAACTTTAGCACAAATATTCACAGATAGTAATGTTGTGAACAACCGTACACGCAGAAGACTTTAAATTTTTAAGCAACCAATATAATGAAAGAGTAAATTGCTAAGGGCGGTATTCCTAAATGACTTTATCGGCCAAATGAGAGGGGGAAATGAAAACAACTCATACGCCAAAAGTTTTATTGCACATTTATTAAGTACTTCAAAGCCAATCTCCATAACTGTTAATACGTTTAATTCACCGGGAGGCCAAACGGTGAAGCCTATTCTTCTGGAAGTTTTGGGGGTTTGACGGATCCAAAACCTTACCCCGTCGCACACTTCCTCGTTCGTTTGAAAACAATGTCCTCCACTGCCTCTCTTCGGGTCGCCAAAAACGTGAAAATTGTGTTGTGAAAAATCTGAGATTAAAGGATGTTACAATGTTTTCACAGCCAAATTCAGGAATGGCATTCCGCACCAGTTCGGAAGTCTGGGAACGGAAATTATCATGGATAAATATTATGCCATTCGATTTCATTCCAGAGAGTTTCGATTATCTGGCGAGCCTAAGTATCTGCAAAGATTTTTCATAATTGCATTACATTGATTGTAGCCCCATTATGTAAAAAGATCGACAAACAGCAAGCTTTCTTAGCTGAAGAATAACATCATGATTTTCCCGGAACTTTTGGGGTTATTCGGCAGGGAGAATCTGCGTGTTTCCATTCTTGAGTTTGTCATTTGCTCTCAAACTGAAAATAGTGGCGCCACGTGACGATTCATATAAACAGAAACATATATTTATTCTTCCTCAGATTACCGCTGCAGACGACTCATAGATGCAGTAATTCTGTGAGTCCTTTGTTCTTACATCAGTTTGATTTGGAACCCACTGCGAACAAAACTTTCAGCACTGCAGGTGAAGTTTGATGGCGTGTATGGAAGCATCGTTTATCCTCACAAAAACACACATTTCTCCCACTATGATCCCTCGATTTTTCCCAATAAGATTATTCACACTTATCAGAGGTGAATCTCTCGCAGTGACGGGCGTCCGTCTCGGAATCTCTTGTGCCACTTATGAAATTGAACGTGGCATCTCAGTTGTCAACAAACGAACTGCATCTCTTTGCTTTTCTATACTAGCTGCTTTAGCCCAAGTTATATGAGTACACATATCACTAACCTTATTTCCAGACTGCACAAACAACGAACGTGCTGACTTCTTCCTACAGATGGTAATATAGATGATTAAGAGCAGTTTCGCCAAGTTTGCTCACCTCGAGTTCTATGCATGGTGGCCGTGTTCATTTCACTGTTCCTCATGTACGTTGTAAATATATTGACGTTCATATATCAATCCGCGTGAAACTAACCCCACATTTCGGTGGCACATCCTGCTCGTTTAGAAGATATTCGTGATCTCCCAGTTGCGTGATACATTAAGACTCAATGAAAGCCTCTGATATAGTCTGGAAGCGTTGCTGAACAGAAAATGTATCCCTTCCTAACAAAAGTGTGATCAAATATTTATTATCAATTAAACCGTCAAAGAAGGTTCAGCACTTGCAGCGGTGAGTAGTAAAGAAACTATTGCCAGAATATTTTCTTGCTTTTTGGACACAACTGCAGGTGTATAGTAAAGAACTAGTATTAATCATGTATAAGAATTTTCCTTGCCTACTGTACTGATAAAAATGGGTTAGCTATTGTGTGTTATTCTCCATTCCCGCTGGTAATCTACTTACTGTATCTGAGCAGACAACTACACATTTTTTATGTATATTTCAGTACAATTTTTATGAAGAAAAAGTAGCGGAGTTCACAAATTTTATATTTCATGGTAGTAAAGTTTTCATATTTTTAACCTAATAAAGTTATGAAAATAAAACAAAATTATGTTTTGATTCTATTGAGGTAACATTTATGACCACTTTTTCCACTTACTATAATGACCGATCGAGATGGTGAACATTTCAAAGGACTCTAACCCAAATCCAATAAGGCTATTCTATATCTGGGGTTACTCCTGGCTTCCCCACGTCACTTAGGAAATTTCTGGGATGCAGCTTTACTTTCCAAGAATTTTCCGCTCTCACACTTCATTCCGTTGGTTCTGTTACCGATTCAAAAATGGCAGCAACGTGGTCTGGTGCGGTGTGACGGTGACTTGTCTTTAGAAACGTTTCTATTTCGGATCTAGTATACAATCGACCCTTCTAAAGGGCCGGTTCTCTTTGGAGGGGGTTTCGTTGATGTCGGAGTATTATATGTGCCTTACCACCCGTAGATCATGGCCGACCTCCCGGAGGTGCCCCCCACTGTGACATAGACACAAACGTCCAACCCTCGAAAAGGCTGAAGTACCGAAATATGCTCCTTCGTCACCTAACAATCCAGTCCCGTCAGTATCTTCCTTGTAAAGTATAATCCTACAAGAGACAAACTCGACCCAGAACCTTTGGTTATACATAGCAACCTCAGTCAGTTCTTTTCATGCGAAGTAAAACGGTTTGCGCAAATTATCTCCTACTCTGTATTGTGCATTACTACACTATAATTTCTTTAATCATTTGCTAAGTTTTCTACCTCCGGACTTGCATTATGCCGCAAGCTATTCCATGGATTAAGGTCATTGAGCAAACTTACATTGTGGTACACCACATTGCAATAGTTGACCAAAACAGGCCAATTTATAATTCTTTGCGTAGTGAATCAGGTTCTGGAAGTATCCTCAAAAACAGAGTAAGGGTGAAGGTCACTAATGGTGAGTCTTTAATAATATTGTATAACTAAAAATGGTATAACAAGCGGTAATAGTGAAATTGAAGATTGGTAGATAATATAATTTTCTTACCAAAATCAGCAGAAGAACCAGATATCATACAAAATTTGTGAAACTATCCCTTTCTCGTAATTGCTGTGAACAAAATAAAGAAAAAATTGAATGTATGCAAAACAAAGTACAATCAGGAAACATTAATGACGTGTACTTGAACCTAAGTCCCATGATAACAACCAATAAAGAAATAACAGGATAATATCAAAAGTATTAAAATATTTCATTTTAATGCACAAAGCACACATGCAATCAAGAGATATTTTTACAATTTTTAAAATGCACTATCAGTACTGTTGTGTTGATATTAAGTTAAAGATAGAACTCTCTCTACACATCCCTTAAAAATGGACACAAAGTCTTGCAGATAAGAAACACTAAAGACTAAGAATGGCATACAAATAGTCGGGAAAAAAGCAAATAAAAGATGCTGCATGCTACACAAATATTGAAATGGAAATGGACAGCACACAGAACGAAACTGAATTACATCTGGGAATGGGAGGACGAGGCCGAAGAGATGTAGAGGAACCCTGGAGAATGAGGTTTCGTAGAGCGGAAACTGGGAAATCAAGGGGAGCTCTGGGGGTACATAAAGGAAATGCAGTGCTTTATTACGTCCTTTTAGTGCGATAAAATGTTATAAGATAATAAGGAACTCAAAGAAGAACTAAGGTTAAGTACAAGTGTGTAGAGGGCGCTCTGAAAAGTCCTCGGCTTCGACTTTATGTGTTTATGGTATTCGCAACGTAATTGTTATTTATGTTAGTGCAGCTGTCTTATGGAATCAAATGCTGTCATTATTTCAAATATTTCATCTAATATACGTTTCTAAAGCAGACGTGTTGTGGGTATTTTATTAAATTAATAAAATAATATTTTGCTAAGTATTAAGTGCTTTGTAAAAGATAGCTTAACGCCAATGGAAATTCATACCATTGTTTATAAAATGTATGGGTGCTATTTTATTCCTTTATTTTCAACAATTAAAAATGGACTGACGTGGCTGTACCAGAATTGAATATGTCCCAGTGAAGGACGTCCAAAATGAGAAACAGCAGAACTCATTGAATAAATATTAGATGAACGGACAATTAAAGTGCGAGAAACTACTGAGGCTAAAAGAATTTCAAAGGAACGTGAAAAATTGCATATTTCAAAGATTTGTGCAAGACGAATGCCGTGCTTGTTAACAGCAAAAAAAAAAAAAAAGAGAGAGAGAGAGAGAGAGAGAGAGAGAGAGAGAGAGAGAGAGACAGACTTGAGGCAACAGAATGGAAATAGCAGTCAAAACAGTGAATAGAAGTCGGCTGTTTAACAAAAAAGGAAGCAAAGCCTGCTTTATTTGCAGGAAAGGTTATGGCATTCACCAATGTCACAACCTTTTTAGACACTAAAGATATTTTACTGATTTATTATTTTTACAAGGATAAAACTATAACCTAAGAGTGCTCTAGCCCAATCTTTTAAACCACTGGAAGAAAAAGTATTTGAGAAAGTGTCCTATTTGCAGAAGAAAAACATCTTTTTCGACTAAGATAATGCACCTGTTCACAAAAGTGCTTTTAGCGGTGGGAAAATTGAGAGCTTGGAAGTAGGAAATGTTGAAGCAACCACTCTACTCTCCAGCTTTGGCTTACTCTTGACTTTCATCTGTTTATAAAGCTCAAAATCTTCCTCTCTGACCAGCGTTGCTCATCAAATCAAGAGGCGAGTACAGCAATAGAGGAGTTTTTGACAGATTTCGTGGAAAGTCACTTAAGAGACTGGATAATGACATTGGTTTATTGCTGGAAAAGTACATTGTCCTTCAAGGAAATTATGCTTAAAGATAAAATAATTTTCAAGTTAAAAAGCTGATTCCATCTTTGTTAGACTGAGAATTTTTCTTAATTACGGACTTGCGGACAGAAAAATCGCTCATATCTGACTCATTTGGTATGTTTTACTTGTTTTAGATTCCAGGACTAATTTCTTTTCAAAACAATTATAAACTGTTTTATAATCACATGCGTAACATTGATCTCTCTATCAGTATTGCTTACGTACCTTGCGATCATTTTTGTTTTCCCCCAGAGTGTTTTGCCTGTGGGAGAGTGTGCTCTCGTTAGCCGGCTATCCAGCCAGTTGGGTCTCGGTGATTAGCGGGAGGATAAAACAATAAAACAAACCAAACATAAAACAATACACAAACCAACTTAAGAGGTTCATTACTTACAAAACTATCAAACAAATGTTGAAACTACAGGTCTTCATTTTCCACACATTTTGGTATCTCTTTAGAAAATTATTCATCACTCGCTGTAGTTCATTTTTAGAAGTCCGGACAATTTCCTGACGAGTACTACCTTTGAGTTCTTGTATGGTATGCGAATTGGTTTTGAACATAACATGTGTTAATTTACCTCAAAGACAATAATCTTAGGCTGCCAAATCGAGGGATCGAGGGGGTCACAAATCCGTACTAATAACTCTGTCGTGTGGAAATACACTGTGAATTGCTCTAATGGAATTATTCGCGCTGTGAGCAGTGGCACAAAGTCCTGTTGGAAAAACACATTATCACGCCTTATGTCGGTTAATACTCTGAAAAAGCAGTTAGTATTGTATTCACATGAATAACAGAATCAACCATACGCTCAAAAAGTTATATATATACACACGTTCCATATGAATCGTACATTATTATACGCTGTTTCGTTATAAACACACGAGGCATAATTCACTTTATGTACACTGTCGCATTAAGAAATAACAACACAACACATACCCGAGATCAGCGGAGCCACAACTGCGACAGTCAACAAAGTGAAAAGTAACCAACAGGCTTGCTACCCCCTCCACGGCGCGGCTAACGAGTGGGGGCTCGCTCGTAGAAAAAAACCCTCGCCGCGAGGGAAATCATTACTGATCGCACTGAACTTCAGTGTGTATTAATAACCGAAAACGTTCTATATCGGTTACTCATATATTAAAAACGGTATAGGATAATTGAGCAGTTAAAGGAACATGCGACAGTTCTGGGATCATGTCGCTTTGTGCACTACACATTGCACGTCGGTTGCTGGAATCAGGTACATTCTGACTAAGAAGCGCATAAAAATCTGTTCTTTGATTGAAGAAAACTTTCAACAAACTATTAAAATGTTTTGTTTCACATCTGCAGACCCTCTTTAAATACTGAAAATTAATTGCTTGTGGATTTTATTTAAATGGGGCTTTGCACTGCACTTACAAATTTTGGCATGAAGTTAATTTTGGCAAAGGAGATAAGATAAATTTCCTTAAAAGTGCATGGATAAACAAAGTAATGTTTCAAGGCGAGCTTCTTGTCCCTAAAGCGAATTAAAATATAAGCACAAACATAGTACATAATTTGATAACAGGAAAAGGTGCATTAAGCATAACTTAAGCGTATAAATCACATGTTTTACAGCGGATATTACTGAGCAAAATAAGAAGAAAATTGAATATAGAAACTAAAACAAACATCTGTGTAGATATGTGCAAATATCTATCGTCAATATAGGAGGGCCTCCAGTCATTGACACACATCATTTAGACCTGTGTCCATGATAATCTCGCGCTCTTGCAGCTCTCTGACTGACTGGGGTGCACGGAATGCTCACAGACAAATCTAAGGGAATTATGCCAGAGAATTTGGCCTACCAGACTTCCCCGTCCAAGGCATTCGCATGTTGCATTATTGAATATTTTAATTAGCGAATGGGGTTTTCTGGTGAATTTATTCATAAAATGAAGGGAAAAAATTGTAATCACTTTTGACCTGATATATATAGTCCATATCCTTCCTTATCGGGCAAGTGAGAGACAATCACTAAGTTGTAGTCAGATTTTCCCAGATTATGCGTAGAAAATGGGCTGGTGCATCATCGTGCACTAATTACGTCCGTTACTTTAGATACAGGGATAATTCTAGCAGTGTTGCAAGTGTGTCGTTTGATAAGAAATCGTGATAGATAACTCTTGTTTGTTGGCATGCTAGAAGGAAATATCAATGAGGTCTGATACGTGAAATTTTTAATCACAATCTCTTATAAATTGATAATGTCTGGGTTCTTCTGACGCGCGAGGGTATGCATCTCTCGGCACATATGTTTTTTTTTTTGATTGATTTATTTATGGACGCTCTTTAACATCTCAGGTCATCAGCATCCCATTCAACTCAGGGCGTGAAACGGCCGACAAATTTTGCTCAGAGGCCCCTCTTTCAGGCTTGAGGTTCTTTTTCGTGCCGTAAATGTGCGACACGGGACCCACGGCTTTACTTCCCTTCCGAAGGAAGCCATAATTAGGATTTTTACGCCCCGAAAAAATCCAGCGGTCCTGGTCGGGTTCGAACCCGCGATCTTGGGTGTAGGAGGCAAGTATGGTAACCACTACACAACCAGGACCGACAATGGCACATATGGGAACCCCATAAAGCATCCCGTATTGTAATGATAAAGTTTGGCACCTTTGTAACAAATAATAGATATTTGTTTTACAATTTATGTTCATTAGGCATTTATTTTCTTCTTTCGGTGAATACAACCTGCTTTAAAGATACGCGAAATTTTTAAAATATTCTATGTACACAAAATATTAGGCGATATTTAGATGTTAGTACTAATTAAAAACTTTCTATTTACACTTACAAAAGAGAAACAGTAATATTATGCTACATAAATTAAGAGTGTCCTAGCGTTATAAAAGTTTTAGTAATCGCCACTTTCGTTCCATCTGTAGAAAGTAAGTTTAAATCTTAAGATAACGTGTAGAGCTTCCGCACGATAAGTTTGCACTTAGAGTTTATTTTTGTGGGAGAGGTGTATATAACATATAATATTCTTCTGCAGCATGTATCGTTTCTAAGGAAACATTAGTTCCCTGCTTGAGCGAACGCATGGAACAAGTGAAAGAACTTGTATGTCATCTTTAGTTTATGTATTTTTAAGGAAATAAGCACCCGAACAGATCACTTGAATCAATGTGCAGTTTAGTTTGCATGATGTTCCGGCAGTGGTGCGAGGGGTCAATGTCGTCACAGCAGATAGTAGATTGCCACCTTCGGCTGTGTGTGAAGTAGTCGGAGTGTGCAGATATCGTGCGTTAAATCTACCTATTCTCCATTCGGTGTCCTTATAACTTGATATGTTAATTTATATTGAGAACAAATATGTCCTCAAATGAATGGATTTAAAAATACGGTCAAATTTAATTTGTTCTATTTTCGGTATAGTGTGCACCTATAGATATTCTTTACGTGTAAACTTTTAATTATCGAATAAGTTTTTTAGTGTATGATGGAGGTATCAGTATGACAGTTCGAAACTAGGCAGTAATGTAAAATAAGTACCACCCTATAAACCTCAGCTATAAAGTCAGATTTATTTGGATCCATTTTCCAGATTGCGTTCTGTAATTTCTTTTGCAGACATTGAGGAAACACTGAAGGAAAGAAAAATTTTTTGTACAGCCCAAGATAATCTTACGGTGTTTGCAGAGGAATGAAAAAAACAGACTTAACTATTCAAACGGGTTACAACTAGCTTGATAGGAAATATATATAGAGTATATAACAAGTGCAAGCGCTGCTAACGAAAAAATCATTGCATCCTAGAAAGCATCAGTTGTTGAAAATAGTATTGGATATAATAGGATCGTTAAACATATTATGAGATCCCCATACAGAGCCCATTAGAGTTGGTGTAAGATTAAATTGTAATTTCCTAAAATATCTACATAGAGGCCAACTGTTTTTCTCTCTCAAGCAAATGGTGGATTAGAGAGAAGTTGAAGTGTTTGAAGAGTGCTTCAAATTGACTTGTTGAGGGAACATGACTGGAATAAGTGGGTACGTATGGAACATAATAGTATATTCAACTACAGAGTACTCGTCTTTTGAGCTTTTGTTTGGGTAGGAGTGTCGAGCACCTTTGATATTCAGCAAAGAGCCTGAGAAAAGATATGGCAACTAGTCATATGCTTTGTAAAAAACAGGTTGTAAAGTACACATTTTTGCTGGGTAGAAACCAATGAGTAAGAAAAGGAATACTTATTTTCTTATGGGCAAGGAAATAAAGCGGAATTTCTAGTTCGTTAAACATTATTATTGCAAGATGTGAAGTAATATGCAAAATGACCTAGGTTTCAAAAAGGTTAGTCAACAGAAATCAACCACTATATTAAAGAAAATGAAGGGGACTTATTGAATTTAACCATAAAGCTTCAAAACATGAAACATTTCCTCCAAATAAAAGTATATATATTTCTCTATCACATACTGATCGTAAAAAACAGGAATACTTTGAAGAGCATCTATTATATAAAGAGAGTGGAAAAATATACATACAATAAATTTACAGATAGAAAAGACTAACGATTCTTAAATATTTTGAGTGGGAATGAATGGTGTCAAACGCTTAGAAGCATCGATATGAATCAACGTCATAACTACGTTGTGATGTGAACAGAGACATTTCTACCATAAGGTTACATGTCCACGTGTCCTTCCAATTGCAAATGAAAATGGCATTAGTTAATTTTCTCTTCAATCTCTTTTGAAAACTCTCGCTTTTCTTAAAACACCTCTATGTAGCAGTACTGAAAGTCTGACGAGAACTGGCAACATATGTCACATGTCTTTTGCGGACCATTCACGTGTTCTGTATTTGATTGAGATCGCATATTTCCAAAAAGCACTCACTTCAGAAACCAGAAGGCGCCACCTTATTAGTTCACACATACTTACCAACCCATGCCAGCTCAGGGTGGATATACGTGGATATTTTTGATTTTCAGGTTCTGAATTCTTAGTGAAGTGGTTGGCATGGAAATAGTCAGTATTAATGCCCTATTTCGTAAAGTGAAATGCATTCTAAATCTCTGTGTAATAAAAGTGTGCTTCAATAGATTTGATTTATTTATGGACGCTCTTTAACAGCCCAGGTCATCGGCGTACTTCACTAGAGTGACCTATAGTTTCGTAAAAATTGTTGCATGAAACAGTCATTAGAATATATAAATAAATGAGTGAAATTCGCTCATATGAAAGTCAGGAAGATTGAGCTGTTCTGCAGGAAGATACGAGGGTATGTCCATAAGTTTCCGGCCTCGCCGATAAGCGGTATCACCTTCACCAAACCCTTATCTGGTGTCATACCTTATCTGTTAAGTATGACTTCCATTTTGCTGTGTTCAGACATAGTTGCATAAAAAGGGCTATGTCTAGTAGATTGTAACATGGAGTTTCGAGCTGTTATTAAGTTCTAAACAAAAGAAGGACCTACTCCAAATGAAATTAAACAGCGATTGGACGGTGTATATGGGGAAGCATCCTCCTCATATTCTGCCATAAAAGAATGGGAAAACGTTTTTCGAATGGATAGAGAAAGCGTAGAAGGCGAAGAGGGTGCAGGTCGGCCCTTGGAGGTGCTCACTCCTGAAAACATCGCTTTTGTGGAAGGAGAAATTATGGAAGACCAGCGGCTCAAAGTTACAGAAATAGCAGCAAGGTTGGGCCTTTCTAAACAACGGTCCTTCAAATTATTCAGAACATTTAAATATGAATAAGGTTAGTACAAAATGGGTGCCTAGACTTCTTTCCTCAGAACAAAAGCAGCAACGAGTCATCTGTTTCAGGCATTTTTAGAGCTCTGCCGTGGCAACAAGAGAGAAGTTCTGCAAACCATTGTTACAGGAGAAGAAATTATGGTCCTCTACTATGATCCCTTGTCCAAAAGAAAAGCAATGGAGTGGCATAAATCTGGCGAAGCACCGCCTCTAATGGTCAAGATCACTCAATAAACTAAGAAGATTATGGCTACAATCTTTTGGGATGTGAAGGTATACTCTTCATTGACTTCAAGGAAAGATCATAGTTACAAAACGCCGTAAAAATATGTTGCATTCTTCTGAAACACTTATAAAAATCTGGCGATGTTCGCATGTGATTTCACTTTTGCTCCGGATTGAGCAGACGCGTCACCTACCTTGCGCAGTTTTTACATGTGTAATTCATCATGCAAAATAAAACGAACCCGCTCTGTTGAGATACCCGTTGCCTCTCCTGACTAGTGCACTTTCACTTGCCAAGTCAGGCAAAAAGATATCATGAAGTGTATTGATGATTTCTAAAATTACAAATGATTTTGGGGCTCCAAGACGTGGCGCATCTTCGATAGTTGTACCACGCTTGAAATCGATCGATTACATAGGATGAGCCTGCGCACCCCATGTAGGCAAGATCTTCTTATGAATTTCTTAGCACGTTTTTCCTTCCCAGGATAAAGAATTGTATTACAGCACAAATTACACACTTATTAATGTTTTACTGTAACTCGAAACGCTTGTTTTTAAACAACTGCCAAAAATTAATTAATATCTGAACTACTTATGACCATAAACTATTGATTCATTGAAAGCTTAATTTTATGACCACATGTACAGATATTGCTGTTACTCTCTATCAGAATGCGAAGAAAGTTACTCACAAAACACCCTACTATGTTTAAAATGCTCAAAATGTGGCCGTCTATTGGTTAAGTTAGTAGGCCGAAACACTGTCAATACCACTATGTTATCAACAGCAATTTATCAAGGCTTGTAAAAGAAAAACAATCTGGCAAGTTAAAAAGCCGTGCAGAGAGTGTCGCGTGTATCCCAAAATATATTTATCTTAAAATGTGCGTTAATAATTTTTATTTTTTTATTCAAAATGCATATCAACATATAACAAAACATCAGTTCATTACAAACATCGCCTTACGATAATTGCGGTTTCTGCTCTGATGCGTATTTATGAAACAGCAAGAGGTCTCTAAGCAACAGATAGTCAAAACCAGTGTTATGCTCACCTTAAACTCGCGAAACAAAATATAAAATATATTAAGAAATTCCTGTAAAAACTGCGGCAAACCTCTGTAATTCCTAGCCAAAGATTCAGAACTTTGCAAAATAGCTGTACTTATTATCCAACAATTTTGTATAATTGTCTCATTTTTGCAAGAGTTTATAAAATATAAGGTGTTATTATTCAATGCAGCATTTGTTACATTTGATGGATACTACAGATTTGTTTGATTTTTTTTATTTTGTTTATTTATGGACGCTCTTTAACATCTCAGGTCATCAGCGTCCCATTCAATTCAGGGCGTGAAACGGCGACAAATTTTGCTCAGAGGCCTCTACAGCTATGTCTGTATTATGCAACATACCACACACACACACATATATATTTATAATTTAAATATTTATACTGGAACGTCTCAGATATATATATCTGAGACGTTTCAGTATAAAAATTTAACACTTATATAAAGCCCGAACCCCGCCAGGCCTCAATCTCTTTCTCTTTAATTTCCCAGGTTTGCCAAGCAACTTCGCTATGTTATAGTTAGCGGCCTCTCCAGCCACGTTAGAACCCCAATGCCTCACCAGCAGAGGTATTGCCCACCTCAAGTGTCTTGTCTTACAGCGCGTGCAAGAGCCTAGCTCGAAATATCGTGTGTTTTTAGTTTTCAGTTTTGTAATAGTTTCAAGTTTTCATTTTTTATATTGGAACGTCTCAGTGCCATTTATATATTTCATGCCTTTAGAGGTTTTTTATTATTCAATTAATAAAGTTATATGTAACCAGCAAACAGGTTGGTCGATATTCACCTCTATAATGAGTAGCCCATTCTTCAGTACCAGCAACATTGCCAACTTATACGAAAAGAAAATCAGTAGATTTCACACACACACACACACACACACACACACACACACACACACACACTCGCATATGTACATAGAAGAAACATAATAATATCAACAGTTATATCAGCATTACATACTACTACTACTACTACTACTACTACTACTACTACTACTACTACTACTACTACTACTACTACTACTACTACTACTACTACTATTACTACTACTACTACTACTACCACCACTACTACTACTTATAATAATAATAATAATAATAATAATAATAATAATAATAAGTGGCATTTATTATCATTTTCATATGCACATTAACGCCTATAAATGCATAGATATTACTTTAATGCTATTGAGAAAATCTCAGTAAAGAGAAAATTGACATATTTGTGCCACTTTAACTGGAATATAATTAACATTGACATATGTATGAACTTTTATTAGTTACGATAAATTAAGCATAAATTAAGAGAAAATTACAATTTCTATACTTTAAGGAAGTACATACAATTTTTTTAAACGTAACACTCTCTTTCCGCGCTTCAAAAGCTATTAAAATTAAATAAAATAATTTTTGTAATGAAATTTTGAAATTATTAATTCTCAAAATAACCTTGTTAGATTTGCATAAAATACATTTTGAAAATTACGCCCAACATTTTCAACTTTCTTGATAATTATTCTTTGATTACAGGTAATATTCCTATCCACAAATTAATGTCAATATTTATAAGTGCACATTACAAATTTAGGAAATTTTTTTTTTCTGATATTTTAATTTTGAACACACTTTCTTCCTCAATAATAATTTAAAACCTTTCTACCCAACATAAAGTAAAGGCATAGGTTCAGATTGTTGCCTTAGCAAGGGGAATTCATGTTCAAATTTTTATAGGATTATTTTGAAACTGTGGAAGTTATGCAAATCTTAATTTTCAAGATAGAGCATCCCCAATCATAGAGCAATTAATATATTTTCATGACCATTCTATATTTGTTATGATGTAAATAGATTTGAAAAATTATTCTTTTTTAAAAAAATTCCGCTAAACTTACACATTGATGTTCTGACAGTTGCAGTCCTAACTAGTTTGCAATTTTCAGTTTTGATTTCAGAAACGCTTTTTGTGTATTAAGTTTAAATTTTGCTTTTCTTGCAATATTCAGTTTTTTAAACCCATGTTTGGTTATACTTAACCAAAATGACATAAGAAGAAGATAATTATTAAATAACTGAACGGTTACATCCTTTTTAACTGTACCACACTACTAAGGACAACGCAAATTTTAATGTAGATTTTGAAAAAGTAATGGGTATTTATCATCACGAAGCTTTAGATTTGTTTGAAATTAACATGCAAAAACTAAAAAATGTTTTTTGATCCATGGATGTGTATGTACCCCTTAATCATTATATTCTTGGAATTTACAATTAAAGTATATTAAATTGAAAAAAAAAAATGAACGAACCTCCTTGTATCGTGAAGTGCTAAGGCCTTCTGAAAGGGAAAGTCATTTAAGAAGCTCCATATATGGAGCTAATTCACATGAAATTAATATTTAGTTCCTACTTATAGACTCAACTTTTCTTAAGTACATTATCTGCTCCATGCGTAAAATCTGTGCAATTTAAAGTTTGGAGACAGTCACACGAGAAGTGTGAATTATAAAATGAGTTCCAGTACAACACAAAAAGTTTACTGAGACAATTTTTTGTCTGGTCCATTTGACCGCATTCATTTAATGGGATAGGGTCTTGTAGATCTCTCGTTCGTTCCATCCTCTTGCTGCCCTGGACCAGTAAACACTTGTATTTTTTTGAAGAAGTCGGTTCTTCTACATACTAGCCAATCTCGATGTCTCTTACCAATACAAATATTACATGCTGTAAACTTGGCGCTAAATACTATGGACACCAGATATATAAATATAACTCCAATATTTTGGGCTTCAGAGGTGGAAACAAAAATCAGAGGAATTGGCCTGGGTTCAGTATGGGAACGAGGCAATGCAAATAGTAAAAACGTATGGAAGAAGATTAGAACAAGATTAGAAGATATCACGGCAGGAAATCCAGGCAGAATGTAACACGAAAGTCTCCTTGAGCCTATGGAATAAGTCGGTCCTGGTGGTGCATTGGTTACCATACTTGCCTCCTAAACCCAAGATCGCGGGTTCGAACCCGGCCAGGACCGGTGGATTTTTTCGGCCGTAAAAATCGTAGGTATGGCTTCCTTCGGAAGGGAAGTAAAGCCGTGGGTCCCGTTTCGTACATTTACGGCACGAAAAAGAACCTCAATCCTGAAGGAGAGGCCTCTGAGCAAAATTTGTCGGCCGTTTCACGCCCTGATTTGTATGGGACGCTGATGACCTGAGCTGTTAAAGAGCGTCCGTAAATAAATCAATCAAATCCTATCGAATAAAATTAAACTAACCTGGGATAAATTGGTTTATATGCTCATTCTTGGGATAAAGGTAAAATCAGGAATAGCCTGGCTTAGACTAGGAAGTTGGAAGGTTAAAAAATTAAGGGATAGTTGTGGTAGGAGAATATGCCCATTTTATGGAGGGGATGAGAAGTGGAGTACGCATTCTGGCCGGATGTACTCACTGGGAAAACCTGAGAAAAACCCTGATTATTTAAAACTTTTTAAGGCAATTAGAGGATGATTGGCATGCTGGGACTTGTTTGCGAACCACACTAATTGGTTGAATATGGGCATTTTCCTAGCCAAAGTGCGCGAAGCTAGTAGCAATCCATTTTATAGTTACAACTCAACAACTTGTGTATTTACAATAATGTATAATATGTTTTCATTCATATATCTGTAAATATCGTTCTTTTCATTTATATGTTATTTATTATTAATATTGTTTTATTTGTTCCTCTTTCTAATTGTATGTTATATTTAACATGTACGGTCTACTACCCATGCATAAAATATATTTGTAATGTGTATATAGAATTTTATAACAATAAAGATACACCTACTACCACCACCACCACTACAACTACTACTACTACTACTACTACTACTACTACTACTACTACTACTACTACTACTACTACTACTATCACCATCACTACTACCACTACTACTATACTACTACTACTACTACTACTACTATACTACTACTACTATACTACTACTACTACTACTACTACTACTACTATACTACTACTACTACTAATACTACTACTACTACTACTACTACTATACTACTACTACTATACTACTACTACTACTACTACTACTACTACTACTACTATACTACTATACTACTATACTACTACTACTACTACTATACTACTACTACTGTACTACTACTACTACTGTACTACTACTACTACTACTTTACTACTACTACTACTATCACCATCACTACTACCACTACTACTATACTACTACTACTACTACTATACTACTACTACTATACTACTACTACTACTACTTCTACTTTACTACTACTACTACTATCACCATCACTACTACCACTACTACTATACTACTACTACTACTACTACTACTACTACTACTACTACTACTATACTATTACTATACTACTAGACTACTACTACTACTGCTATACTACTACTACTACTACTACTACTACTACTACTACTACTGCTATACTACTACTACTACTACACTACTATCACCATCACTACTACCACTACTACTATACTACTACTACTACTATACTACTACTACTATACTACTACTACTACTATACTACCACTACTATACTACTACTACTACTACTACTACTACTATACTACTACTACTACTACTACTACTATACTACTACTAGTACTACTACTATACTACTACTATACTACTACTACTACTACTACTACTACTACTATACTACTACTACTACTACTACTATACTACTATACTACTACTACTATACTACTACTATACTACTACTACTACTATACTACTACTACTATACTACTACTACTACTACTACTACTACTACTACTATACTACTACTACTACTACTACTATCACCATCACTACTACCACTACTACTATACTACTACTACTACTACTACTACTATCACCATCACTACTACTGCTACTACTACTACTACTACTACTATCACCATCACTACTACTACTAGTACTACTACTATCACCATCACTACTACTACTACTACTTACTACTACTACTACTACTACTACTTACTACTACTACTTACTACTACTACTACTACTATCACCATCACTACTACTACTACTACTTACTACTACTACTACTACTACTACTACTACTACTACTACTACTACTACTACTACTACTACTACTAAAATATTGTAAACAAAGAAATCATGGCATTGCGAATAGATTGCGTCAAAAGTTATAACTTATTCATCACCACAGCATCCTTGTATAAATCAAGACCAATTCTCAGACCGTAATGCCAGTATCAATAGTACACAAAATGGCGTCAATGGAGGTTGTTTGTTTGTTGATGTTACGTGATTTATTACAGGAGTTTATAGTTGGAAGTAAATCAACAGTAGTGTGTTGGTTTATTTATTTTTTATTTAGTTAATAGTTAGTCGCGCTTGTTGAGTGACCGATTGTACCTCTAATTATGGCAGTGTACCACATACTTGCACAAATAAATTACCTAAAGAGCAGTCAGTAAAGGAGAAGTGGATAAAGCGTATACGCCGTGGAACTTTTGAAGTTAATGATAAAACCATAGAGTTTATTAAACCTTTCGGATAAAAATTGTGGTATGGGAAAACATTTTCCCCTTGCAGTTTCCCCTATAATCTACCATCATATGTGACAGAGAGGCTGAAAAATATATAAAGCGGGTTTTGTAGCGAGAAGATGAGAGTTTTAATGAACCGAGTGAGTAGGATATAACATATTTCGACTCCTTTGCAAGTGAGTGTAAGAAAAGAAAAGACAGATTTTGAATCGGAACAATTTAAGTATTTTTCTAATGATAATCAAATGTATATTTAGCAGAGCTCTTGATATAGGTTGCAACTTTTTCTTACATACACACACTTATATATATAAGATAAATTGTGTTTTGTAGTAAACTCTCTATTGAAGTAGTTTGGTTAAAATTTGTTTGTTTTATTTGTAGAGAGCATTGTAATTTGATATAAATGACTAACCATTTTATGTTAGTATGTATTTACAAAAGTCAAAATCAAATACATATATATATATATATATATATATATAGTGTTTAAATAAATGCTGCATTAATTTAGCATTGCAGTAAATTTGGTTATAATAATTTTTATGTGCGTTACACATTGTTACAAGACTTGATTTAGTTATTCTTATTTATGCATGTTGTTGGAGATATAATTGTTGTTCTTACTATTTCATTAATTATTGATTGTTGATTGCACTGTAGTAATAGATAATAGGGAGTAGTTGATTAATCATTTTTGTACTTATACCGCCTGTGGTGCCTCAGTAGTAAAAACGGGCGTTAAACGATACTCAAAAAAAATTGTACATGAGTTATTTTATGTAAACCGAATTCATATTATTTTGTTTCATTTATATATGAGAAATATTGTTTTAAACAATTTCAGATTCCTAAATACAATCGAAATGCTTTCTAAAGATAAATAATATCATATTGTAAACACAATACTGTGTATAATTTTGTGTTTACTATTGGCAATATTTGGGATATGAAGACCGGCATTTTTTCTGCATTATGGTCGGGTAGTGTAGTTGGTCTTGTACAAATATTCTTTCTGCATCGTTTCTAATATTGTGTCATTTTCCATTGTTGCTTAGAATATATCTCTCACAATCTGGTAAAGCCGAAGGGGAAGGGAGATTGCTGTTGATAGTTCAGAGATGACTGAAAATATTCAAGATCAAGTTAGGGGGTGCATTGTTATATGTAAACGACTACCAACAACAAGTATACTGTAATTTAAAACGTGTCAAAATTTGTACTTGTATATAAAGGTAATTTTATTTTTACTAAATATATCCGAGAGCAACATTTTGGTAGATATAGGCAAATTTCAGTATTCCGTTAACAGAAAAATCAGTTCATTGTTAGCACTGAGCGCGAATCAGATGAATAGCCATGTTTTAACTTCCGGGCTTATTTGTTTATTTAATTATTATTTCAAGATCCTCAAACTGAACTGTTTTGCCTTTCTTACGTTGATAATCACAACTGCTGCAAATGAAAATTGCATAACTAGAACTAAATAAGGAACCTAATAATATCATTAGATGGGCAGTATGCTCACCTGTGGCTACGACAATTTATCCCTCCTTTCTCATATCACGAGGATTTTCTTGGTGAGTTTGGGGTCTGACAAGTATTAACTTGCAAAACTAGGGAGGTTATGGACGTGTGAAAGTGCTTGCATGTTGGAAGAGCAAATCCTCCCCTTATCTAAGAGAAGCACGCAAATTTTAACGTGTTGAAGGGGCAGTTAAGAGAACTTCTAACAAGTTTGAACTGGACAAGAATGTAAACCGCCTCCCATTACACTTTTGAAGAGGGATATAGAGAAGCATAAGAGCAAAATATTGACGATTATATGTATATATTCTGCTGTCATGCAGAATATGCCAGTGTTTAGAATTGACCCGTAGACATTTCTTTTTTCTTCGAACTGTTAAACAAAGAGGTGCATACGGAAACAGTACATCATCAGCGAACTCTGTGGTCTACTTATAAGTAGGATCGTAAATAGGATTTTATTTCTTGAATCAAATAATGGAGATGACTAAATTTATAATGTAATTGTAACTGCTCATGCCTTTATTACACTTTTCTTTATAGCTATACCAATTGTAATTGGTGGCGTAAAAAGAGGATGTTTGTTGAATCTTTGGGAATTAGAAAGGAGAAAAATCCCTCTCTAAAATATTAAACAAGAATTTAACGGAGTAAGTGTTCGAACAGCAGCCTACTGCGGTTGGGCATTTTCGTTACGTTTCTATGGGCAGCCAGTAATATGAAGAGCAAACTTTCAAAACGCAGTTTTAGGACAACTTTTTCTTAATAAATGTAATAAATAAATATGTAATTGCTGCACTAAAACTAACATTGAAATTTGGAATGTAATATTGCAGTAAATTGTAAAAAAGAAAAACTAAAAAGTCTATTTCCCGAACTTGAAAATTATAACAACTATAATTTAGAAAATGTAAGTGATAAACTATGTTTTGTTATAGAAAATAGGACATTTGAATGCCAATTTAGCAGGCAAATGAATATTTATTTAAGATATTCAATATAATATTTATTATGTGAATAGTTTTTACAATTAGAAAACTTCCACGGGTGGTCGAGGTCGTTAAATCGCGGGAGGTCTGGGGTTGGAATTCCAGCAGGACCGTCCTCCCTGCCTGAGGCTTTTTCCAGGTTTTCCTCAGTCCTCATAAATAGCAAAGCCGGGGTGATACCCTAAACTTAGGCCTGGAACGTTTCCTTCCTTAAAAATAAATACTTTCCCAATATATCATTTCATTTCATGTATCACCAATGTCCATCGCCTGTGGTGCCTCCGTAACAAAAACGGGCGTTAAACACTATTCATTCATATCAATTGGAAAGCAAAGATGATTTCAAATAACTTTACTACTTCCTAATATATTTTTTGAAGTATGTTATATTAAAAACAATATACTGTTAACTTTTTATGATCCATTGCTGGTTACAATTTCACATTATATTCACATTCATAATATTGTTCATATGTTCTTTATTTTCTGTGCTTTGGTTACAGAATACCATTCTTGTGGCACTCTTCATCAGCATAACATTTAAGCGGATTTTTTGTGGCTCAGCGATACTTCTGCTGGCATGATCGATAGCATTGTTAGACCTCATTTGAACAAGGATAAATTGCCTGAGTTTGATCATTGTTGCTATACTTTCTATAGGTTGAAGGATTTTCTATTTTCTTCACTATAGTTCTTTTAGCTTCACTAATGTCACGAATTTTATTTATGCTGGAAATAACATTTTTAAAATTACATATTTTGCAATCTTCGCCTAAATTTCTTACTGTACCAATTTCAGAGTACAAAGAAATATACTCCCCTTTTGTCAATATATTGGAGTATGACCTTAAGACCTTCTCCATCCGATTAAATACTCTGTCCGCGAGTAGAATAGAGTGTCATCTTACAGGGAATGTAAGAGCGGCTTTCTTGATGTTCATTAGAGCGAAAAAGCAAAAAGGTATGAACAATATGGCTGTTTTTATTTTGCCCGGTATATCTGCCAGCATACGTCTTACTTCTTCATTATCACTTTGCAATAGGTATCAATTTCATTAAGAAACCATTCAAAACCAATGCAGCCTCATTAGCTCCGTGTTCTCGTCTGCCCACGTATAAAAATACAAAGTTGTTCTGTTTTGACACATCAGATATGCAAGGACAGTAGAAAGACATTAACTTGTATGATAAACTGCTTGTATTGGACCTTTGGGTAACACTTCTACCTGTTGATGATCAAAACAGATTTATTGGGCGATTTTTCTGTAAGTTGTACAATGCACTTTCCTATGTTTATGTTTAAACCAAATATTCTTGCAATTTTTTTAATTCACTTGATATTGATACTGATGCAGTTGTACATTTTACAAGTTTATAAATATTCAGCTTTGATGGAAAAAAATACTCCGAGGTTTGAACAGGCTATAGTGTCTTTCCTGGCCACGAAGTTGACGAACACAATCTGTTACCTTCTTTCCCTTACTTCGGATATTTATGTGATTTTCTTCCTCCCCCACGACTCTCCATGTATAGCAATATGTTCTCTTTTATGTTTTGCAATAGTAAGTATTCTCCTTTGGATGATGCCAAGAGCCAGAACAAAGAACCTCTGACAAACAGCAACATCTGCTTTGAATGTCCAAAACTTGTATCCAACATGGTGCAGATGATAAGATGCTTATTTCTACGATGTCTCCGTTTATAGGTGTATTCGCTGGTATTAAATGTGCTTGTTATCCTGAACGATTTTATTATTTTTTTTACTTACTAAATATTGCATCTTTAGAAGTTACTTCACTGCTGTAAAACCGTCCTTTTGTATGACGATATGACCTTTTGTATCGCTTTAGAGTTGGGGAAATGTTCAGAATATCTGAAAATAAACTTGTTAATACTAAGTATTCTCTTTGACAGAAAAAGCTTTAGAATACATCAGATCACACTAATGACAATAGCATTTATATAAAAAGTGCATACTCTTTGGGATTATGGAATGAGTGAATGTTTAACGCAAGGCTGAATGTTGTTATCGAGATTATTGAATTGTGTACACATTTTTATGTAGTTCTAGCATTATAAACTGATAAAAATTATATAATGCGGGTATGAATACATTTCCCTAATTGTGTGTTTTATGTAACGACGTGGTTGTAATTTGTTTTAATTTACCAATCTATATGACGTTCGTTGTATATGTGGTGCCAGATACATATGCTTCAAATAATGCATTATGAACGATATTGCTTCTATTAACATCATAGTTATACTGTTAGGATCGCATTAAAACAGTAAATAACTGCATTTATTTATATATGTTGATGTAATCTCACTTCCTTCGTTTGTTTCTTATTAGTGGTACTTCTTTGCTTCTTCCTACTTCCACGATTAATCTGACCTACAACAAATTTTCTTCTTTCACACTTTCCATGTTTAGGGATACTTGATAGCTACAGACTGAACCTCAACAGAATACATGCTATAATGTCTGCTGAGGTGAAAGCACGCAATTACAACATGGTTTTCTCTATTCTTATGTCATTTCGGTTAATGATAACCAAACATGGGTTTAAAAAGCGGAATATTGCAAAAAAAAAAAAAAAGCATAAATTTAAACATAATGAGTGCAGAAAATGTGTTGCTGGAATTAAAAACCGTCTTATATGACTACCTGCTCCGTGAATTTGTTTTTGTTCTCTTGTTCTACAGACCTCTGACGGAGTATATCTGCAGGAAATCCGTGTTAAATGGAATGGGTTGTCACCTAACAATACTCCATGCACGTTTGCACTGTTGCGGAATGCTTGCAGCTTTTCGGTGTCCAAGCGCAGGACTCTAGTGATGATCGCAAATGTATTCATTTGTATAAAACTTCATTTGGCAGAAGTAGGCCAGTACACTTATTCAAAAATGCACATGGGGATTTTTCTTAAAGTTATGTCCAGCCGCTGGATGTCTTTGGACAATATAAAATATAGGAGAAGGATAACAGATTATGTAAGAATACTGGGTGATAACCCCGAGCTTATATTGAGACATTGGGTGTTTATAATTAACAGACATTCTCAGTTGTCTGTTCCAGTATATCACCTTATGCTTCGGTATTCCTGGTAACCATCTATTACACAAATCCTGTATAAACTTCCAATTCCAAAAATGTAATTCACGTCACATTTGATTTTTCATCAATGGAATGTGAATGAGGAGATTGTTAAGATGTTACTTTGCGTATTGTTCTACTCCATGTTATTCATGCATTTTATAGAAAATTCCCATGTGCATTTTGAAGAGGAGCATTATTATATATCGTCCGAACGAAGTGCTACATAGGTAAATATTTTTATGGTTTTCGTCACCATTGTCAGATAAAGCTCTGAACAAAAAATGAACAGGAATTTAACCACAATTTAATGAAAATCGTGTTAAAGTCGAAACCCTCCTTTGTTAGTCAATGCTCTGTGCATATAAACGCTAGAAGAGACACAAACTCAAATTATTTTCAGATTGTAGGCGAAATTTAAATTCATTCCAATTTCGGGAAATTTATTGTTTAGTAATAGCTCAACGATTAGTAGCACTAAACAGACTCCGTATTCGATATAGAATTTGATAGGATCCCGAATAAATTTACCTTTAACCTGAATAACATTATAGTCTGCAATTTACACGAAAATATCTTATCTACCAACAAGTTGTCAACGGTGATAGTGTGCATTACTAGAAAGTTACTCTTTATTCAGGGGTGGCTCAGACAGTATTGTTTGCAACTCGCATTCGATGGGTTCAATTTCTATTGAGCCGAACATCTGACTTTGGGGCTTTCTGTGGTTTTCTCTGGTTCCTTAGGCGAATGCTATGGTGGCTTCTTACTTTTCAGAAATTTTTCACTGTCTCATTTCCTTCATTTCATTCTATAGCATCAGTTACAGAGTCGGAAAAATCAGGCGAGGTGGACTGGTGCCTTGTGGCGTGGCAGAGGCTTGCTCTTTGGAAAAAATCCTATCCTAGCGTCTGGTGGGGCCTGCATGGTGGCTCCTCGGAGACCCTTAGTGGTGGAACGGAGCTTTCTCTAGAGAACTGCCAACGTCTGGGACTCCTTATTTGAGGAAACGTCAAGGACAACGCCTACTCTTGCGCTTCACCTTCTCGGATTGCTGGCCGCCCGATGTATTCCCATTCTCAACCTTTTACTGAGAGATGTCACCCTCGGGAGCATATATGCAATGGGTTCTGGTGGCCTCGGTGCGCAAATCATCCTTTGTCTATACTTAGGCTAGACCTATTATCCCCCTTCAATGCACTGCTGAAGGACCTGACTTTTCCAAAAGCAGAAGGTCCAGTTTCAGACTTTGGTCTGGCTTTTAAATGATCGAAATAAATAATACATTTTGCGACTGATGTTGCAAAGCTCAGAATTAAAACTCATACTAATTTTTAAGTAATAAGCATTACATGATCAACAATTAAAACGTGTGTCCGCGTGATAAAACATAACAAATTCATATTAAATACCATAGGTTTTCAAAACTTTATTACAGTGCTACATAATAAGTGTCATCCTATCAAAAAATGAAACACAACGTTATGCTACGTGTTTATTCTGCCTTATAAATAACAAAGTAGATGAGATTTTGAAGTATTCTTTCACTATAATTTGCACAACAACACAATATTTTATGATATTACGTTTCAAATTAAATTAGCAGTATTTTACGTTACCTAATAAAGTCACGAAAACAAAAAACTAGCTCGTGTAGAATAATCGTATAGAATAATAATAGAAGAAAAACTGTTTTTGCACATTCACAGATTGACTGCATTTTGGGAAATAATGAATGAACTGTGTCTTTAAATAAAATCACAAATATTAGCAGAACAGAAGAGAATTTCTTTGCCAGGTTGGAATTTATAAATTAATGATTTATAATATTTGCTTACATTGAATCCAAAAGTATTGCACGTTTGACCATTATCACAGAATTTTGTGATAATAGACAATATGCCCAATAGCTGAAAAGTATGCTATAAACTTTTTATTTACCCATTTTTACTAAATTTTAGATTACTGCTCTTGTGCACTTTTTTTCAGTTCTGCAAGGATATAATTACAATTAACAAATAATAGTGTAATTGAATTTTAATGCTGATATAAAATTATATTGATAAAAACAAAGCATTTTGAGAATATAATATTTTTTCATATAAAGAACGAAGTTTCAAGAAACTGTTAAAATTAACTTATATATTCCTAAAAACTTGTACGCTGTAATTAAAACAGTAGCTGCACAAAATATCTAATATAGTAAATGTTACTGCATACTTACACGAGGTGGTAAGATTAAATGCAGATAAAATATAATAAATTATTAGTGGATACAATGAGGAAATGAAGATGCATCGCATAACCTCCAAAATCGCACGAAAACAAATTCCATAAATGAGGTAGAGGACGAATAACGCGGTGTTCTATGGCTCGCAATACACATCAGATAGCGTCACTATTATTGTGGTGGATAGTACAGTCCGGTTATTTGAGTTACGAGTCACTTGAGTGCGGCTAGTTACTGGGAAAGTGCAGCGGACGCATCCGGAAAAAGGGAGATAGAGTCGTGGTACGTAAAATTATTACTTTATTTTAATATATATAATATATATTATATAATATATATTTACTGAAAGCATATAGGGATACGTATTTAAAACTTAATAATAATAATAATAATAATAATAATAATAATAGTAATAATAATAATAATAATAATTATATAATCATCATCCTAATAATCAATAACCTGTGTTATAAAATATATTACAGATTATACTCCTCAGCAGCAAAATATTACCGGCTTCTGCATAGCAGACTTTAACTATTCTTCCTTAAGAACGCGGTATTTATTATTATTTTTTGATTTGGTTTATTTAAGTACGCTCTTTAACATCTCATGTCATCAGCGTCCCATTCAATTCAGGGCGTGAAACGGCCGACAAATTTTGCTCAGAGGTCACTTTTTTCAGGCTTGAGGTTCTTTATCGTGGCATAAATGTTTGACACGAGACCCTCGCTCGGGTTTACCTCCCTTTCGAAGGCAGCCATACTTAGGATTTTTACGCCCGAAAATATTCATCGGTCCTACTCGGGATTGAACCCGCGATCTTGGGTTAGGAGGCAAGTATGGTTACCACTGCACCACAAGGACCGACACGCGGTGGTTTGGAATACGTTTTATGTCATTGAGAGATCCCATCTCTCGTGACTTTTTAACAAGTTGGTGAACAGTTTCTCTAGCTGGAACACAATTGCCAGTATAGTTTCTTCCAAATCGCCTACCACTTCTCAGCAATAACTCATTTAACCCATGTATCGTACTAAAAGACCCGATCTTCAAGACTACAGTTTTGGAGCTGCATAAGTAATGAAGAACAATTAACACTCAATTTACAAGTAGGAGTAGCACAGCCACACGATAATAGTCTTCCTCAAAAGAACTGCAAGCTGATACATGCACATGTGTTTTACGACTTTGACGACTAGTATCTACCAATACGCAGTCACCCTTTTCCGGCAGGTAACTGAAATAGCCTCACTGTATTTAAAATTAAAAGTCTCGATAGAAATGTATTGCCTATTCCATTTGCTTGACAACGTTGTGGAAGCAGAATATATGTGGCATTTCATTGCACAGCAGTCCACATTTCTACCACCGAGCGATCTGCAAAATACAAAATGGATCCGGTGCATTCTTATGAATATATCAATGCTCGAATTTAAAATTGTGAACGTGTTTAAAATGCTTTTCTTATTAATCATTTCCAGACCTCTACTGTCTTAGGCGAACACTTCGTAATCTTATACCATTTAGTGTCAATAATTTTTATCGCGTTCTGTTGATACGCAACAATCTTCAACTTGTTAGATTAACTTTAAAAGATATTTCCATGGCGATGATTCTATTCAAGCACCAGTATTATCATTAAAGAGCGTCCATAAATAAATCAAAATAAAACCAGTATTATCAAGCTCTCGAGTTCTAATCTTGTTGAATACTGATTCCAAGGTTTTGATTTGTTCATTATTTTATGAACTGTTAAATGGATCAACCTTATAAAATGCTTCTGAAATCCTCTTTGACACTGAGCAGTCATTAGCTCTTTATAAAATTATGTCAAATAAAAAAAATAATATATTCCCTGGACCATAACTGAAACAGAGCACACATGCAGTGGAATAAAACTAGACACTACATGAGCAGTAGCATTACACTACTGTTTTTAATAGGGTTTAACGCCCGTTTTTACTACTACTGAGGCACCACAGGCGGACTACACTACAGTGACTGATATCATAAGTTTCTTACAGTTTCCACGACTAATTGCTAGACTTACGCGGGTCGTTCTGAAGCGATCGCGGGCAAATACTCCTAACAGAAAGCGTTGCCAAATAAAAGGAATGCACGGTTGAATTTTATTCATAAATATTAAAGAATTAAGGTTATATCACTGATTAGACTCGGTCACATCACTCTTCAGGAAATTGGTGTTACTTGATCAAATTTTCGAATGCGTTTCCACTTAGTGAGTCCTGCAGTGCCTGCAGCCAAAAACTGCATTTCATTCTTCAGTGCGTTATGGCCACTTACCACACCATAATATTTCTTCATAGATACAAACGGATATTGGTGCATAAAAAAGTGCAAGAATATCTGTAAACGTTCTATTTGTTAAATAAATTGACTCAATCTATTTCTGCAATCACATATACACACTATTGTTCATGGAACATATGTGTATTTCCTTTATATCGACAATATAATTGCATAGAACGTTTTTTCTCTCGAACTAAGATCTTTATCATATCTGCTGGAGTTCTACATTTGTTGCTATACACTACAGCTCCAATGTCATATCCATAAAGGGGACACAGATTTTTTGTGCCCTTGCATATGTTTTAATCTGTTCTTTAATTATTCTGCATATTTTTTTTTAATTCGTTTAATTCTAGATAACCGTTTAATACTTTACACTGACTATTACACTCATGTGACGTCATCTTAAAATCGATCAATGAAACGAAACAAAATTTTGAGATTTGACCAATTACAGCCGAAGTGAAACTATCGAAAACAATTACCAAATCTGTTGTATCACGCGACGTGCATTTGTCTTGTGCTCAGTGTAGCCGACTCTATACCTCTACTGTATAATTCCTCAACACACATCACTGACCACTTTTGCTACAGGCGGTGGGGACCTATTGATAGCAACAAAAGCATGGACAATCGACAATCATAACGTAAAATAGAGAGTTTATCAAAGCATTTTGGTGATACGTCAAATGTGCTAATTGATCTTATCATTAGGAATTCCAAACCACAGAATGCAAAGAAAAATAGAAACACTGTATGTTATCCATTTATTTATTTTTTTCTCATTTGGAATTAGAAAATCTAACAGTAGCAATTTTAATAGTCGACTTTTGTCCATTACAGTCTCACGGTTTCTAAATAGAAGGGATATTCATAAGTATAACATTTTATACATATATTAATATTTTGTACCCAAATTTCAAATACACACTTTTATTCTTATTCTATTCATGAGATCGTCATAAACACGTATTTTGCTCTTCTCTATTGGTATTACTGACAATTGGCATTCTTCTGTCGCAAAATTGCTTGACAAGGTTTAGTATAAGTATACAATGTTACGATTTTGTAATCCAGGTTTATAGGAGTTATATTTAAGTTCTTATTTTATTTGTGAAATAGTCCTAATAAATATCACTCGAGTGTCTGAACTTTCCAGACTTACTACGTTCGTGAATTTATTGGAAATCTCAGACACTCTCGTGATAATATTTATAGACAAATGTATGCATTATTCTAAACTTATTACTTAACTATAACAATGCACTACAGTGATGCACTATGCTAAAGTAATATGAGTTCTAGTTTTTTTTTTTATTGATTTATTTATGAACGCTCTTTAACAGCTCAGGTCATCAGCGTCCCATTCAACTCAGGGCGTGAAACGGCCGACAAATTTTGCTCAGAGGCCTCTCTTTCAGGCTTGAAGTTCTTTTTCGTGCCGTAAATGTACGACACGGGATCCACGGCTTTACTTCCCTTCCGAAGGAAGCCATACTTACGATTTTTACGCCCGAAAAAATCCATCAGTCCTGGCCGGGTTAGAACCCGCGATCTTGGGTTTAAGAGGCAAGTATTGTAACCACTACACCACAAGGACCGACAAGAGTTCCAGTTGAGCTGATACCCAGGGACTGAGCATGGAGAGAGAGGTCAGCAAAGTTATACGTGTAGCCATTTAGATAACCAAATGTACACAGTAATAAATTGATGAATGAAATTAATAAATATGTGAATATTGCTTTGTCCATTATACATGACATGCTTCAGTTTTCTATTCGCAGATACTGATAGCTGCAGTCGGATCTGTTGACCTCAAATACTTTTATGCCTTTTAGTAACAATCAAATCAATGGATCCTAACACATGAATTCGTTAAATATGCGCAATGCCTGCTTGTAGAACTTGATATACGCTGCTTTTGAACAAAGTCTGGTTATTTTAGATAACCCAGATATTCCTGGTATAAACTTAGGAAATTTAGCAAAATAAATATTGGGCTCAGTGTCTATTTATAATAAAATTATGTTAACATCATTAATTTTGTCAAATATATCACATACAGAAAATTGAAAAGTATAATGAAATGAATGCAAAGAATAATAAATCAAGTAAAACTACTTAACTGAGTAATTCTAGAATAAAATTATATATATATTTGAATAGTAAAAATAAAACATAACACATAACACAGCGTGGTTCAATTGCATTTCATAGTGAGGACGTGTTGATCATAATAAAAAAAATAATCAAAATTTTCACAAACATCTGCTTCTATTTGTCAATAAATATAAAAGTTATCTAAGTACTTACTATAAAATACATAAACAGTTAAGTAGAGTCTATATAAATATCGAATTATATCGAAAATGTTTTATGTAAACATTTTCGCTCCATAAAATGCTAATAATGTGCTGAATTTTCAAATTTATTGATAGAAAAACTAACAAAAATCAAGTTTATAAATCTGTTACATCAAAGTAGCTCGTGCATTAGTAATAATAGCTAAAGAGGGCAACTGTAGAAAATAAATTTGTCCGTAAATATTAGAAACCCTTTTAAAATAATGGCGGATATATATACCCGGGTTAAAATTTAAAGATATAAGTTACCACCCTCTCGGCAGGAAAATACGTTTATGTTTGCAGTCCTATTCAACAATGATCTTTTGTGCATTTGCGTGACGAACATTTTACAAATTTATTTTGAAAAATGTATTCTTACTTTTTTGGCCAACTCGTTTTTTAATATTCACCCATAACTTTAATGTCTAAAAGTTTTTCAAATGATTAAATAATCATGCACTTCAATAATTCAATCACCCTAACTTTAAATGAAAATATATTTTAAATCATAATTTTATATTTATATTATTTTCCATCACAAATTTAAGAAAACCATGCTTTTTAAGAGATACCAACTGTTTCGCTTCTTTTAATATTTTATCTTATTTAGGGTTATTAATAGATTGCAATATTACAAACTACATAAATAAATACGCCAAGCACACTATTATGTTAAATAAAGAAATATCCTGTTTATTAAACAATAATGCAATGTTTTTGTAACTGCAGAAATAATATATTTAAGATATGCGGACATAGGAACAAATATACGATAGGCTGCACTGGTCAATAGACGTATAGATGGATAGTTTAAGGCTGGGGATAATTTCCATAATTGAGCCATGCGTACGGCTGGCCCGGAACCTCCGGGAGGTTAGAGACACTGGACGGCCAGAATTATGGTCGGTGACTGCGGGGACGCAGATGGGTCTCTAACATGTTTTCAGATAGAGCAGCTCAACGCCGGTGGAGCTACCTCACCCACCTACCAAATTGTGCAAGTCCCTCGAAAGCTTACTTCCATTCTAGACGCCGGGGCACAAACGTACCAGCTCGCCCTGGCAGAGAATCAACGGAATGAAATGATACGAAATGGAAAGGGGGGGGGGTACACTGCTTTGTCCAACCTGAGTCTTATTATATATAATCAGGTTTTAACATAATTTTAATTAAATATAAAAGACAAACTCAGCGCCTTTTCAAATTATAATAAATAGTGTTTCACTTAATTATAAATATAATAAGCAGATAATTTAAATTACTTATTTTACATGAAATCTATATTAAATGTACAACTCTTTAGTTGGACCTACTTGTGTAACATTACATTAAATTTGTAAAACAAATCAAACCTCTGGTAAAGTATACAGGCTTATAAAATTAAATTAAATATACTATACTATCAGAATTTCTTAATCCTAGTCCCTAGTATCCGAGAAAATAATAATTACATAATAATTACACAATAAAGAAAGGAAACTACCCAAATTCTCAGGAATAAATTTTCTATATCGCAAACATCTACTATCAACAAGTTTATCCACGAGGGAATATGTATATATAGGCAAGTTAAGATCACAGGTTAAGTATATAAATTGCCTAATATAACCCACAAGATTATTTGTCACAGATAAGCACACACTAACCCTTGAAACATTCCTTGTCCAATTTACTATAATGTTAAAGTGTGCATACCTTTCATTGTTTCGTAGAATTTGTTAGATTGATCTTCCCTAGAAATACTACTGAATGTTCATCATGTAAAACATTTCAAAAGGACACTCCCTACCGGAGTATCAACAGCTCCATAGTTACACAAATCATCTGCTCTGAGCCCAAATCGACACAAATATTTGTGTAGGTATATATCCATGTTGGCCTAAATGTTGTATTTTTTTCCATTCCCACATATCCTCTTCTATTATGAATGATCTTTAAATATTTAGTTATTAGCTGCTGATTAGTGACTAGTTAATTTCCTTCATTTTCTCATGTACCTTTTATTAGCAAAAGATTAACTTTGCGGACGTATATCTGAAGATCCGTAAATTAAATATTGCTGAAATGTAAGCATCTAATTGAGCGCACGGTATCCTGCTTGAAAAATTGTATATGAAAAAGCCTTGCGGGTGATAGGTGCCCCGATTGCTGTCTATGGACTAATAACTCACCTGGAAATAGATATCGATACAGCGATTTCATTTAATTACAATCTGAAATCTTTTGCGTTTACTCGTGACTATGAACGAAATTTAGATTTACACATTCGAGTTGTACAAAAGGATGAACAAGGACCGGCAAAGGGGCAAAAACAATTTTATTGGCTGCGTAGAGGATGGCTCCTGTATTTTGGAATTACCAAGGAATAATTCTAGTAGACTATTTGGAAAAGAGTAAAATAATAACATGAGTTTATCATGCAATACTGTTGGACTGTATGAAAAATGAACTAAAGGAATAATCTCCAAGATTAACGCACAAAAATGTTCTTTCAACAGGACAAGGGTTCGTCCCACATATCGACTCCCGCAAAGGTAAATGTGCGCGCACGACCTGAGATTCGAATTGATTCTTCATCCACCCTACTGCCCTAACTTAGCTCCTAGAGCCTAGAGGAATATTCTTGTTTCTGGACTGAAACATTTGGCTCTGTAGGAAGAAAATTTTCTCCAATAAGTATATTATCGTTGCTGTCATTGACTGTTTTCTAGAGTTTGAGAAGACTTATATTTACGACGAAAAGAGGGGGGGGGACTGGCCTGGTGGAGACTGTTGACTATTTCACTTATGTGACGTCATATTAAAATTGACCAATGAAACGAAACAAAATTTTGAATTTTGACTAAACACAGCCGGATATCGCAGTAAAATTATCGAAAAATATAATCATATCTGTTTTATTACGCGACGTGCATTTCTCTTGTGGTGAGTATAGCCAACTCTTTACCTACACTATATAATTCCTGAGCAAGCATCTCTGACCAGTCGGTCCTGGTGGTATAGTGCTAATCATACTTGCATTGTAAACCCAAGATCGCGGGTTCAAACCCGGCCAGGATCAATGGATTTTTTTCGGGCGTAAAAATCTTAAGTATGGCTTCCTTTGGAAGGGAAGTAAAGCCGTGGGTCCCGTGTCGTACATTTACGGCACGAAAAAGAACCTCAAGCCTGAAAGAAGAGGCCTCTGAGCAAAATTTGTCATCCGTTTCACGCCCGGAACTGAATGGGATGCTGATGACCTGAGATGTTAAAGAGCGTCCTTAAATAAACAAATAAAAAAAATCTCTGACCACTTTCTGTGTTTTCAGTTATTGCAAATTTAACTAACTTAATGTGTGTTCGCTCAAGCAATTGTTTTTGCTTATTCAGTCAAACAGTCTGATGTAATTTTACAAATTATGTAACAATATCTCCTAAGCAACCATAAATAACAATAAACACGTTGTTCAGAATGGTAAAATGTTTTCTCTGTTTTGCTTTTCTCAGTTGGTATTAGTAAATCGAACGGTAGCAACTGTATTAGTGGACTTTCGTCAATTTCATTCTTACGGTTTCTGAATAGGTAGGTATTCATAAGTAAGTATAACATTTTATACACTTATTAATGCGCGAATTTCAAATATATATATTACTTTTATTCTTATTTTATGCATGAAATAGTCCTGAATTTTGCTCTTCTCTCTTGAAATTATTGACAATTGACATTCGTCTGTTGCTAGATGGCATGAAAAGGTTAAGTATTCATAATACAAATGTACAATTATTACAATATGTTAAGCCAAGTTTACGAGAACAAAATTTAAACTCTTGTTTTATTCGTGAAACAATTTTAATAAATATAACTTGAGGGTCTGAGCTTTTCAGATAAATTCACTCACTACGTTAATGGATTTATCGTCAATCTCAGACCGTCTTGTGGCATTACTTGTGACAAATAAAATTGATGTTATCATCATAAGTTTTACATTGTTTTTATCAAATTTTTCAAACCAACTGCCGTATACTCAAATGTATTTATATAAGAAATATAATTTTATCGTTAAACATTTCTTTCTCCACACGAAAGGAGAGGAGCAAAAAGGACAAACGAAAACAAGGAGAAAAGCAATAGGAATAAGAAAGAAGCACCAACAATTTTTTTGATATTGTCACCCTTATTTGTTAATAATATGCATATATAATATTTTATTTGAATCCAAAGGAAGAATAACTATATATCAAATCAAAGGTGCGGGCATAGTAGGCGATAATATGATTAAACCTGCGGAGGGAAAGTGAGGAATGAAGAATTAGCGTTAATAGAATAGGTAGCCGCAAATAAAATTCACCCCTTACGAACCAGACCAGCTTTAGCGTCATCTACATTCCCTTAATATCACTGGTAGCTAATTTTTCGCGCAATACAAAGTAACGATCGCATGACACATCCCTCCGAGCAGAATATAAAGACAAACATTTACATGAATACGCAATTTAATTATCTCCCAAGATACATAACTAGAATAATCGACCCGCTCGACTATGAAGCAGTAGTAAAACCTGCGTTCTCGGAAATACAAACACGCCTGACCTCTGGTAGAGAACCGTGGTATAAATAATTGTGCTGTGTAATACTGTAGAGGTTTAAAAACAAATGCTAACAAAAACTGTTTGAACTGTCGTCAAATAAAGAGTTCCGTTTAAAATGTTGAGAAAAAGGAAGGAATAAGAATCATAATCAGTGAGGTTCAAATTGCCAGAATTCACATTTGTCTATATTTTCTAAATTAAAACTGCAACTCACCACCAAATCCGACTTAATTTTAAAGCAAAATTAACTAATAAATTAAATATCTGTGAAGAGATGTGCATGTAGCGCAAGCCAGTATGCGTGTAAAATTCTGTACATTGTGCATTATTCATTATAGCAAAGATCCTATTCCAGTGAACCCTAAACCAAAGTGTAAAAATTGAGGTGAACGTATTGTTCTTTCAGACAATTAAATTGTAACAAAACCTTTCCAGACGCAAATGATCTATGAAAACATCCTACGACGAAACGTAAATACAAAACTCTTGAAACGAGACGAAGTTTAGTATTGTGCTGACTCTAGGCGGCACATGAGGGAAACTTTGAAATTTTTGAGAATCAGCAAAGGAATTCTGACGAGTTAGTGCAGGGTTTACTACCTTTAGATTTAAGTTCATATAGCAAATGTTGCAAATCTGGACGTACTCCAACAATGTGGGGTGTCAGCACTTCTGTGTCAGACGCAAAGATGAAACTCAATCGAGAGCATTGCTACTCTATAATTTACTGCAATTTTAAAGTCGGTTTAGGGCAGAGAAAATTCTTGAAAGATTGCATCGTGCATTTGTAGACTTTTGCCCTTCGCAATTTACAATTTATCGATAATTTACAGATCTTAGGAAAGAAAGGGATTGCCTCGAAGATAAGACCTCGCAGAACGGTTCATTACAAAAACAACGGTTGAAAATGTGATGAAAAACAAGACAGTAAGTATGTTGCAGAAAGACCATTGCTGTACATATCAGATTCAAGAAGCCCTGAATCGCCAGCAGTGAAAATAATTCTAAGAAAAAACTTAATGTCAAGAAGCTCTTCAATCTTTGGATCCCCCACCACCTCACAGATGAGCAGAAGAAAGCTCATATAGATTAATTGAAAATATGGGGAAATTTTGATGAAGAAACATAAGAAATATATTTAACATCATCACAGGTGACGAAAGCTGGACATGTCAGTATGATCCAGAAACTAAGCGGCAATCATCGGATTGGTCTTCCAACAAGACGAGCGAGAAGTGTTGCCAAAAAGATCTGTCTTTCTTCTCAGCTAATGACCACATTGTGACAATTCCATTTCAGGGAAAAAAGAACTATCACTGCCACATGATACACCACAAAATGCCTACCCCAAATCTTCAATGTACTAAGAACAAAGCGGTCTACGGCTGGTTTGCACCACGACAACGCCTGTGTCCACACTGCACTGGAAATAACTGGATTTCTGCAGGAGTCAAATGGTTGCCCCACTCTCCATACAGACCAAACCTAACTGCGTGCCACTGTTTTGTATCCCACCCCCCAAATCGTAGTCAACGATTTGAATTACTTAAAGCTGTGGTGACTGCATATGAAGAATGTATTTGCACTCTACCCACTCTACGGATAAAACGTCGAATGAAATACAATGGAGAAAACTTTAAAAATATGCAATGTACAGAATGCGTTCTTTAAACACTTATTGCTTTCATTCTCAAAACTTTCAGAGGGATCCTCGTAGTGCTGATGGCAACACAAAGTCAGTAGCCCACATTGATGAAGCCATAATTAATAAAAGAGAAAATACGACCCCTTCCCTACTGAAGTGAAATTGCCAACCATCAGCAGCACCGTCGTTATATACCGCCACGGGCGCCCGAGGTCGTTACGGCGCGGATTCGTGAGCGGGAGGTCTGGAGTTCGAATCCCACCAGGACCGTCCTCCCTGAGTGAGGTTTTTTCCAGGTTTTCCTCAGTCCTCATAAATGGAAAATGCCGGAGAGGTACCCTAAACTTAGGGCTTGAACGTTTCCTTCCTCAAAAAAAAATTCTTTCCCAAAATATCATTTCATCTCGTGTATCATCAGTGTTCAGCGCCTGTGATGCCTCCGTAGTGAAAACCGGCTTTAAACACAATTAAAAAAAAGGAACGCGGCCGCAATGCGTTCAGTCAGTGAAAAACTTTTAATGCAGCATCATTACTCGCTATGTCAACATCATGTAGTTTCAAAGATATATATGTCCGTCACTTAAAGAATTAGTATCTTATGTAGAGCTACATTTATGCTTCATCAAACAGCATTCAGAGCACTTGAAAGCAGAACAGATTTAGTTAATTTCAAATGAGCAAATTCGATTATATCTGTAATAAAACTTATCCTTAATATTCGCTTAAAAAGTATCGTTATTTATTACCGTCGCAAAATATATTGCCATTAAGCAAGAACTTAAATTAATATTAAATGCTATAATACTTAAAGCTTAGAGCATTTTATTATTTGAGAATGTAAGTTCATTCTTACGTGAATTCGCAGATATTTAAAATAAGGTGGCGTACTTACAAGTATTTCTTCTTAAATTTCATTGCGAAAAGCAAGTGGTGCTTTCACGTTTCTACATTATATTTTGTATGTCTTTTCTGTTATGTATTAGGGTAGGGGCAATACTTGTGATGTACCTAAGCTAATTGTTAACAATTATACCAAAAAATACGTATAATACCAGCACTAGTATTTTGCACAATTGCATTTTGGCATCCTAAAATAATAGACAACGTTTTTAGCATTAGTTTGGACCAGGATGTCACAAAAATAAAACAAGGACTATTATTAACAATCCAACAGTTTCTGGCATGCAATCAACGTACCCTATCACTAAGTCAATTTTATATTATGTTTATGCCTATTTGTAACAGTCACATTAGATACGAAGAAGATTCTTTATCAGGTTTTTACTCTCAGATCATATTATCGTTACATCATGTTATTAGTAGCTAAATTTGTTCAGTTTACTCAATTAATTGTGCAATAGGTATTGAAAGAAAATATAGTACTGTAGTGTATTTAAGGATAATGAGGAGTACTAGATATCTTGAGGCATATTCTGTCAGAATGCAGGGAAACAAAGCTTTTAAGAAATGAGCATTTGCCATCGCAATTTCTGAATTTCAAAGAAGTTTGAACACTTGCCTGGAAGTGTTGGTGCATGGGAGATACTTAGATAAAATAGCAATATTTTAGTTGAAGATCCGGCAAAGAACGCTAATGGCTGTAGAGAATATGGGAGAGTGAGTAACGGAACGAGGCTCAGGGTTAAGGGTTCTTCGCATGTTTATATGTATGTATGTACGTATGTGCTGGGTGATTTTTACATTACGGTACCACTCCACGTGCAGTAGGCCGCAGTTAACCGAACTCTGCAGTTTCCATATCGTTCTCACGCTAGAAAGCAGGCCGGCCGGGAAGCCGGAGGGGAGGTTAGTACGAGTTTAACGTTAGGAACCTACGGACCTGTTCTTGAATTTTGTGTGACAAGGTATTACATATTGATTAACCGGTGTAACACAATGTTTTAATTACGTTAACATGTTTTAATTCAGGTATTCTATTCTCCAAAGAGTTTTTACTGACGATTCGGACTTGCATACAGAATGAACTCGTGATGTACGGAGATTGTTTCAAGAGAGCTTCGCTGATATTCAACTTCCAAGTCGAAGTTCGGTTCACAGATTGGTAACTGAATTTCGTGAAATAGGAGTATTCTTGGTAAAAGGTGCACACAGTATGTATAGGATTCGCGGAAGAAACGTTAGATAACATTAGACAAGGTCGGAACTTTCCCGTAAAAATCATTTCGAAGTCTTTCTCAATAAACGGGAATTCCTTATTCCTCTGTTCGAAAGGCTACCGAGTTACTGAAGTTAAAACTCTATAACATTATTTTAGTATAGGAACTTAAACCGGGTGACCCTGCTTCCAGGAATTGATTTTGTGAACGGATTTTGAATAGTTGCATGATGGAGATATTAACTTTAATCTATTTTTTTAAACGGACGATTCGTGGTTCCACCTAAGTGGGTATATTGAAGGATTTTAAACTTTAAATAACACTAAATAAATAAGCAAATGAATAAATAAAAATCGCACAGTGTATGCCAGAGGACAGGTCTTTCACCACACCATGTATTTGTAACTTTTCTTGGAATCGATGGAGTAATGGCGGAACAAGCGGCAGGGGAAACCAGAGTAACTTTGCTTCCATAGAAGTTGTAGTTCTTTGTTGTGTTAGCAGTCAGTCTAGTCACTCTAGGATTATGGAGTTAATCACGTGAAATTCCAGCACACAAAAACAATGGATGGATAAATCTAATGCACAATTTAAAGATTCTGGATGACTACTAGAAGAAATCAACTGTGTGCCCGCCTACATCTGCAGTTGAAGTAAAGCGTACGAGACAATGCTACCACCGTAACTCTAAAAATTCACATATAATATCACAGTGGAGCACACAAAATTCCTTTACCACTGCTGTGACTATCATTTTTCAAAACGCCATTTGGGGCGAACTATATTAATCCAGGGCAATATAAGTACAAATGTCCGAAGTTCCTCGTGTTTCTGTGCAATGTGCATCAAGAACAAGTCAATATTCACACAGGACAATTTTATTTATTTATTTTGGAGAGCAAATCTGAGAATTCAAATTTATCAGCAGTTTTAAGAATATGCAATATAAACATTGACTTGTAATGAGGACAATTTTAATGATTTTGGTTATGAAGAGTAGAATTCATTTTATAAATTTTAGCAAACTATTTTAGAACTTCAATGCATTTATAAAGCAAATATTGTCTAATAAATTCTCTGTTTTATTCAAGGCTTTGCGTGACTTATTTGACAGAGATCATAAAATCGATTATGTGAAATAGAATCAGAAAGGAACACAACCTAATCGTTGCTTCCATAGAATTTGCGGTTCTTTGTTGTGTTAGCACACTGCGTCAGTCTAGTCACTCTAGTGAATCCATTTTATTGTCAACTCGCTAGAGCAAGCGGAGTATGCCGAGAGGGCGCTGCGACCTTCAACGATCGCCGTGCTCACGTTCCTGCAGAGTCACGACATGATATGGTCATTCTTTTGTTCTCTAATGTTTGTCTTGTACAGCTCTTTCCACAGTATATAGAACACTTTCATCATTTGGTAACGCAGAGTTTGTGGAAAGAGTAACTGACTGTAAACCGAAAACCTTTCAGCTGCTTTGCTCATTCAAATATATTGCTTTTGTATGAGGCTGCGGAATATATGAATTATTTGCACTTTCAAAGGCCTACAAGTAAGTTGAATAAATTGTCTAAATCAATAAATATATAACATACAAATGCATGCACAAGTAAGATTATTCTCTCCTTGGGAGCTGTAAATTTTGATTTACTGAAAACAAACGATACCGGATAAGTTAGGCAAAATTATATAAGGCCAAACGTAAATTCGAAAAAAGTATCAATAAGACAACTATTCTGACATTTTTAAATGTTTCAAATCTGAAATGTTGTATATATTAACTATGTGTTTGTGTTGTTAAATATACCATTTTATTAATCTATCGCTGTTAGTGTTCATGTAACTGTCATATACTATTTATTATAAATGTTAGTGCTGCATAAGCTACATTATGTTAGATAACATTATACTTTTGCTCTGATTACCTAAAACGAAATAATTTATGCAATATCTGTTATTATTCCTTAACATTATTTTAGCACGAAACAAATCTTAGTGACATTTTTCCTGGAATTAAGATTACAGCTATCCAGCTCCTTTATTATGTTAGATTTATATTATATGGGTGAGAAATGTGATGCATCAGCGTTCGATCAGGAAATTATGTGGTCACGCCTCTGCAATCACTTTCAGTACATTTATAATGTTAACAGAGGTTGGGTATGGTAGTGAGAGTAAGTAATTTATTCATTTATTCCTTGTTTATTAATAAAGACACTTATATATTTAATAATATTAAAAACAAGAAATATTCATAATTTCTGTTCATTCTTTGATGTACAAAAGTAGCAGTGGCAATACCGGGGAATTCCCAGTATCTCATAGCAGTGTGTTACTGTTTAGACCTTCGGAAGGGAAGTAAAGCCGTAGGTTCCTTGTCGTAGATTTGCAGCATGATAAAGAACCTCAAGCCTGAAAGAAGAGGCCTCTGAGCAAAATTTGTCGGCCGTTTTACGCCCTGAATTGAATGGGACGCTAATGACCTGAGAAGTTAAAGAGCATCTGTAAATAAAACAAATAAATAAAAACTGTTTAGACGGTGCAGATAGAACAATAGACTCGGGACTTGGTGTGATGGTGCGAGGTTATTAAGGTGGGTCCCGTATATTACACTATTTATTTTGTAAAAATTACACCATAACATGGGTTTTAATGTAGTAACATAATAATAATAATAATAATAATAATAATAATAATAATAATAATAATAATAATAATAATGTTAAAATATCTTTCTAAATATTCGTATTCTTGGTTTAGTAGCCAGAAATGATGGCTGCGGTTTGGAGTTTAATGGCCGGAAATTACCGCAACCATTTCATAGTGTTAGGGAGGTCTGAAAGGGGGATCACTCACCCTTGCAAGGATAACTGGGACATACCGATGGGAAAATGGCGTCTTTTCGATCTGTAAAACCGGTAATGGTAACCGCTAGATACTCGTATGTGTGCTGGCCATACTGCCCTGTGCCCTTGAAGTTGTGTGCAATGGAGGTGGGGGACGCAGCAGTCGCCGCGGCTGGCTTAAGTTGTGATGTCGTGTAGGAAGGAAATATTCTATGTATAAAAAAGTAAGTAAAGCTTAAATCTGTTGTTTAAATTTTAAAACGTGTTTTTTGAAAACTCTAGAGTATATAATTGCAAAACGAAAATTCAAATACTTTTCTATAAAAACGAAGTTAAAGATAACGCAGGATATCGCCTAAGAAAATCTCAATTAACAACTTATGTTATAGTACATATTTATATAAGCCTTAAACTTAAAAAAAGGTATACATGTTCTAAGTTTTAAATTGTTTCCTCCATATCGGTATAGCTTCGCGTTATTTAAAAGAACTACTTAGGTAAAAATAATTCGTAATATGTTGTAAGTTTTAAATTGTTTCCTCCATATCGGTATAGCCTCGCCTTATTTAAAACAAGAACTACGTAGGTAAAACTAAATGGTAATCAGGTTAAAAAGAAAATCTTAAATTTGTGCAGACAAGAAAAAAAAATGATATGTGAGAACCATTTTGTTAATTGCACAAGACATGGGAGTAAGCTTCGGATCTACACAAGGATAAATAAACCTGAACAAATACAACGATGTAAAGCTTAAAAGAATGGTCACTGATTTTCAGTATGATGTGAGATATGGAATGATTTCAAAGTACTTAATATTAGTCCGTCGTCGAATTTGTACGCAAGAACATAAAGTGTCTTTGCCTAAATGCTCCTCTTTAAACACTCTATTAAGATGTCATTGTTATAAGCATTAGTGCAACATTTCTCAAACGGTGTGCGGCGAAAAAAATTACAAAATTAAATTTCCTTACAATCAGAAAATATTTGCATAGTAAATGTTACATCAGTTATATTTACTACCATAAGAGGAAGTGCCTAGTAGATCAAAGGTCGCTGGTTTAAATGAATGGATTTTAGGATGTAAAAATCCAAAATATGTTTTCCTTCTTAAGGGATGTAAGGCTGTTGGTCCCATGTTGTAGATTTACGGCACGTAAAAGAACCTCAAGCCTGAAAGAAGAGGACATTTTATCGAACGTTTCACACTACGAATTGAATGGGACGCTAATGACCAAAGATGTCAAAAAAGTCTTAAAATAAACTTAATATTAATATTATTATTATTATTATTATTATTATTATTAATAACAACAAAATATACAATTTTAACACTAACTGCAACAGGTAAAATTTTACTCATTAATTTAACAACTCAATAACTGAACATAAAACGCGAACTTACCTTACTTTACACAGTTGTTTGTTACGGGATCTAATCGCGGATAAATGCATCCCTAATTCTTGATGTATGATTAATGAAACAAGTCGCTCGCGTTTCCAATTTTTAATAATGAACAACGAGGAAGCTTGTCGAAAACTGCACTAGTATTGTACAGAGCATCTTCTGATCTCACCGAGAGCTCTTTTTACAAATATAAAGGACTTAGGTAGTGTTGTTTACCTAAATAAGTGTGGATCGTTCATAAACTTGAAGTTGGCAACTTTTTTGTCTCTTTCAATAGTAGATGTTTCATACCTTCAGTAGCAATTGCAAAGGAATTAAAGACCTTCTAGATTTCTTTCACATTAAGGAAAGAAAGTATTGCTGCAGTTTATCCACCAAAACCGACTAATTATCTAAATGAGCGATTCCACAGATATATAATATAAATGGGGAAATTTAATGTAAATATTTTAAATGTTAAATTCAATAATATAATACCTTATAGAGTAGGCTACCGTGTTCAACAAGAAAACGCTCACAAATCCCTACATGCACTTAAATAATAAGTCGTTTGTCGGAAACGAAGACCAGTTCCTGGTTCCGAACATAACCGAAGTTGCAAGCAAGCTCTACAAGCGATGTTATTACATAATGTGATTGCGAGTAGTATAGACAAAAATCAACCGCCAATTATACATTAACTTCTTCATGAAAACCACAGACGTTTACCACTTTCTTCATTAAAACCAAAAATGTAAAGAAGTGTTGGATTTTCATTGATTAAACAAATACAGTCAACAGCTGTTTTGTAATACGAAAGCGCTTGAAAAGAACAGCTTTGACGTTCTAACGTCAAAGCGTCCGAGCAGTTAAAGGCACTACTTAGTAAATTACATTAATGAGGTAATGTGGATTCAAATCTCGCAATTTATGCACTTTTATTTTAAATTTTTTCAATACTTGTAGCTTTAAAATACATATTGCTACATTAATACCCCTCCTCTTTGGTCTTAAAAATAAATGTTTACTTTAGATACAGGATTAGTTTCTATTAAAATTAAAACAAACAAAACATAAAAATAAATTAAAAACTTAATAACCAGTTCATACTAGAAAACGTTCTAAATTCTTCTCCATATGGAATCTACCAGCCAGCAAAAATAATTTGGCCTTCTGCCAGCGAATCCCACGCGTCTTCTACCCTGCTCCATATCTTGACAGACGTCCTAGGATGTGGGAGATGGCATTTGGAAGAGTCTCCTTTATTTCTGCACTAAGTTCTTAATATGTTTTAAAACAGGTGATTTAGGGAGGGGATGAGGTATAAGTGAGACATCCTCTAGCCTATCAAACCGACGCTGAACTATCCTTGATTTTTGAACGCTATGGTTATCCTGCAGGAACAGGATTGTTCCATCGGAATACCTTTCTTAGTTCGTTCTGGTATGCCACGTCTACGAGCAGCCTCAGATGGCGGAATCCCCGCTGAGAGAGATAGTGAGCCTAGCTCATGGGCTGAGTGGCTCGCTAAAGAGCAGAATAAAAGAAATAATAAGAGCATCGTAGCATTGAACCAAACCTATTATTCTTGTCGTTTAAATACTGTGATAGAAAACATTTAAATACACAAAATAAGCTTATTATGAAATAGTAAAACATGCGCATTTATTAAAAGAGTTTAAAAATATTTTAATTTCATGAAATAAATAATCACATACTTTTTCTTTTTTAACCAGTGAAAGGATATTGACACTGACAGAATGATGATATTGTATGTATAATTTATTTTAAAATGATACCTTGTATATAGTTTTAGGCAAATAATATTATTCATAAAAATAAAGAGAATTGGAATAAATATTAAATATATAAGTTTCAAGTGTAAAAAGAGATTCAAACTTGTAGGGTTTCCAACATCATATTCGATTTGAGTCATTTAAGACCCTCACCGCCACTGCAATCTACATGTGGTTTGCTGTTAGGAGTAGTGTCTTCTTTAAACATACATTGTCACTCTCCCTATGGAATCTTTAGGGACCTTGATTCGAAGCAGTCGTATGTTACCATCCAAGCCATTCTTTCTTTGAGTAAGTGTTTAAATGCATTCTGTGATGTACATCTTAGCATATTTAAATCACTGCGAAAAATGCAGCAACTTACTTTGTTGCATGTAAACGTTTTTCTGTGCAAACTTTCGACATTTTTGTGGTTTAAAATTTATATAGAGCATGAAGCAGTATCATGTTACTATTTTTCTACACGTTTTGCAGTTCATTTGCTGCATTATTATTATTAGACATTCGCGCGTAACAGATTACGTTTGATACATATGGAAGTATATAACGGAATAAATATTACTTCCCCGTGTTAGACAAAAGTACGCCATAAGCAATGTATATTGTTTTATAAAATACTTGGGATTAAAATCTAATGTAACTGCTGCGGGAAAAGTGCGATTGGAGGGTAAGAGAAGACCACACGGTTTATTATTCATGAGAAAGTGTGTCATATGCACATCTGGACACAGTAAAAACCAAAAAGAAACAAATAAACAAAAAATAATAGTAAATATTTAAAATTGGCTGCATTTAGTGTTCCTGCAGTATGAGGAATGATGTAGGTGTGTCTGTAATTCATTTGTGGTAATGGAATGTGCCTTAACTCTGCAGCTCATGTTCGTCTCTGTAGATTTTCCGTCCTATGCAGCAGACAATCTAAATATTTTATAGTGCAAAGATGTCTTAATGTTTCAAGTACGGTATTTAACTTTTTTTTTTCTTTATATAATTTAAGTTCCTGATATGAAAATAATATGGAAAACGCTTTATTAGACACTCTTAATTGCAATAAACTCTTATGTTAGCATTACTAAAAATTAATATTATTTGAAGTCTCATTTAAAAACATTAAAATAAGCCTCATGTTACAAAAATAAATATTGTCTAGTAACATAATTATGATTTAATATGTTTATCCTTTTACTGAGTTATGACAGCTTGGAATAAATATTATACAGGTATGTATTAATTTCAGAGATGTCAGTCATACACTCTCGGAGAATTATTGTACTTTAACTTCATTAACAATTAAATTTAGGATTTTATAACATTATTTTGAGGCTTAATTCCTCCTTTATAAACGAATGTTTGAACATTATTGAAGTTAACAAAAATGTCAGTCGATAACAAAATGTTTGATATTAAATATCTAATATAATTTCTCATGATCTTCTTAATCACTGGCGTTTTTATATCAAACAGTGGGATCGAAATGTACAATTCAAACCCCTCATACATATCAGATAGAGGTTTTTCTGTAAAAATGTGTGATAAACTCACATAGATGCACGTGAAGTCGCTCAAATAAAATCGATTTAAAATCTCGATAAGCATCAACTGTGACAGGAAATACTCAAATTATAATTTTTTAAATTTTGTCTTACATTCGGTTTGTTGTTTATTGTAAAGATGTACTCCTGCACGTATTAAAACTTTTTAAGTACATAAAACAAATATCAGGCAGTTATACAACTTCTGAACACCGTGTTTCTACCTTAACGAAAGAGGTAAAATCAGATATCTCTGTGGAAGACATTTATAACAACTCATTCGTCAGTTCATAAAATATGCAGAGTACCTTGCCTTTAGACGTCCAGCTAATATTGGACGACCAGAGTTTATTGAAGAGCTTCAGCTTTCTGGCTCATAACTTTTAGAAGTTAGTTTTTACTGCATTAGATTTAATGTAGTTAACTATGGCAACCACTGAGTCCATTACACTCCTTAAGAGCTGGAGGAATCCTCTTTGCTTCCAGAGCTTCTCGATGTAACAAAGTAAATGAGTAGACCCAATGTGAGTAAAACCAAGCTTTATTCTGGCAATAAAACCAATCACTGTTGCGCGCCATCAATGTACACTAAAGTGCCACTTTTCCAGCATTACTAATTTTTTCTAGCGTAGTTATTTAATTAAGAAATTGCATGATGCACAGCTGACAATTTTGCCTTTTGACTTGATTCACTTTAACCGTTACATTTTTTTCGTACTTTATGCGGGATAAATAGCATCATTTGACTTAAACACTTTGGATGTATGCGGCAGATTTTATGTTTCTTTACAATCAGGTAAAATCAAAATTTCAGCAACCATATATGGTTGCATTTTCTGGTAAATGCTTTAACAGTGTATATCTAGATACTTGTACTTTTTCTGAAAATTTATATCCTTTAATTTGATTTGTTTACTTGGCTAAGTAACAAACGACTGAAATAGGCCTAATCTTACCCATTAAATGTTTTGTTCCTAAAGTGGAAGCATAATTTCAATGCTCAATTTCATCGTCGGTTACAACGCATTTAGGAAGTAGATTATTTTCGTGTTTGGAGTAGATAAATGCATAATTTAAAAATAAAACAGCAAAATTTTCTGACAGCAGTAGCAATTAAATTGTACATGTAAACTACTTTGGCACTAACACTTTGTCCGCTGAAATCACTGCTTGTGCAGTGTTTTCAATCACTCCCATGGAGTGAGGGCAGCGATAATGGAGAAGTACGTCTGCTAACCGGTTCCTCTGACCGTCATTGTCCCGACCTAAAGCAGTTTTTGTGTTGTCTTTGTGCCGTTCGGACGTTCTTAATGGTAAGCCGTGAAATGTAATGCATGTGCGCTAGTGTTGTTATAATGCCAAAAGATAAGAAAATTCCCCGTTGATCCTGAACCTCACACATGTATTTTTGTAATCCTGTGTCTATAGATTAAGGGAAACGACACCTCTTCTCAATAAAAAATTGAAAGTGAACCGCCTTATGCATACCAGGAGAAACTTGATGGGATTACAGAAAGGTTAAAACAAATCCAAAGAAATCTCTGCGAAGGCTTGTACAAAAAAACAGGAATCTCGCAAACCTCGGCTTGAAATGCACCTCACCATTATAATTAAAATCGTATAAAATAACTGTTGTCCAGCAATTGCAGGCACACGATATTATAATTAGAGTAACTTTCTGCAACTTGGTTTTGATTAATGTTAGGAATGACCAACATTTAATTCTTTCACTGACGAATAATTGTTTCATTTAAATCGTCATGTACTAAGACAGAACAGGTGCTGGAGTGCAGAAAATCCCGATCTTGAACACGAAATGCCATTGAATGATTAAGTGCTGCACAGTGAATTCTTGCAAAATTGTAGCATCTATATTTTATGAAAGTACAGGGATATAGGAGTAACATGGTCACATCGTTGTTCGAAGAATAATCAGAATTAAATGTAGACATACATTTCTATTAACAGAACTCTATTATGGCGCATACAGTCGATCTCTCGCTAGCTTTAATTGATGAAAAAATTGTGGACAGGGTCATTAGTAAAGGATTATGGTCAGCATGATCCCCAGATCTCATCGTATGTGGTTTCATTTATTTTAAAAATAAAGTGCATTGGAATAACCCTCATACGTTAAAGAACTGGAAGACAAAGCAGAAAGATAGCAGCATTTTATATGTAGATACAAATGTGTGTGAATGCAAAAAATTTTAAACGTTTTATAAACGCTAGTAGTTACTGCAATTGTACTTTACATGAGAGGTCTTCGCCCTTGAATTTAGGGGTTATGTATATTCGACTCAACCGGCAGACAGCATGCTTCCAGCAGCCACGCGGGCCGCGCTCTCAGCGATGAACATAATTGGAAAGCACTGTATTTTCACCACGATGTTCATCGCGTTGGAGGCTTAATATATTGCGTTTGATTAAAAAGATATACAAATATTTCGAAAGGTGGATTTCGGTGATTGAGTGGGAATGCAAAATAAGTGTTATTATAATGCCTCCCTTTTTGCCATTTTTATGTGATGTTCTGTTCTAAACTTAAATTTTTTACGGAGCCTCACAAATCCCCAAAAGCTAGCAGAAAAATTGTATTACCTATAATTTGGCGTTTGCCATTAATATTCAAGCTATGTGGACTACAATTAATTAATGGTGGTTCAACTTATCTCTATGCGAATTTAATATTTGCAATAAATAAATTTGAAAAAATCCTCACTCAGGAAAGAGATGGAAAATAGTGTCCAACATTGGCTTTCTACAGGGAAAACCGGATATTCTACCGTCAAAAAGGACGATAGACTCACACTCTTATCCAAAAGAAAGAACATTTTCAATTTCACTAATTCTAATTTGCGTTCTTGATGGAATTCCATCAGTATTACTACTATTTATGTATACCGTATAATGTGGAAAAGAAAGAGAAAACTAATTTCCACATTTTCTTACTAAAATCAATAGACTGTTACTACGTAGAAACATATAATAATGTCAGTTTATAATACATTGAATATAAGTACACATTTGTTGAATAAACGATGATTTGGTGATAGAATTTTTATCAGAATGGACGGTTGGTGACCTAATTGATTGTAATTAATTAAAAGAGCAACAAATACCTACAACATTGAATGGAAGAGTTTGTGTGTTTGATTAATTTTGACTGACCAATAATTAGACTCGGCCTAATTATTTTGAAATTATTACATTTTGTTTACAGAAGTTACGTTACAGATTAATTAGTGGTAGTAGCACTGGTATGGAAACATCAATCAAACAATTTGTAACCCGTGACTAAAACGTGCCAGGAAAGTAGGAAATAAAGTTAATAATTTTAGTTTTGCCAGCAAGCCGAGTATTACTTTTAGCATTCATTTAATAATAAAAAATTAATAATATTGGCTCCCGAAAACATATTTAATTTTATCTGATTTGAATTGCCAGCCTACTTTTTAATTCTTTTATATTTGGAATTCAAAATACATTTTTCCTTCTTTTATGTTAATGATTTCTTATTGTATTTCATTACATTATCGGACATTTTGGAACAGTTTTATATATATATGTATATATATATATATATATATATATGTGTGTGTGTGTGTGTGTGTGTGTGTGTGTGTGTGTGTGTGTGTAACCGTTTCTTTCCATGAGTTTATGAGTAAATTTTTCATAAATATATCCTTGACCAATGCGTTATCTGGAGCCTTAACCTGAAAAGTGTATCATTTTGAATCCATAGGTTGCAATTCAAGGTTCAGGAACAGCTTCAGTCAAATACGTATATTTTAAAGTATAATGGTAGCTAAATGTTTAAACTGTTTTAAATTATAACTGTAGGTTTTAGTTTTCATAAACGAATTTAATTTAAAATTTGAGTAAATTTTCAGCCCTATGCATCTTGTTGAGTGATTCATTTTTTTTTTTTTTTTTTTTTACAATTACTAAAATTTTAATAGTGACTGATAAATGTTTTCCTTGCTTCATTATGAATATAAAGTCAGTTGTATTATGTGAGATTTTTCATAAATAGAGGAATTTTATTACTCCTAATCCGCGTTATTGCATTCCATTGTCTTTATTTTTGGAAGCAATGAGAACTGACGGATGTTACGAGAGTACTCGCACTATAATGAGTCAGTGTTACCATATGACTGAGCTGGGAAACTGAAGATCAACTTTCCTTTGTTGGTATGAGCTTCTTTATTTTATGCATTTCTAATGAAATGTTATAGTTCCGTTATTTATTTAAGAAATTTGATGATACACTCTTAGTTTCAGATATAACGTTACATATTCGGATAGCTAAATTCTCGCAGCTATTTACTATTATTGGAATTGTAAGGCCTTTAGAGCAGTCAGAATGACTTGGAGGTAGACCTAACGCGCGATATCTCTGAACCCAGCCAGTAGTATGGACCCCGCGGCGGACGCCTAATTGACGTCACATCCGGTTTTAGTTCAAGGTCATATTTTGTTGGAGCGTTGTAGTACGTGTGGTTTTGATGTTATTGTAAAGCGTCCGCCGAGGGGTACACTTTTTGAGTTGGACGTACTACAAGGCATGAACAAAATAAGACGTTGAAGTGAAACCGGATGTGAGGTTTTGGTTGTGAGGCGTCCGCCGCGGGGTACATTTTTTTTTAAAAAAATGTGAGATATGTTGATACATTTGTTAATTTGTTTTTATTTATTTTATTTGTTATTACATAGTTACATTATATATATGTATACTTCCTTGGTGGGATAAAAGCAGGCTCCAGCATCAATGCAATACTTGTCGCATGTATCGCAATCGGGTGTGTGTAGTTGTGGGATGTGAGGGAAGGGGATGGGTATTTGGTTGTTGCGACACGCTCTTTTGGCGAGGCATTGGAGACAGTAGGGGAGGAATTTGAATGGTTTGTTTTTGACATTTATTAAAAACGGCGACCATACTTCGAGAACTCTGGTGCGATTACTGTTTTGATTGTTGCGTTGCATGTTGGGCTGTAAAGAGAAGAGAGTAAGTGATAGAAAAAAGACTTGGTTTAATGTGCACATGTTATTTATTTATCTTTTGTGCAAAGAGGACAGAGGTATATGAACGGTGGAGGTCCGTCGATGTGGGTGCGATGATGGGATAGATTGTAGTGGGAGGTGCAGCGTCTGAAACTTTGGAAGACGTTTTTACAATGTGGGTTTAGTAGGGGCCACATGAGGTCGACGTCAATGGGTGGAAAGAGGAGTAGTTGATTGGGTGGGAGAGCTGCGATAACGGTGATTTCAGGTTGAGTTAAGGTGCATAGCCTGCGCGAGTTGCTGATGTACTTGAGGAATGCATTCATCTGAAAAGGAATAAAGCGATTGTTGAGAATAAGGCGTGCGAGCACTATGTGGAGGATGTGAATAAAAAGGGAAGGAAGGTAGGAGGGTGCGTTATTTGTAAAGATGAACGTGTTGGCGACGTTTATGGTAATTGCATGGATTACGAGTGCACACGGGTTGGTGAAAGCGGAGGATAATTGCATAAGTTTTGGTAGATGCGGTTTTAAGGTGGATGATGTGACCGGATCTTTGAATAAGGGGTTGATATGCGATAAGGATAATGAATTGTTGTTAAATTGTACGTGTAGGTACAAAGAGGGTATGGGGTGTAGATTTAATGCGAGTATAATGAATATGGAAGGTGTGAAGAATATATATAATTGTTTGAGGCCTGTAACTAGATGTGAGAAGGGTGGTCGGTGTGGTTATTTGTATTACGGTGAATTTGAGATGGGTCAGGTTGAATGTCCAGAGGGGTATGTTTTGAGCGAGGGGTGTGACTGCGTGAAGGGAAGGAGGAAGGGTAAAAAGTGCGAATATTACGGTAAGCCTATAGTGATGTATGCGGGTGGTAATGTTACTATGAGGGTGGAGATGTTGGATTGTGAAATGATGATGAAAGCGGTGGATTTACCGGAGGGGTTGGATTTAAAGTGGAGGTTGTCGGAAGAGGAGAGTGAATTGGTCGTTGCGTATAGTGTAATAAAGGAAATGAATAGTTACTTTATGGATAATTATGTGTATTTATTTGGGGAATGTGGGGATGGAGAATGGAATTTGGAGGTAGGGGGTAGGAGAGTAAAAGGTAGGGTAAAGCGTGGTTCGCATTGGAGTGCAGAAGGTAATTTGAAAATAAGTTCACAATGTGAAGGTGAAGCGGGAAAAGTATCGGTGAATAATATAAGGAAGGCGGCAATGGATAGGTGTAAGAAGAGTATTAATGGGGTGAAGAGCAGCATGAGAAAGGAGTGTGAGGATAAGATGAGAGGTATGAGAAGAGAATTGGATGTAGCGATAAAGGATAAGGAAGAAATGGAAGGGAGGATGAGAGAAATGATGGATAATATGGAGAGAATGAAGAGGAAAATGGAAGAGAAGAAGGAGAATGTGAGTAAGCAGCACGAGTTGGTAGGTCGAATATAGGTAAACGTGAAAAAATTGTATGATGAGTTTGAGGGATTAAAGGGTTTAATAGGTAAATTGGGTAAGGCGTGTATAGGTGATGTTAATGAAGATGTGGAATTTCAGAACTATGCAAACTTATATGATACTGAAGAAGAAGAAGAAGAAGAAGAAGAAGAAGAAGAAGAAGAAGAAGAAGGGGGAGGTGGAGGAGGAGTGGAAGAAGCGTTTGAGGAAGGAATTGAATATGACTCAAAATAAGGTACGTTATAAAAATAGAAATACTTGTTTTACTTTGGAATATTTTAATATCAATATTGAATATATATAATATAAATATAAAAATGGTTACAAACAAATTATGAAAAAAATATGTATGTACAAGTTCTTAATTTATTTTGGAATATTGAATATGTAATATAAATATCAAAATGAATACAAACAAATTATTAAAAAAACGATACAAACAATTTATGAAAAAATATGTGTGTACACGTTATCAAATATATACTTATTTTAATATGAAATATTTAATATGGATATTGAATATGTAATATAAATATGAAAAAATATGAAATATATATACTTGTTTTATTTGACACATTTTGAAAAAAGAAATGCATACAAAGATTATTTACAAAAAATTTTAAAGTTTTCTGCAACATCGTTTTTGTTAAGAAACACATGTCTCCCCGGCTGTAGGGGGATTACTGGCGGAGGCGGAGGTATGTGTGATTCCACATATAGATTATTTAAAATTGTGTTTTTTTTGGGGAGGTAATGTATTATAGTGGGCATGTGTATCATGTTGCTGGAATTTACGCGAAAAGCGTTTTCCATTGCTTTTACTTGGTGTTGTAGAACGAAGTTTTTTCGTTCCAAGGCAACGATTTTTTGTTCTATTAAATAGATGTAGTTGTCCCGATGCTGCTCAAATTGTAAGGGTAGATTAGCATCCCCATCGGTATGCTGCAGCTGAAGTTGTTGTTGTTGTTGCTGCTGTTGTTGTGGTGGTGGTGGTGGTAGTGGTGATGGTGATGGTGGCAGTTGTTGTTGGGGCAATGGCGATTCATTTTGGGGTGGTGGTGGATTGTTTTGCTGATAGGTCTGTTGCCACTGCAACAGCGCAGTCCCCACAGGATTGTTGGCAAAGGCTTCCGCGAAGGAGGGTAGACTCATCTACAAAAAATTAGGACGGAGGGGTTATAGAGAAGGAAGAGTAATCGAAAGAAAGAGAGTGAAAAGCCAAAGCTTTTAGGGAAGGGGGTGAAGGCAGGCAAATCATGCATGTGCATTCATTTGCGGGAGGGTAATCGGTTAGGATGTCAACGGGGTAGTTGCTGGGCCCTTTTTGCATTAACACTAATCTGTCCAAGGATGGTATTGAATACCACCCTTTAGTTAGCGACAGCTGGTCTTTGATAAATTTTAAGCGAAATTTGTTTTTTTTTTATCAAAATGACCTGTAAGGGCGAAGTTATTTAAGAACGGTTGATTGGAAAATACTAAACATATGACGTCGTACCAGCAGTCTATGTGATGTACCGGTACATGCAATTGCACGATTAAAAAAACGGTATTAAAGAAATATGATTCTCCGTTAAAAATGGCATGCCACTCATCATAGTGAAACACGCCGTGCATATACGAGCGCCAGTGAGTGAAAACAATATTTTTAAACTCAAAAGAGTGTCCAAAGTAAACGTAAAATTCGCCATTATTTGAAAACAGAAAATTTGACAAAAATGATTTTGACTCCCAATTGTCATCATCATCATCATCATCATGGGAAAACGCGACAAAGAAAGTTGGAAAGTTGTCTAAATATTTGTACTGGTGGAGCAAACTCCCGATATATGACCCTACAATGGCACAGCAAGTACCCTCGGAAATAAACAATTGCATTATAGTGCAAACAAAGATGAAGGAAGGTGGAAAGTAGGTAGGTTGAAGGGATTCCAAAACGGTGTAAGACGGGAGCTGGTGTTTAACAATGCGATACTTTGAGGTGAGAGGAACAAAGTCAGGATTGAGGGAAAATGAAAGGGAAGACGCAGAGGCCATAATCTGCAAAAAAAAAAAAAAAAAAGAAAAAAAAAAAAGAAAGAAAGAAAGAAAAAAAGAAATAAAAAGAACGCGTAAAGAGCATGTTGCAATTAAGGGGAATGCGGATCGTTAAAGTGTGATTGCCAACTAAGAATATCCCAATAAGATATGGTGTTTGTGTTTGCAAAGTATAAACGCGGATTGGAATTTATTTGTGTGTGTGCGTGATACCACCATAATGGAGGATCGAGTGTGAAGCGTGAAAAATTAAAGCAGCAATCGAGTACAAAATATGGATTTCGAATAGCAGCAAATGAACAATCGTGGCTACAGTTAATGTTTGTGAAACCTGAGGAAATGCAAAAAATTCTACAGCACTTTATGGAGCATTTCCAAAAGGGTAAATGCAGATCTACGCGCGTGCGACGCACATCGTTATGTGTAAATTCAAAGGGGTAGTTACAGTACGCGCATTTAATTGCAAATGGAGGTGTAGGAAGGGGTGTTACTTTTGAAGCTATGAAAGTAATGGATAAATCGAATGCCCTGCCAGCACAGGTTTTACTAGAACACAAGGGACAGATGACGGTAAAGCAGGGTTGGCACTCCTCGGCAAAGCAGCTGGACAATGACATTTGTGCATAAAAAGAAACTAAAATAAAACAAATAGAGTAATTAAATGTTTATGTGGAAGTATTAACAATGAAGATAAATGAATACTTACGATGGATACAGAATGATGAAATGCGTACCACCACCACGTAGAAGCACAAAAAAGTAAGAAGCACCAATGCACCACGTATAACCACGAAGCAGCACGACGTCTGTAAAAAGAAAAAAAGAAGAAGAAAAAAGAACATTATTAATGTGAAAGACACAAAACAGAATATGCACCAGCGCGTACTTTACACTATTATAAACAATGAAATATGGTGTGCAGTATTAAAAAAATGAATTAATGCACCACTTTAAGTATAACACATAAGTACTACAATGAATAACGGTAATAATACTTACACAAATGTGCGAATGTGTAAGATGATGATGATGAAGGCAACTTGTTTAGCTGAGACAAGTGAAACGTCCAATAGCAGCAACAGTCAAGCACTGAATGTGACAGAGGAGAAAGCGGCAATGTTTTATTGAAGACGTATGACGTATGTGGTGAAGTCCCGTGCTCCATAAAGCGGACGTAGCGAAAGTCTGGTGAAGAGATAATGGATTGCTGCAACCGGATGCAGTGTTATCGTAGGAAAAAAACAATGGAGGTTATCAGCAGTGTACAGCAATCGAAACCGGATGTAGACCTGATGCAGGGGTATCATAGGAAAAAACAATGGAAGTTATCAACAGACCGCAGCGATCGAAACAGGACGTTGTTAGTGTCAGACTGGCACCAGCTAGTTAACCACCGAATGCTCTTACTAGATTGGAAAGTCCACACGCTGCAAGTGCACATGTACTACCGCCTTGGGAATGACGTAGCACATTTTCCTTTCCCAGCGCAGAGTGGAGCACTTGCGGTATATCATTGCGCAGGGCAGGGGATCGACACTGCCTACTGTCACTGTAACTTGCATTAGGGGAATAGCAATTACAAAATGACGTAGCACATTTCCCCTTTCCCAGCACAGAGTGGAGCACTTGGCGGTATATCATTGCGCAGGGCAGGGGATCGACACCGTTCACCGCCGCTGTAACTAGCAGTAGGGGAATAGCAATGAAATGACGTAGCACATTTCCCCTCACCCGGCGTAGAGTGAAGCACTTGCGGTATATCATTGTGCAGGGCAGGGGATCGACACCGCTTACCGTCACTGTAACTTGCAGTAGGGGAATAGCAAATACAAATGACGTACCAGCGCAGAGTGGAGCACTTGCGGTATATCATTGCGCAGGACAGGGGATCGACACCGCTTACTGTCACTGTAACTTGCAGTAGGGGAATAGCAAATACAAATGACGTACCAGCGCAGAGTGGAGCACTTGCGGTATATCATTGCGCAGGGCAGGGGATCGACACCGCCTACCGTCACTGTAACTTGCAGCAGGGTAATAGTAATTACAAATGACGTACCACATTTTTTTCTCTCTCGCAGAGTGCAGCACTCACGGTATATGACTGAGCAAGGCATGGGTTCAAGAGTTCTAGCGGATACATATATATTGTTTGTAAAGTGGGAAAAAAGAATTGTTTACTGTGTGCATTAGCTTGAATCTTGTGTCGCTTTACAAAGCCATGCAGGACTATGAGGTGATGTTGGTTGGAATTTTAGTAGCAACGATATTGTCCATATTGCTAACGCTGTATATTTGTTGCTGTGATGATAGTGACTGCAAGTGTAAACGTAACGGTGAAAACAACGACACTTCATGTACGCCGTGTGTGATGACACCGTAAGTGCTATTTATTATTGCATAATTAAATCCATATTTAATGCATGTATTCAAATTATTAATACACTATTATAAAGGCATTACACAACTGAAAAGATAGATAGATAGATGTGGAGCGTTGCGCAAATTGTATATAACGTTAAAACGATATATTTCAGGTTTTCTTTAAAGGTTTACTTGCTAACGTGGTATGATGGAAAGCGAGGACCTGTCGCCTTATTTTCAAGAGGACTTTCCTATTCCTTCGGACAACGACGAGGACTTTCTGTCTTATTTCGAAGGTGATATTTCCCTACCTTCTAACGACGGCAACGATGACCTGCCTAACGATAGTGGGATGGAGGAGGAGATGTTGGTAAGTGCACCACCGTTATTTGACATTGCTCAGCATCGCAAGCGTTCGGTGAATAAATTTTATTCAGGATTTTCGGAAACCGGTGTAACTGTGCGACCCATGCCTGAAAATGCAAATGCTGCACTGTGGATTTCTGAAACGTTCCAGGGGTTGTTGAACTTTTTAAATGAAAACCTGTTGAACAATGAACCCGGGTACATGGGGTTATGTATTAGTGATTCTAGACATCCCTCTGCTCCATTTAATATGAGCGTTCGCAGGTTTGATCAAATAAATCCGGAAAATATAATAAAATCTATAGAGAGGGTTATGCAGAGTAATAGGGAATTTTTGATAAGAGGACCATTGAAAATTAACTGCGTGTGGACCAAAGAGGTGCAAGGTTCGTGCTTCAAACCCTGCGAAATATGTAGCAGGAATAAAGGAATTGTTGAGATTAAAAATAATGACACATTGTGTTTACCTAGAGCCATTGTCGTGTGTAAGGCTAAAGTTGACGGAGATGATATTTATCGTGCGGTTAGACGTTTTCAACGCATTCAGAAGGAGAAGGCGTTAGAATTGTGCCAACATGTAGGATCCCGCGATGGTGCTTACACTCTGCAGGACGTTGAAAGCTTTGCACGTAAACTGCGGGAATATAACATTACTGTGTTTGGGGGTCATTCGGGAAAGAACGTGTTGTACAAGTGGAATGCGAACTCTGAAAAACACCTCGACTTAATGTTACATGACGAACACTTTAACGCCATAGTGGACCTGCACAGAGCATTTTCGTGCACGTTTTACTGCCGTCAGTGTAATTACGTATCTGTGAATAAAAAGGAGAGGCACCGCTGCGATTTGAAATGCACCAAATGTCACCTGGAGTGCAAATCGACAGATACTGTCATTAGGGAGTGTAACTCGTGTCACAGGAGCTTTAAGGGCGAGGAATGTTATAATAACCATTTATTGAAGGGGACATATTATCCTAAGAATGTGTCTGTTTGCGACATTGAAAAGGTGTGTCTATCCTGCAACAAACTGGTTAATAGCCGACGTAGGAAGACGTCGCATAAGTGCAATGAAAAATTTTGTAACGCGTGCAAGTGCCATGTGGAAGCAAATCACTTATGCTACATTCAACCTTATAAATCTGATATCGCTAGTAAGAAGAAGAATAGATATATCTTTATGTTTATAGATTTTGAATGTACGCAAAACACCCCGTATATGAGTAATGTTGACACATTTGAGCACGTACCAAATCTATGCGTTTTGTACCAGGGGTGTTCTGTATGCATGGACGTGACACATAAAATGAACTATTTTTTGCAATGCGGTATAAAGGAGTGGGTATTTAGAACAGATCCGGTTAAGCAAATTTGATCACATTACCCAGTGTAGGTTCGATTTCTGGGACGTCACCGTCATTGCCCACAACCTCAGGTCTTACGATGGTCAATTTATACTCAAGTACATGATTGGGAACCTCGGGTGGACACCAGTACTAATTATTACGGGTACGCGTATATACAGAATGAAGCATGACAAGATAACGTTTTTAGACTCGCTGAACTTTATTTCCATGCCTTTGGCCAGATTTCCAAAAACGTTTAATCTCGCCGATAGCAAGGGGTATTTTCCTTATTTATTTAACACCAAGGAAAATGAAAACTACCAGGGCCCCATTCCCGATCAAAAGTATTACTGTCCCGAGGGCATGTCCGTTCACGGGCGTAAGGCGTTTGAGGAGTGGTACGCGGAAAAGCTGGCCTCCGGTTACGTGTTTAATATGGAAAAGGAAATGGTATCATACTGCAAAACAGACGTGTTTCTGCTATACGGGGGAGTGTCCAAATTTAGAAGGGAATTCATGGACGAAAATGATATAGATCCCTTCAGAGAATGTGTTACAATTGCACATGCGTGCATGAACGTGTACAGAAAGCGCTTTATGACGCCAAATACCATTCCCATAATTCCCGTAGGTGGATACCGTCTGGCAGACAGACAATCGCGAATAGCATGCATTTGGCTGTCGTGGTTGGAGCACCAGCAAAACATGGTCATTCGGCACGCGTTTCGCTGCAGGGAAGTGAAAGTGATGGGTCACAAAGTAGACGGATACAGAGAGGAGAGTAAGTGTGTGTACTTTTTTCACGGTTGCACGCTCTGTTTTTTCAATCTACATTCTGTTGTGTACGGCACTGGCAACGAAACCATGGGCTCTAGGTATGAGGACACGAAGCGAGTATCGCGAAAAATAAAGAATGCCGGTTACAATTTGATTGAAATGTGGGAATGTGAATTTAACGACATGACAAAGTCCAACTGTGAACTAGCCGATTTTGTGAAGTCGTACTCTAAATCGCACCCGCAACCTCTGAATCCTAGGGATGCATTCTTTGGGGGAAGGACAAATTGTACGAAGGTGTATAAGGAGACGCTTGGGGAAGAAAAAATGTTTTATTTTGACGTTTGCAGTCTGTATCCGTTTGTTAATAAGACCAAAGCCTACCCGGTTGGACATCCAAAGCTACACGTAGATACATTTCCTAATTTGGAGAATGTACAGGGTGGTATAATAAAATGTAAAATACTACCGCCCTCTGGAATTTATCATCCTGTATTACCCGTGCGGGTTGATGGGAAATTGCTTTTTCCTCTGTGCATGGCCTGCGCAGAAGCAAAATGTCAAGAGGAGTGCAACCACAGTGACGAGGAAAGGTCTTTGCAGGGCACGTGGGTCATTGACGAGGTTAAAGTTGCACTGGAGGAAGGCTACGTGCTCTTGCAAACGTACGAAATATGGGAATACGAAATGGTCAAATATGGACCGCACCAAAAGGGACTCTTTGAGGATTACGTGAACCAATTTTTGAAAATGAAGACGGAAGCTTCCGGCTGGCCTTTAGAGTGCAACACGCCAGAAAAGAAGGACGCGTTTGTGAAAATGTTTTTGGAGCAAGAGGGAGTGTCTTTGGATCCAAATGCCATATGTCACAATCCGGGCAGGAGAGAGCTGGCAAAACTGATGTTAAACTCTGTTTGGGGAAAGTACGGTCAGCACGACAACCTTCCCACCAACGAACTTGTAAACTCCCACGCTCGCCTTATTCAGCTCTTGAACGATGCAGGCGTGGAAGTACAAACGTACCTGCCTGCCACAGACGACATTATGTGCGTTGTTTGGAGGTACGATGAGCGAAGTCCCAAACAGAATTTCACTACAAATGTTGTCATTGCCGCCAACACCACAGCACACGCTCGTCTAGAACTGTACTCATACGGCAGCGCGTGTGCTACTTCGACACAGACTCCGTAATAGCGACCTATAAACCGAATGGCTTCCAAAAACAGGACCTTTTTTTGGCAATATGACGGATGAATTGTCAAAATACGGACAGAACGCATACATTTGGAGATTTGCATACATGGGACCAAAGAGCTACATGTTTGACGTTAAATGTAACGACAAAGAACATTCGGTGTGCAAGGTAAAGGGGATCACCCTAAACTCTGGCTCCTTGAGCAAAGTTAACGGCAGTGTCATTCGGAGCATGGCCCATTCGCATAACGACGCATCTGAACTTGTAGCAGGCCGCAACATTGCCAGAAAGCATCTATGGACGGTTGTGACGGAACCTTCGATCAAAACGTTTCGCATGGTTGTTGACAAGCGTGTGCAGGACCCGCTAACCGGTGAGACGTATCCTTACGGTTATAAAAGAAGGAGGATGAATGACGCTTGCACATAATATGGCAACCAAAAGAAAGCACCAAGAGAAATGGAGAGAAGAACAAGAGGTGGAAAATGACAGCGAGGATGAAATTCAGCCTAAATTTGCCCGATATGACCAGGGAGAAACCGAGTACATGATGAAGCCTAAGGTATTGCTGTCTCCGGTTCGCAAGAGAAGGCGTAAGAAAGTCAGAAACCCGTACGTCCCTTGGTACGCCGTAATACCCTGCGAAAAGATGAAACCCGTGAATTGGCACGCGCTTTTACCGCGCAAACGCAAGTTGAATAATATGTGTTTCGATGAGAGCTCCAAGCGTCGTTTTACGGAACCTACAGGGGGATTCAATTTCAATCTGGAACCGCCAGAGTTTTTTTCGTTTGACACGATTCCACCCGTGGTCCCCAACAAGGGAAGATTTAAGTGGTGCTATCTGGGAAGAAATGTGAACATGAAGGACGTTTCCATGGGAGAAGTGGTGCCAGACAGGGGTAGGTTTAAGCGAGCAAACTCCGGTAGTAACGTAGAGATGGAGACGTATCCTTGGGTGAGGTGATTACCAACAAGGGCAGGTTTAAGCGAGCGAACCCCGGCAGAAACGTGGAAATGACAGATGTGTCTTTGGGAGAGGTAATTCCCAACAAGGGTAGGTTCAAAAAGACGCATCCGGGTAGGGATGTGGAAATGACAGAACCAGAGAAATTTACGTTTCCAAGCACCATACAGGTTGCGGGACCGTCGCGCTGCGGGAAGTCCACATTTGTTAAGTGCGCCATTGCCAACGCAGACCGAGTGTTCGATAAGGTACCAAAAAGGGTCGTATGGTGTCATCCACGCGAGTATCCGCCCAAGTTAGGCTCCGAATTCAACCATTGCACGTTTAACGTAGTGACACACGCGGGCGTTCCTAACATGTGCAGATCAGGGAGGGAGATCTCGTGGTCATCGACGACATGATGTACGAGAGCGATAGCACAGAAGTGTCCAATTTGTTCACCAAAGATTCGCACCACAGAAACTTTGGGGTCATATACATTCTGCAAAACATATTCCCTCAGGGCAGGAAATTTCGCACAATCTCGTTAAACGCCAATTACATCGTGGTGTACAAGAGTAACAGAGACAAGATGCAGATAGACAGACTATTTCAACAGATGGAACCGCGAAACCCCAAATTCTTGCTAGAGGCATTTCAGAAGGCTACCGAAAATCCTCACGGTTACTTGGTATTGGACTGTACGCAGTACACAGGTATAGAACCGGAGTGCTGCCGGGAGAGGACCCATCTTGTTTTGTCTCCCTATAAATATTGCGGTGGTCGTCGCCTCAAGTATTATTACAGTTTCGACGATGAAGGCAAAAATACGAAAACTAACCTCCCCTCTCATCGCAAAACAATGCAATAATCTGGTCGCCTTGAGCAAGGCCAAACCGGCCGCGCGCAAAATTATGCTCAAACAGGCAAGCCCCGAATTAATCAAGGCAATCTCCGAATGCGTGTACAACGTTAACAAAGGGCGGGTATGCATTTCTCCAGCGTGTAAGAAACGCTTAAAAAGACATAAAACCACGTGGAGAAAATTAGTCAACAAGAAGGTGTCGTTGAGGAAGAAGAAGAACATCCTGACGCAAAAGGGAGGATTCCTACCTGCTTTTCTTCTCCCCGTGCTAGGTTCGATAGCTAGCGCGTTAATATCGTCATGAGGCACGCGAAGCAAATAATGCTCCTGCAGTCTCAACCGGAGAGTGCAAAGAGACTGCACGTCATAGACAAGGCCATAACGTCCATTTCCAGAGACATCGCTCAATTGCAGCGCTCCAAACTGACCCCGCAGCAAAAGTGGAGCTTCATGAAGTACAAGTTGGCCAACTATTACGACCTGGTTTCAAAACTCAGGGCTCCGCACGAAAATACACATAGGGAACGGGAGGTGGACGGAAACTATGATTTCAACGACAGTCTACTAACAGACACGTTTGAACCAAAAAAGAAGCCAAAGACGGAACATTCCTCCAAAAAGGTGACGCTGCCTCAGGACTCTGCAGAAAAGAAGAAGCTTAAAAGGGCTCGCAACGTTGCTCATTTCACCAACAGGTACGGACTCAGACCGCGTTCCAGTAAATCAACCGCACACAAGGAAGAGGATCTAGATTGGGAGACGCTGTCCTAATTATGGATTTGCAGGACATTTACGATCACATCGACCATTACGCGGGACTGGGCACTGCCGAAAAACTCCGCGGGCCACGGGAATTTCCATACGTACAATAGAAGCCATTCTCAGGGGAAAGGAAAGTTACACTCTGCACAGGCAGGTCAGAAAGAAATTTCCCACCAGAAATTATCACGTCACAAACATCGACGAACTGTGGGAGGCGGACCTAAACGTCATGACCGGTATCAAGCGATACAACGAACCTTACGCTTACATACTCACCGTGATTGACGTATTCTCCAAATATGCTTGGGCTGTGCCTCTGAAGGCCAAGTTTGGGAAAAACGTTGCCAAGGCGTTCGGTTCCATATTCGCCAAGCACAAGCGAATCCCCAAAGTATTGCAAACTGACAAGGGCACCGAATTCACCAACAAAACGTTTCGCGAGTTTCTCACATACCACGGCGTCCAACACTACACAACCAACAACAATGTGAAGGCCAGTGTAGTGGAACGCTTTAACCGAACCTTAAAAACCAAAATGTGGCGCTACTTTACGCACAAAAACACCTTCGCGTACGTCAACGTGCTGCCCGCACTCTTACATTCGTACAATAGCTCGCACCACAGATCCATAAAGATGGCTCCGGCTGACGTCAACAAAGCCAACGTTTTTACAGTGTATGAAAATCTATACGGTAACAGCAGCAGACCGCGGGCTCCCCCTAAACCAAAATGTCGCGTAGGCGATCACGTTCGCATATCTAGGGAAAAGATGAAATTCGACAAGGGCTATGAGCAGAATTGGACGGACGAAATATTCCAAATTTACGACGTTGTGCTAAGCGCCCCCGTGATCTATAAGATTAAGGACTTGGCTGGTGAACGCGTGCAGTTAATATTTTACTCTCAAGAACTTCAAAAGGTCGACCTACCCGAAACCTACAAAGTCGATAAAATACTGGCCACTAGGGGTAGGGGCACCAGTAAACAGGTACTCGTCAAGTGGAAAGGATATCCGGACAAATTCAATTCCTGGGTAAAGCATTCCGACGTTACATCGATATGATCAGACAAAAACCGTTTTCGATCACGCTCGCTAGCAACGCGTCAATGGAGCGCTTTGCCGACAACACCACGTCTCGCTTTTCCAACCTGTTGCCGGAAAGGGTGGTATTGCGTGGGGAGTGGGAAGTGGCTCTAACCAAGCTTCGATATCCAATCAGTTTCTACAACCTCAACAACACCTGCGTCTTCCACGGAACGCACTCCACTTACGTGGATGGCGTACCCCACATAATAGACGTCCCTTTCTGGTTTCGTCTCAAAAACGAGATACGCATGGACCCGGCTGAAATGGTACAAACCTTCAACCGTGCTTTTGAAAACAGCGAAAACATAAGCAACGTCTTCGGCTTAAGGGACGGTCGCGTCGTCGTCAACCGCCAGGTCATCGAACAGGCTAAGCGGCCTATCGTCAACACCCTACCAGATCCACCGTTGGGACTCTTGAACAAATAACGAAGAGCACGTCACACCGTTCCAACTCTTAAAGGTAAACGAAGAGGAAGCGTCCGACCAGTCCATTTCCGATGCACCCTCCCTACCAGATCAACCGTTTGACCTCAATATGAACGAAGGTCACGTCACGCCGTTCGAACTCTTAAACGTAAACAGAGAAGGAGCGTCCGATCAGCCCATGTCCGATGCACCCAGGAAACCCAAACCAAAACCGCTCCCCACCCCTAAACCTGTCGCCAAGCCACCCGCAAAACCCAAACCCAAACCCACGCCTCCCCCCGCTCCGGCGTCTTCGGGCGCCGCGCCGCCCCCTCCCGTCGCCGATACGAACCTGGGCGTATCTCGGCCAAACATCCCGAAGCACAGACGCGTGCTCACGCAGCTCATTCCTTCACCTAACGTGTCCAAAATGCTCGGATTTGTTCCCAACGTCGACATCGTGCAACATCCAACGCCGGCGTATGACGCGGACCCGTTCATGGGAATCCCTTACGAAGTCTTCGTCTACTGCAATCTGATCGCCACGCAAATGGTGGGCGATACCTTCGCCCAGGTGGTGGACAGCACGGTTTTGGAATTCGAATCCGAATCGGCCAAGAGACTCACGGTCGAAAAATCTTTCTTTCCTCTCAACTGGGTACCGTTGCTCCAACAGGATTTCAACACGTTCACCGTAGATTTAAGGGATGGTTTTGGCGATCTCCTGCCATTTGCAGACGGATTTTCTTCGGCTTTGGTTCTCTCCTTCAGATCGAAATACAACCGACATGAACCACAACGATAATGTCATCTATCAATACTACTTAAATCAGGCTGGTAGCGGATTAGACAATCGCGACTTCGTCCTTTACAGAGGCAACCGTTACCAAAAGGGAAGCGGACTTTTCAGCGCTCTAGGCGGACTGTTTCGATCCCTATTCCCCGTACTAAAAAGCGGTGCCAAAGCCGTAGGAAAAGAAGCCCTCAGAATGGGTGCAAATGTCATCTCCGACGTTGCCAACACCTCCGCCACGCCCAAGGAGGCCTTCCGAAACAGACTTAAGGAGGCCGGCAGTAATCTCAAGCGAAAGGCAGACGCTAAAATAAATACCATGCTCGGCTCTGGAAGAAGGCGCCCCAGAATAAAACTCCCTACCAAAAAGAAACGAACACAGTCTAAGGCTAGACGCCCTAAACGCAAGACCAAACGACGGTGCAAGCACAAACGCAAAACCAAGCAATCAAAGGTCCACGACATATTTTCGTAATGGGTACCGTATACATGAACTCGGAATTGGACATCTTTCGCGAGCTGCCGGTCCAAAGCAACATAGAGGAGTACAGAACAATCGCTCTCAACCCTCAAAACACCATATCCCCAAACTCGCCCATAACCTTCCATTACTCTGGAAATGGCGACGATTACCTGGACCTGTCTTACGTCATTCTAGAAGCATTCGTCAAAATCGTCAAGGAGGACGGCACCGATATTACCGATGCCGGCGACGTCACCTTCGTCAACAATTCTCTCAATTCCCTTTTCAGTCAGGTAAGCGTGTCTCTCAATAACGTCAACATCTCCATGCCTCAAACGGGGTATCCGTTCAAAACCTATCTGGAAACCCTACTCAATTACTCCTCCGACGTCATGAACGGGAGATTGCTATCGTCTCTGTGGGCCCTGGACACCCCTGGCAAACTAAACGATTTCGATAACAACGAGGGAATAAAGTGGCGAAAGGAATACACCAAAAACAGCAAACTGGTGCAGCTCATGGGATGCCTCTCTAGCGAGATCTTCAATCAAAACCTTCTGCTACTGAATAACGTCAATCTCACCGTCAAACTCACCCCTTCCACTCCGCAATTCCACCTATTCTCCAAAAATCCACTTTTCAAAGGATACACCAAAATCGTGTCCACTAAACTCCATCTCAAGCAGGTCAGACCCAGCCCCACCATCAAACTTGCCCACCAGTCAGCTCTCACCAAAAGCAACGCCAAATATCACTTCAAGGACGTCGACTTTCAAACCCTCAATATACCCAAAGGAAACACCGGAGCACAATTTAACGACATTCTCGTCGGAAAAATACCGCTCAGAATCATCATCGCCATGACCAGCGATAAGGCCTACACCGGTGACGTCTCCAAAAACCCTTATCATTTCCAACACTTCGATCTCGCGGCGCTTCAACTCTTCGTCAATAATCAACCGTTCCCCTCTCAACCACTACAACCCAATTTCGACAAAGGGCACTTCCTCGACTGCTTTCAAGCCCTTCAAGACGGTCTGGGCATACACTTCAAAAACAAGGGCACAATCATCAACAGACCCGCATATCCAAACGGTTACACTATCTTCGCTTTCGACCTAACCGCCGATATGACCGCCAACAAAGATTATGCTTCCGGCCTTCATCACGGTAATGTCTCTATAAAAATGGAATTTCGTAAGGCTTTGCCAGAACCAGTCTGCATACTACTCATGTCGGTACTCTACAGAACCTTGGAAATCGACGTGCACAGATCCATACTAATATCATGAACACCAAACAGATAAACGACATTCTCAAAAAGTACAAACACTTCGCAGGGGTATTCTCCTCCGATCGTTTACCTCCCACTTTCGCCAAACTACCCATAGCTCTCGTCGCAAACACCGATCCTAGCACTCGACCGGGAAAGCACTCGATTAGCATATTTATAAACAAAAACGGACTGGGAGAATATTTTGACAGTTACGGTTTGCCCCCGCTCTTGCCAGCCTTCCAACATTTTCTCGCACGGAATTGCGGCAACATGTGGACCTACAATTGCCGTCGCCTGCAAAACGTGCGGTCATTACGCCGTCGCATACGTATCCCATCGATGCTGCAACTTACCAACATCTCTCTTCTATCCCAAGTTTAGAATCCGACATTACGACTACGACGACCGCCTCATCTTACAATCCTACAAACGACATGCGCGGTGCACCTCTGCGCATCCAACCTGTCAGCCTCTGAAAAAAGTTCATATACTCTAAACGCATAGCCCCTCGCCCGCACTCATCCTGCAAACGGCTAGCAGAAAACATGTAAGTACCGTTCCTGTCATACCTATTTCTTTCTCTCCACCGCTACCCTACCAAACACAATTCTCTATTTTTTCATTTTTTTCAAGTGCGCCGGACACATACACCTCATCAACGCCAAGCATTCCAAGTTCCTCTCCATCGCCGGACCTGCAGGAGCCCACGTCATCACCATTTCCAAGTGCGGCAAAGATCAATTCGTCACCCTCCAAGGTGTCAACCAGTGGAGCAAACTAGTGGAGGAACTCGGACCGCAAATAATCCAACATCTCGACCCTACCACCATCACCGACAACGCAGAGAAAAACAAACGTCGCAAAGTCAAAATAAAAATCAACGACAACCACACGTTGCATTTCAAACACGTGTTCGGAACCCCTGCAATAATATTCAACAACATAGAAAAGAAACCCGGCATCGCCATATTTCTATAGGAATGGAATAATATCGTCAAACTCCATCACAAATATAAAAGTCTCCTCGTGGACAACATTAACCAACAACCCAGTAACAACAACAACAACAACGACAACGACGAAAACGCCTCCTAACACGTTACCACGTGCTCACACTTGCACCACATTACATCATTCTCTCCCTAATGCTTACGGTTCACGTGCCTTTCCTTCAACCAATCACAAACGCTCACCCCCTCCTTTCCACACACTTTATACTCACAACACTTCCTTTCCCGCACTTATTCCCTAACTAGTCGTCGGCACGTCAGCATCATGCAACGAACTGTTCTGCAAGACCTCACCAACTTGGGACACATTTCAACTTTCATCTCCGTGCGAGACCTCACCTACAAGCAACCATACGCTGTTGTCGGCGTACGCTCCCTCAACACTCAATACGGGGTAAAAACTGTACTACGACTCCAGGACGGAAAGCAGGTCTGGCTGCCTACGTCGTACAACGATCTCACTCAGGAACAAATAACAGCACTCAACGAAGCACCGTTCTACGTAGTGTATAACGGTACAGAAACACTGCCAAACGGTAATCGCAAACACATCATCGACTTTCTGGAGCTGCCCAAGGACTCGCACCCATGCACACAGATTAGTTCCAAGTTGGTAAGTACCACATTACATTCACTCACCTCTCACGCACTATTCTCAATATTTTTATTTCTTTTTTTCTCCTTTTTTTCTAATATACTTACCCTCTTCTTCTTATTCTTGCAGGAAACAACCTCTTGCTGCACTTCTACATCGAAGACGCGCGAGACGCCTTAACCATCCAATCTACCCACATCGCCGGACACAAGTCGCACAGAACCGTAACCATTCGCATCGCCAAACATAGCAACATACCCATCGCCTTCCACGTCAACTTCTCCAACGTCGATATAGCACCTATCTCAAACAGGTTCTACTTCTGCGAACAATTCGTCCTCCACAACAATAAACTCACCCTAACGTGCAGGACCATGGACCAAGAACAACAAAATATTTGTCTCATAACCTTCGACTTTATCATCGTCGTCAAAAAGTAACAAACGCATTTCAGTGCAATATGTGCTACCTACGTCATATGCTCTACTTGTATATTCTGCTTTGCATCATTCACATTACTCTTCTATCACCGATTTCTGTATCCCTCTGTATCAATGTATTAATCATATATCTGTACTTATCCAAATACAATTATATGCATTCCAATATACTATGTATCTATATTGTGTAATTGTATGTACTCAATCAATATCCTACAATTATATGTAGTCGTGCACTTTGTATCCATGTATTAATCATGTATACGTACTCCAATATATTATGTATCTGTATCGTATAATTGTATGTACTCCTACCATGTAACTCAAACCTTCAATAAAAATACTCAAAAAAAGCAAAAAAAAAGTACCATTAATCATGTATCTGTACTTGTAATATTATATGTACTCCAATATATTATGTATCTGTATCGTATAATTGTATGTACTCCTACCATGTAACTGAAACCTTCAATAAAAATACTGAACAAAAAAAAATGTACCCCTCGGCGGACGCTTTACAACCAAACGTCACATCCAACACACAACTCAAGGCATCACCAAAAATGACCTTGAACTAAAACCGGATGTGACGTCAATTGGGCGTCCGCCGCGGGGTCCATACTACTCCAGCCTATGTTATGACTACATTGACCTTTCGGACAAGTGCCGGAACTTAATGTAAAACTAAACTGCATATTGCATTTTAGTGAACTATTTGAATGTCTATTATCTTATAAATAGTTAATTACACAAACAAAGGCTGGCATACAGACACTTTCACTTTCATTTATAGCCACACGCGACTTTCCTTACTTAACCACGTAACTAATGTTTTCTTACAAAATATAGTTGCTACAGAAAAAGTTTTGCGCATGCGCATCTGTCTCATTGAACAGATTTCACTTTTACACAATAAGAAACTGCAAGTGAAAATTTACAGTGGACGAGTTCTATCAATGCCTTCCTAAATTTTTCCTATCAGTCGCGTAGTTAAAGAATCCCAAATAAGATAATGCAATTATAAATATTATCAAGAGATATTTCTTTTTTTTTTTTTCATCTAGCTCAGTTTATATGCCAAAATATTCAGCACTAAAGGATTCAAGAGACATAGAACAAGGAAGCAAATAGGTGGATGAAAAAACGAGTAACGTCTTAGTTGCATTTGCATTGTTGTCACTCGATTATGTTCCAGAAATCTGTAAAGAGATGCAAAACACTGTGCAGAAAAAATTTGAATCGTACAAATGTTAAGTTAGGTTAAGTTAGGACACATTAGGTTCGAGCGAGACCAAATGAAAATAATTATTTTATGAATATCAAATTTTTGGAAAGCAAAATTTAGGAAAAAATATTCAGGATATTTCAGTATTATTATAAACACTGAGCTTTAGAAAATTAGCTTTAGAAATATTGCTAGAAAATATACAAATTGTACGAAATTAATACATTCGGCGGAACCTCCTGCATATTTGAATATTGCTGTTTATTTTATAGACCTAATATGGTAACACTATAAACACAAAAATATGGGTCTAATGAGGGAGCGTTTAGGTGTTCAATAAATTTTGCAAAGAAGATAAAAATTGTAAGAACAATTGAAAGAGCTTGCGGCGGAACTGTTTGAAAAGCGACATACATGGACTAATTTTATTTCGGTAGTTATGTCTAGTTGAAGAGTTCTAAACCTAGTTTTAGTGTTCCAGCTGTATCAACAAGAGGTTTGTGCGGTATGCAAATGAGAGAGAAAAGACATTACAAAATGGCAATAGCATAAAATCCCAGAGAGAATTTTTAAAGGTTACGATCATTTTGCAGTTAAATGATCTTAATCCCATAGAGTTGATATCAAGTTACGTTAGGTGAGGTAGCACAATGTATCAAGAGATATTTGTTAACCTAGCATCAAAGTAATGCTTAAGCATTTGGCTTCCACAATGCAGTCTAGTATATTTAATTGCAAATTAAGCACATTCTTCTTTCTTTGGGGTAAGTAAGCGGTACGCGATAGTTCAAGCAGTTGACGACTGCAGGTTTATACTATCATTTGTGTGTGCTGTTATCAAACTAAACTATTTACCGTAGATAACACTGAAGCTGCATACTTCCCACAGTGATAAGAGTAGACTGCTGGATTCCGAGCTCATTTACACCATTTGTCCATTCCATGAATATCTCATAGTTCTATCGCAGTGGAATGCTAAACACTCACTAAATAAATCCTTGCTCTTCTACTGGAATTAGAGATTATTTAACTTGTTACCTGCAACTGTTAAACTGAGGTTGAGATTGACTGATATCCCGTTGCATTGACCGAATGTTATTAGTTATTAGGTCCATAGAGCTTTTTTTTTTATTTCACTTTATATTTATCCTTAAGGACTCGCCACAATTTACCATTTTTGTTTTGTGTAAATCACCATTTTCAACCAAATTTAGATGTAGTGACAGTATCTGTCAGTGCTGCATTGGAGATTTTATAGGACACGTGCTCCCTGACCTTGTAAACACTCCAAAGAGGTTTATTTACTGTGGAGACTGAGTAAGTTTGCGTTTTAAACTGGGGTTCCACATACAGCGGTTAATTGTCCAGGTCCAACTTTCACCTTTGTACACCCTTTGAAGAGAGAGAGAGAGAGAGAGAGAGAGAGAGAGAGAGAGAGAGAGAGAGTCATCACAAGATTCTCCGTGTCGATCGGAAAACTTCGAAGACGTTCGTAAACGCTGCATTTATAACGTTCATGCAGCGACTGGCACACTGTAGTGGGCGCTTTCCCTGTAAGCCTAATGGTCACAATCATAGACATATAGAAAGATAACTTTAGGGCAGAGTAGCGGTGGCCGAGCGGTTTAGACGGCATTCCCCTTTTGCATAAGCTCCTGGGTTTAAATCCCAGAACAGTTTTGTATTCGTTTTATAATTGGTTTTATAAGTGTATATGTAGAACATTGTGTTGGTTTAATATCATATTGTATTTTAACTTACAGTTTGAGTTTTATGGCATTACCTATGCAAACACAAAAATGTAATCACAAACTAATGTATTCTTTGCAATTAACTAAATAAATACATGAACAGAAATCTTTATTCTCTAAAGTGAAAACAAATGGAAATAAACATAAATTAATATCGGGCATAAGAACCCTCAGCATGTATAAATGCCCCCAATCTTTGGGGCATAGATGATATCAGATTTCTACAGTAGTGCGGACCAGAGGATGCAACATCCCAGGCTTCTTAAATTTTGCCTATAAACCATCTTTTGTCCTTCGTGCATATACAGGGAATGCGTGTTCAGCATATTGCATTTAGATAGAACAAGGAAGAAAATGATATAATATATATTATAATATTCATAATAAAATATTTATAGTATGTTAAAGTTATATTGGAAAAGTACTGAGAAACTAGTTTGTTATATGTTACAAAGTTTATAAAAGCAAAAAGACTTCATGCCTGGAAGCGAATCTCCGCTCTTAACCACAGCATTACTGTACACTTGCGACAGAGCTAACAAAACACACAGCGACTTTAGTGCATGTCATGTAACACAATTGCTGCAGTAGCTATACAGACTTGCTGGATACCTGTGAACCGCGCGCTGTCTCGAGTAGGACTTAGAAAATTATTGTATGCAAGAGATGACTAAATTTTTTTGCCAAAGTGTGTACACACGCACGCAATCATAGCGACACCCCCTAAATGTTCAAATAAATGCATTTATTTTATTTTTATTATATTCCACTTAATTATTAAATAAAATAACTCGCTTATATATGCTTTTATCGAATGGTTATGTAAAACATGAACGTTTTATTTTCGTTTATTGATAGTTTAACTAAAATGATACCGATACCTATTTGTTGTTTACTTTAATAACGTATAAATAACTGTTTAAATGCAAAATATTTAACTATTTCACGTTTTTTATTCTAAGCTCAAAGAAACGTATGCTTTGTTTTAAGTGCCTTAGATTAAACGGTTGAACTTTCGCTACAAATGCACTAAAGAACTGTCATAGGATGTAAATATCTCTATCAAACAATAATATCTCTCCCGTAATGTAATTAGTGCGGCTGCTTTCCGCCATTCAGTGCGCAACAAAACCAGCGGTCATATTTCCCTTCCGCCGCAAACATTCCTTTGTTAACATGCACAGTAGCATCCCTTCAGCAGCGACAAGAGGAAGTCGCTGTTACCAAGACGTTTTACTTTCCAAAACATTTTTCTACAAATGCATGGGAAGTGTTCATAGCGTTTTTCATTTTCTTCGTCGTGATCAATTACTGATTCAAAGGATGACGTCTATACCGCTTCCACTCGGAATAAAATACCAAGGGTGCCAAAAAAAAAAAAAAAATGTATACACACTTTCATATTAGATATCTATTTAATATATTTCAAATTTGGACCGAAAAACAACAGTAATGTGTAGTATGATGTTCTGTAAACAGAGTAACTCACATACATTATGATAGCTTTGCTGTGTGACAAGTAATCAACAATGAGCAAATGAAGCCAAGATTATCGTTTGAACAGCGGAAAGAAATTTTGAAGAGGCATTGGAATACCGAGAATGTAATTAAGTTCAAAGGCAATGGAGACATGTGTACAGAACAGAACCGCCAACGCGAGTAACAATTGCACACATTCAAGACAAATTTGAGAAACGTGGTACCGTATGCGATGTTCACAAGGGCAGATCTGGGCAGATCAGCTACGCTGACAGCACTTCGGGAAGAAATTGAAACGGCATGTGCTGCAATGCCAAAGGACACTTTCGCAAACGTTGCTCAGTCAGTAGTTCAACGTACTCAAAAGTGTATCGACGCCGATGGGGGGCATTTTGGGCAACTGTTATAACTGTAAAAGTCTAAGATGATTAGAGCTCATCATTTTATGTTTGTGTGAATTCAGTTTTGTTATGTTAACACAGTTTTTTTCTTTGCTTGTAGTGGGTGTACATTTTTTGTTATGCACTTTCTTCTTTGCGTTATCTAAATGTGCATATCTTTAACTTTATTACTATAACATTAATTTGTAGACTTCATGAAATTTCCTTGGAATTTATTATGTGTAATATTTTATTTTAATGTTGGTTTATTTTTATATATTTATGTTTTTAAACACATAAATATATAAATAGATATACGTTTTCAGAACGAATTACACTTGGTAAATTTTTTTGACATTAACCTCGAAAGATGCGTTGCATTTCTCTGATTGCTCCTTAATCTTTTCTAAGAAACAAGAGGCATATTTTAAGCTAGGTACTTCCCTTTATAATACACCATAATTCCAACTATACAAAATGTGCTTGGAGGGAAGAGCTCACTAAATGCTTGGATTGAAAAGTGAACTGGAAGCAAACTTGCTGGCAAACTGAAGCTAATGCGCTCAAGTTGATACCGCGGGTGTGATTTACGTATATAATATTCATGAAGAGCTAATTCTACACTACAGGCTTCAAACAGAATATGTTAAGAGCAATTTACCAAGTAAGTACTAACAGAAACAAGGCCCAAAAGAATTTCAATGTTTGTTACGGTTTCAGTTCATGTGTTTCAGCTTTGGTAATATAAAAATAAAATTGAAGAAACGGCACGATAAAGCAATTTTGTATATTATGGAAAACTCAATTAATTATGATACATTGTGTACTTTATCTTTTATTAGTGGTTTCTGTTGATTTTCTACGGATTGAAAGCATGGTAATGTATACAGGGTAGAAACATCATAGTCAACTTCCTTATAAAGGAATAATTAATGATGGTCATAATGTAGCTATAAATAACGAAACAAATTCATTGCAGTGTTTATAATGCATCATTTCTAATTGTGATGTAGGCAGTAATGTTGAAAACACTTTCATCATACTTCCCAAATATCAAGATTTGCAGTCATTTAAATCTTCTTATGCAAAACGTGACATAAATAACTAATTTCTTTGAATTGGTGAAGCTTCTGTTGATCATAACGCTGAATTAGTAAAAAATATAAAAACTATTAAAATTTCACTTTGTTTTGAACAATGTTTACGTGTTTATCTATTATTGGGTAACTGAAAATTAAAGAATTCTTGCATTGACCTTCGTTGTCGTGGTTTCTTTTCTGTTTGCCGATAGTCATATTGGGGCACGCCGTACCCCAAGGTAACAGAACAGTAGTGATATCACTTTCCCCTACCTGCAAATTTCATGTTTTATATATGCCTTTTGTATTTAAAACATCAGTATATCATGAGCAATATCATGTCGTGTTTTTATAAATTTTATTATTATTATTATTATTATTATTATTTTATACACAATAATATTAGCATATGGTATTAGCTTATTTTCTTATTTTTTCAGTCCTACAAATATCTTCGAATTAAACATTTGACTTAACAAAAGAAGAGGATATGGCAAGAATTACTGATATTCTTTATGAATTGGATTATGAAGACAAGAATGGTGATACAGTAGTTGAAAAAGTTATTGCTGATTTTCGGAATAAAATAAACAGGAAGATTTGCCTTTAGTTGCACTTAATACTGAACCATCATTGCTCTGGGAATACCGATGAGGCACGTATAGAAGAGTCAAACGATTAAGACATATCCATAATGCTTAAAGGGAAAAATGGTGTCAGATGGTCTAGTAAGAATGGGAAAACTTATTATACCCCCAGTAAAAATTGAAACTTCACTTGCCAGTTAACAAACACGAGGTAAAGCATAGTTTCAGGATTAGAAACATGGTTACTGTGTATAATTAAAGAAAAATTTAATTGTTTACCAACAATCATCAACAAAGAAATAACCATTTAGCGCCTTCAATATAAAGCTAAGAGAAAAAAATGATTTAGAATGTTTAACAAACGTGAGGCCATTATATACCCAAGCCACCATTTTGCAGATATTCAAGCCTTGATTATCCTTTGGCATTATGCAGGAGATATGAAAATGCATGGAGTATTCACAAAATAACTTCTTGATAAAAACACTGGCACATCTGTCTCAAGCAACAATAGCAGAATCTAGTTTTACATTTTTGTTAAAATGCCTTCGTTCCGTCAACGAGGGCTAAGAGGAAAAAATTATACACTCAGAGCTTTCATAGAAGTTTGAAAGATCCCTCTAAAATTCAGGCTTTATACGTACTTTCGGAATACACTACAATTGGTTGGTTTTAGCGTAGATGTTCATTTAAAATGTGCCTGCCATCAAAACTAGTCAAATACGGCATCAAAATGTGTAGAGATGCAAAAACATTTTATTTATTGAATATAAAGAGGCGTACACAGTGAATTTATCAATGCATGACGGCATTCCAGTGATTGAACTCAATTGTGAACAGCTTACAGCATCGTTCCATGTAACTAACGAACGAAACTATAGATAACTGGTTCACCTAATAAATGATGAAAAAAGAAAAGATAGTTATGTAGGAAAATTTCCCTAGCACAGTAAGACAAAATAGTAAATTCCACCCTTATTTCTATGGGTGAACAGTAGGAAAGAAAATCAGTAATGCTGGTGTACAGAGATGAACGAACACTTCTATTTTATTATTCACCCAAACAGAGGAGAAAGACTTCTTATCTTGCTCTCCAATAGATATAAATAACCAGATTTAAAAATAAAGAAAACAGTTGCCTGGGATGTTTGAATCCTACAATGACAACAAAGGAGGGATCAACTGTGTGAACATCGGCTCTGTCATGCACACACACTTCACTTCAAAGAAGACAAGATGTTGGCCACTGTGCCTGTTTTGCAGACATTGTGGGAATAAATAATATGATCCTATCAAAAGCTTTTCAATCACTTAGCAAGGCCAAGCCAATTACATATCCCATCTTCACCTACTGCACTACAAGAAACTATGTTGGAGGTTGAAAATTAACGAACCTCTGCAAAAATCCGACAAGTCTGTACCAATATCAGGAAGATGTTCCTTCTTCAAGAGGCCCAAGGACAAAAAATGTAGGGGTAAATCTGATATATGCAAAAGATTTATATTTTGTAACATCAAAAGAAAATACTTTCGGATTGTACACGATTGAGTTCTTTCTATAAAGCGAACTAAGATATTTGCTTATTAAAGAATGTATAATAAAACACTGTAGTATTTTGTCATTAAAATACAAAAATACAACAAAATATATTCCAGGTTTAAGGTCACTAGAAGCACTATATATTCAATATTGAATTTAAGCTAGTATGTAAAACAGTTGTAGTTCTTTGACAAGACAATTAGTTAAGCTTTAAAAAATATATCAGTTTAATACATTCATTTTAAATGAAATCTGTGCATCCTTAAGTGATAAGTGATTTCTGAAATCTACTTAGAAATAGTGAAACTCCAATGGTACGTTAATCGTAGAAACTTGATTTTCTCTAGAGTTTATAATGACATAATTATATTTTCAAATGCATAACTTAATATATGAATAACAATATTGAATTTAATCCTGACTTCAAAAGAATAAACATAAAAAGTTTTACTGAAAAAAAAGGTTCTAAACTACATTAGAAATTGAAATAGTAGAATATAGTTTAAATGAAAATAGAGCAGTTTGGTAAGAGTACGCTTTATGGCAAAATATCTAACCGTTTATTTGAAATGATTTGAAGGGGTTAAAGTGTGAGGGTACTCCACACCGGTGGTACAATATTGTGATTGTTGCAAGTCAGCCAACGGCAGCCGTACAGTATGCGGCTGTTTCTCAGTAACGAAATTCAGTTTGTTGATATTTTCGGATAGATTAAAGTGGACATCATTGAACTTCGTAAAGTTCACAGCAACTTTGTCATGTCCGTTCAGCTGTTGCACGAAATGTATTTTTTGGAATGAGATTGCAGGTCATCATGATTAAGATTGCCGAGAACTAGGGAAAACCGTGTTACGGGCCTCCTTCACACGCTGGACTCTGGAAATTGTTTGTTTTTGGCATTTATACAGTGCTACGAAGCATTTCATTGTTTTACCGTCGTTTGGTGTATTGTATCTACTTCCTGGGAATAACCGCTCTCACTTCCAACCCGTCAGCTGCCTTGAAACGGGTCATAAATCCGTGAAAGATCCGTAGTGTATTGTTCTGTGCTAATGACTCGTGTCTGCACATCTTATTTCAGTAATACTATTCGGGTTACACACTGTTTATAGCATTATGACTCGACTATACCATGCTTTCGACCCCACTGCTCGTTTGACTTCCCGCTTGTCAACATCTGCACTAGCGGTGCCATGCTCAGCGTGGAGCTAGCTGAAACGGAAAATACGTTTTTCTTCTATTATAATTGCGTCAGTTACGGTTCATGCCAATAAACTTCCTGTACAATTCTAGACCAG